>CM076580.1:907184387-907784387 GCA_034641835.2 Pinus albicaulis | reverse complement strand
TGAAAGGAGGTATACAGTAGTGTTTATTTATCATATGAGATTTTTTTTTTCATGTTGCAGGTATGAATACCCTCAACTTGCCATACTTTTTGTTGAAGGGTATGACAAATATGTCAACCAGGATTCAAACACATGTTGTTGCGTTAGAATACATCTTGTATCGTCAAGCTCTCAACAAAGTATTAGTTGAAGAAGAGTTAAGGAAAATAAATCAAACATGGGACCATTTCTTGTTTTATAGGGCAGGCCAACCTGCACCTACACCTCAAGCTTCACAACAACACCCTCATCCTACAAAAATAACCAAGAGGAAGGCTAAGAAGGATAATATCCATAAAGTCAAGAGTAGAAAAGAAAATACTTCTTCAGTTAAGGTTGAGAAAAAGTTGGAGAAGGGAGAGAGCTCATCAGTCAATAAACCAAAGTCTATGAAAATCATGCCCCCCCATTGATCCTTTTCGTAATGTCTATACCAGAGCTCGAAGAGGAAGGTCTGAAACTGTAGAAAAATATAAAACACAAGTGCTACCGGAAATTCTAGAAGCAGACATTCAACAAAAAATGACGAAAGAATATCAACCCACAAAGTCTGATGAATATCTCCTCAAAGATGCAGGGTATGAAATCAGTAGCAAGAAAAAGAAAGAGGAGATCAAACCTGTTGATGGTATTAGAAAAAGACATACCAGAGACAACAAAAATTTCAGGCTCAAGTCTAAGTCTCTGCACAATACAAGTTTGTTGACATAGGTCATTGATCTAGAAGGAAAATCTGAAGGGTTAAAGACTAATGAGTCCTAAAAGAAAGATAAAAATAAAAACTCTTCAAATCAACAAATAGAACCCTCAAAAAGAATAAATATCCAAAAGGGTTCAAAGAAGGAAAAAGTCACTGTCAAAGAAGCAGCCATAAGAACCACAAGTTCAATATCAGCTTTTGGCGGCAAGTCAGACTTGGACAAGCTTGCTAAAGCTGCAACCCATATGGAACAATGGTAAAAAAGGTTTCCTAATAATAAAAAATTTAGATTATCAAGTTTGTACATGTTTTTTAGTGTTTTCTATGCATTTTTAAAAAATAAATAGTGCCACCAGGAATTCCAATAGTGTTACAGTTTTTGTGCAGTTACAGGTTTTTACTGGAATTTCCAGTAGCGCCTGTTTTAAATTTTTTTTGACACGTGTCAGCAAAATTTCCAAGCCAGCTTAGAAAAGATAAGGAATCATAACTAATTAGATATAAAAAGTGATGGTGATAAGTGGTTATGAGGTTGTTGTAGGTCATATTTAATGAAGATACATGGTTATTTAATAACCAAATACATGAGGAGACAAATCAGCAGAAAAGGGGCAGAATGTCAGCATTCTCAGCAGGCCCAGATTCTCTTCTCTTGTTTCATCTACATCTAGTTTTTCAGTTATATTTCAATGGGATATGGTTTTAATGTCTTATGAAACCTATGCAATGTTAGGATTAGTGTTTCCTTATTTTTAGAAGAGATGGAGTTGGTGCCTCTCTATCTATATATACCATTTGTAAATGCCATTTCAAGGTTGGATGTTGGTCTACCTGAAGACTTAATATAATAAAAATAATAGCCTTTTTCACTTCATGCTGGAGGATTTTGTGACTCAAGAACTATCTAATGTATGTTGTGTTTCCTCTCTTTGTTAATTTCTTCTAATTTATGAGTTGCAACAGCTAGTAAGGTGTGAATAAGAAACTGTTAAAGGATTTAATTGTAAATTATTTTCTTTCCAACTTCCTACAAATAATATATGTGTTGTATAACATGTTAGTGAATATTTCATAAAGGATTTGTGAAATAATTTATGCATGCACTCTACTTTATGAATTTTGTTTACTTTGGATAAAACAGAGTTTGTGTAAAGAGCCATCATTATAACCGTGCGACTACTTTAGGATATGAATATTTCCTAGAATAAGTACGAACTATCCATCTCCTTTCATTTGTTACACTCTTCTCCCTATACTACCAATTTAGCCATAAAATTTATACTTGCCACAACTTTCCAAAGTCATGAAAGTCTTAATGAATATAAAAAATCATTCCAAACTCTTTTAGAAGCCAACCAACCACTCAAAATCCCTTTAAAATTTTAAATGAACTATGATGTGTAAGGCTTACTCCTTTTGCAGTCAAGGAGTGACTCCTTGTGCTAACATGTTTGGCACCGCTGCTGAGGAGACGAATTTAATTTTATCCCTGGGTGAATGAAAAATTTATAATTCTGGTTCTGAGGTGTACAGTTCGAGATGTCCTTTTATACTGATTTACCCCTGGCAACTCCATTGCTAATGTTCTGGCTCCTAGAAGGACTGGAACTAGGGCTAACACATATTCCCCTTTGCGAATCCTAGTTTGTGACCCTGAAAATATAATCAATAAAAAGAGTAAACGAAATTTATGGCCTCTGCCATTGTTTTCTCAAAGGTTGTCCCTAAATAAGTCCTACAAAATCTATCCCGTGATTTTGCAGAAAATCTTGTACCTTCATTATTTTCCAACCAACAAACATTCTCTACATAAAAATTTGGTGCTTCATCATCTGTTTTTCACAATCCACCAATTGTTTTTCCACAAATCCCAAAAACTCATATCATGGTAGGTCCAAACCCACCCCCTAACTGGATGGATGCAATTTTTGTTGCAAGGTAAGCCCCTTTGGGTTTATCTCAACCTATGGATGCATTACCTGTAGGATATTATCTAAAATACATGCCTAATTTTAATGTTGAAGAAGAGGTAACAACTGAAGAACACCTTGCTGATTGTTATGCCTATGCTGACAATCTGAATATTGAGCATGAAGATGTTTGGTTGAGAGTTTTTGTTCAAAGCCTTGAGGGTGATGTTAGGAAATGGTTCTTATCTTTGACAGCTAGTAGCATCACTGGAATTGAAACCCTAGATGATACAATTTTAAGGAAATGGAGTGATAAGAAAGATTTTATGTATTATATCACTGAATTTGGTGCAATAAAAAGAAAAGAAATCAATTTCTGATTTTTCTAATAGTTTCAATAATATGTATAGAAAAATATATACTGAAATCAATCCTACTGAAGCTTCAATGAAAATCACTTATGATAGTGCCTTTGGTCCTGATTTTTGTTTATTATTGAGAGAAAAAATATCTACAACACTAACAAAAATGCAGGACAATGCACTGGAGGTAGAATCTAATGTGTTAGCAGTTGATAGGCTCAGAGGAGGGATTGACAGAGAAAAAAGAAAGAAAAAAGTTGAAGTTTCAACTTCAGGAAATTAAGACATAGATCCTAAGCTAGATGAGCTGACCAAGATGGTCAATTCATTGACTACTGAGATGTCCAAGCTCAAGATGGAAGCAAGACCAACTATTACTAGAAATGTTTTATTTGATTAGCCTAATAGGCAACAGTTTAGAAGACCTAATGCTCCTCATATTTTGCAGTGAGAAAGAATAGATGCTAATGATAAAAAATTGCAGCCCCCTTTGCAAAATGCTACATTTGAAGATGAAGAGGAAGCTGAAAGGTTGGATAAAGTTGTTGATATCAATTTTCTAAGAGATAGAGAAGGGATGACCCATCTTACACAAGAAGAGTATGAATATTTCATGTCATATACTTAGAATAATGAAGAAAGATATAATCATTCCATGATTTCAGATGATCATAAAAGTAGATACAATATCATATCAAATAAGATTGATGATAATCCAAAACCCATTGCACAACCCAAGAAGAATAGGGATGCAGTTAAAATTCCAACAGAAAAGCAAGTGGTTGAACCAAGAAGACCGGAAATTCCACTAGCAGTTAATCCTCCTTCACTTGAGGTAAAAATTTCTCTTTTTTAGAATGAGATACAAAAGATAAAGATTCATGTTCCTCTTTTAGAGCTCATGAAAATTAATTATTTCAAAAATACTTTTACAAAATCTCTTCAACCTCCACCTACTGAAGTAACCTCTGATTTTGTTAACCTTCAAGATGAAAAGTCCACTATTATTTGAGGTCCATTGGTAGAAGACATAAATCACTCTACTCCTCCCTTTTATATATCTCTAAATATTCATGATAAGATCTTGCATAATTTCCTAATGGACTCTGGAGCCTCACATAATTTAATGCCCAAGGTAGTCATGAATGAACTAGGTCTTGAAGTAACTGGAGAATACCAAGATCTCTACTCATTTGAATCCCAAAAATTTCAATGCCATGGTTTCATCAAAGACCTTGCAGTAAGCCTCTTTCAGTTACCCATGAGAGGGATGGTGATGAATATTTTTGTAGCTGACATTCCTCCTAGAATTGGCATGTTACTTTCTAGGTCATAGATTAGAAGGTTGGGAGGAACTTTTCAAATGGATTTCATTTATGCTACTATCCTTGTTTTTGGAGGAAAACAAAGAATAATTTATAGAGAAGCTCAACTAGAATATATCATTAGTGACAGCAAAGACACCACTAATCATCCAATTTATTCTAGAACAACTAATTTTGGTTCAAGTATTTTACAAATGGATAATTCTACCCTGCTTGTAGAAAAGTTTTAGATTTTTAAGCCTGCTGAAAAGCAGATCAGTCATGAGGGTTCTAAATTATGGAAAATGTATTTTGATGGCTCATGTTCTAGAAAAGGAGTTGGTTGTATAAATTTATCAATACAAGTGATGTATTTTAAGACTCTCCTGATCTAACAATTTTAATCTACTATTAAATACAAAATCCTTCCAATTAATTCTTTGCGGAAATTAAATCGCCAATTGCAAACACATGAAGAAAATCAATCGCACATAACAAGATGTTTTACCAGGAAAGCTTAAAGCTAAAAACCCCAACTATCATATATTATGTATATCATGGATAATGAAACAATCTCATACAAATCTCAGCTCATAGAGCTCTCAGTACAATATACAATCATCTCACACTGTCATACAGAAATTGGGTCACACATGCACCAATTTACTGCATCTTGACAACCTGCCTCCACTGCGCAATCCCTACTAAAGAAGAACCTCTGAATGAATTAATTACCTCCTACCTTGACTGCACAATCCTCATAATCATCTCCAATATGTGTGTGGATGCATTGAATGCATCACTATAATCGCAATTGATAGTCAATCACACCCTTTCACCTATCTCTCCACTGGATCTGACATGCAAGTAGTTAACTGTTGTATTTATTCAGTTTCATGTGGGACACTGCTTGTGAATTAATTTAATATTTAATTCACTGATCTCTCACTAGTGTATCTTTAGTTACAATTAGCACAACTGAGTTAAACTAAATAACAACTCCCATAACTATCCTTCCAACTCTGTTACAACTGTCTCACACTCAATAACGATGAAGTCCATTATGCATGAGTCACCAACCAACCTTGGAATGCGTAATTCCTTCATCTAACTGGTTTTCCACATCAGTTAATTGAAATCAAGTGCTTCAAGAGAACAAGTTATTATTTATTGTTTGATTATCATTAAGGGCTAATAATAATAGACATGCATTCTATTTTTAGATATGTGATCTATAAATATACTTTGCCCATATATTTTAAAATAGAAACTCATCTAAAAGTATAATTTGCACAACCATCTAGAATTAGTCTCCTGCTAATTTTAGAATATTCTCACCATTATAAAAATATACATACACCTAAAAATAGCCTGTGTGGGCCCCACCTAGTGAAGGTTCTTAATTTTAATTAGGATCAAGGATGATGTTTCTGGATTCCAATTTCACTATTTCTTGTTGCAACATTCAACACTCCCTCTCAACAAGAAAGGATTGTCTTTGCATGCGAAAACAACTCCATGCATTCACCCTGCAACCTTTGCAATCCTTCCGAAACTGAATAGCCTCCAAACAACCTAATCAGTCTAATGCATCTGTCGTCAGAGTCTTCTGAATTCTTCTTAGCCACTGCACATGTCTTCAGGAACCACTTCATTGTTGAACTCTGCACCCATGCACTCTGCACTTGCTGTTAACTCTTATCCGTGCTCTAGTATCTGACACTGTCACTTTTATCTGACTATATCAATCCAACTGATCATGATACTGCTACTTTGTGGGCTCCTTGTAGTGAGGTTCAATTCATGAGATCCACACCATCTCAATGAATCTTTCCCAGAAATATCTTCTTGGGATTACTCATGCATGTCGCCCCACCTATCACCTGGTGGTATAGCTGCATGCACTCCATTTTCCCATCTGGCATGAAATTTCTCTGCATGAGTGGTTGCTCCCACTCCATGATCCTCATCTTATGGCTGCTCCACATCCCAAGGTTCCTCTTACCTACATGCAAATCCTGCTCCCTCTCAAGCTTCAATTTCATGGCTTTCTCACACTTCCCAAAAATTCGAAGCTCCGTAGAAATCCCATCTACTTAAAACATGTAGAGGTTCTTAACTCGAATACCAACCTTCTTGGCTTGCCCTGTTGCTTTTTGTTGCAGGAAAAAATCTCCTTCACTAAAGACAACATCATAGCCTCTATCCTCTAACATTGCGACTGAGATTAAATTCTTCTTTAAACCTGGACCATGCACAACATATTTTAAATGAAATATTTTACCTGAAGCCCTCTAAAAGGTAATGTTACCAATGCAGGTCACACTGTTTTGTCCATCGTCACCCAACTCAACATGCATCTAGAGATATTTCTCCACTAAGTCACTGAAAATTTGTCACCTCCCATCATGTGAAAGGAAGCACCACTATCAAAGTACCACCCTGATCCTAATGCACTAGACACCATGCATGCGATCAATGACAAGTCAAGATCAAACTGTGAGGCAACAACCTCACTAGCTGCAGCTCCAGCAGCCTATTATTCTTCTTCTTATGTGGACATTTTGCAACAATATGTCCAAACTCGTGCCAGTGAAAACACTTCACTTTGGACATGTTGTGCTCCTTGCCATCGTCACCGACCTCAAATTTTGAATGGAATTTCTTCCCCTTCCTCTTCTTTTCCTTGGCAGACAAAGCACAGTCCTCTTCATAATCATTCTTTGATGAAGATCCATCCTTGGTGTTCCGCCTTATTTCCTCCTGCACTAGATCCGACCAAAGTCGCTCCCAATCTGATAGTTTTTCTCGTCCGTTGACAGATTCTTCATAACTGTGCCCTCTCTTCGAAAGCCCAACGAGAGCCAAGCTCACCAAATCATCATCAACAACACTTACTCCTACACTCCCAAGCTCATCCCTGCATTGGAAAAACTTTGTTAAGTATACCGGAATAGTGTCGTTCTTCTCCATATCGATTTTTCTGAGTTTATCATTCAGTGCCAACTTCCTATGGTCGTTGCTGCTTTGGAAAATATCTATCAAAGTTTTTGGGTATTTGTTATATTCTTGGGTTACAAGTTTTGGAACCTGGAAACAAGGAAGGTTGTGTACAACTGAGATGTGGTGTTTAGCGAGGTGAAAGATGTTGTTAAACATGAATTCATACTAAAGGAACCTAAGAAGATAGAGGTTGAGCTAAAGGAGTATGAATCAGACTCTACAGCAGAAGAAGATTCAGAAGAGGAAGAGCCACAAACTCCAGCTATGAGAAGATCAGTTTGGGTATGAAGGCAACTAGAAAGGTTTATTCTGTTAGTGTTAGTCTAGTCATACTGCCATCAGTGATCAAAATTTCTCTTTTGCATTTTCATATTAGGATTCCCATACCAATAAATTTCACCATTCCACTAGGTCATGGATTCATTGATGGTAGTGGTCTTTCATCAGTTTTCCCTCATGTGAAAACTTGTTAATCCTCCTCTCTATGGTCTTTAGTCATGAGCTACTTTCACTTTGTGATTCATGTCAGTAGGTCATAGGATGGGTCTCATTAGGTTTTAAGATCTCACCATGGTCAAATTAATGAGTCAAGTGTCAAATAAATATCAGCAAGGTCATGAGGAAGTTAATAAACTCAAATTCATAGCACCTTGGAAGATCAAAGAAATATTTTATTCAGTTTGATGTAATTTTCATCTCAAAACCATGTTTTGAGGTGAAAACATGATACTTTGCCTTTATTATCATTTATTATGTAATTTTATGTCATCATATGTAATAAGTCACACTTCAAAAGCTGCTATCTCCACAAAGTTACTACCCTACCCCTCAGAGAGGTTTTACATAGCATTTTCTATGTCAAATCATGTTCTAAGTATGTTCAGCAGAAAGAGCCTAGAAAGAGCTTTCCAATGGTATATTACACTCTCAAAACTGACTTTTGGATTGAAATTTATGCCTAAGTGAAGAAAGTCTCTTTTACCCTAAACCAAACCCCTTTCCCACCTTTCCCTAAACTTTATTTTATTAAAGTTTTATATTTTCTTTTATAAAACCCCCCTATTTCCCCATCCAATGGAAAATCACATGGTTAAAATCATTTAAACACAAATGCGATTAAATTAAACCACTTCCCCTCATGTCCCTTTAAAAAACTTTATAATAACGTTTTAAAGTTTGTTATTATAAAATCCCGATAATACAAACCACTTCCCCTCCATACCTTTTAACTTTATAAAAAAGTTTAAAGGTTTTATATTATAAAAACTCCCGCTGATATAGTCCCTTCCCCTTTCCCATCACAATCACAACATTTAATATACGCATTCCGATTGGCCCATGGTAAAAACTCTGATGCGATTGTATCAAGTCCCTTCCGATTGAACCTCGCCCGATTACATCCTGACCGTTGATCCAATCGACGATCGGACGGCCCATACTTTATCACTCTATCCCAATCGACGCTTGTGTTTGATCCCCTCCAATTGAGTTTCGCTGATTGAAAAACCCTTATTGCACCTTCGCCATCGATCTACCCATCCGATCGAATGGCCTACAAACCGTCGTGCTCATCGCAATCGGCATTTTTTAATAAAACCTACCCCCCGCCCTCCTCCGATCTCCCGATGCTGATGGACCTTTGGGTCCCACCATACGATCTTCCTCCCATTTATAATATAAAGGGATATTTCCTTTGTGAAACTTGAATTTTTTTTTATTTCATTTTATATAAAGGATCCCCCATCGCCTCTCCCCAATCGCATCGGAAAAATTGTATTATGTAATACGCCTGCCCCGATCTCCCAATTCCGTTGTGATTCATACCCCAGTCCCACCTTAAAAGCCCTCTGCACTTTCAATAAAAATTGTTCTTCCCTTTATATAAAGTGAAAAATCATTTTCGTTTGTTTTCAAAGGGATTTCCCCGCTCTATTGTTGTATTAACCCATCGGACCTATGCCAATTGCATCGAAGGTTTTGCCTCATCCCAATACATCTTCTCCCTTTCCCGCTCTGATCCTGATTGCGATGATGCCATCGCAATGCGTATTTTCAATATTTTATTATATATTCTACCCCCTCTACCCATTGATTCCGATTGCGATTGCGATTTTTGGCCCCACCTCGTTTCCCTTTGTTCCTTCCATTCAAAAATGAGTTTCCTCCCTTCACTAAAGGCATAATTTCATTTTATTTTATTTCAAATCATTTTATTAAAAGTTAGTTTTCTTCAAAGAAATAATGGAAAGAAACAGTAAAAGGGTCGAGAGCTAAATTGAGACAGAGATTTCTACAACAATAGGAAAATAGGGATCTGCATTTCAGATTGCCTATTTTACATCCATCCAGCATGTCAGTAAATCTGCCCAAGTGGTCAAACGTATTTTTGTTCCTTATTTTTAGGGGCAGATTGTTGGTTCTCTTTTCCATATTCAGATTTCAGTTCTTCAACTATTAAAACAGCTCCCTTTTTCTATGGATCTATGTTCCCACAAATCTGGTCTATTTAATGTAAATTTAAATCATTTGTAAAGGAGTCTGTAAATCAATAAGTAGGGGAATAGTGTGGAAATCAAGGAGAATGCTCTGCGCTCCATTGTAACAGTTTTGGACAGGGAATTAATAAAGAGATGTAGCTCTGATTTTTGGGATCCATGTGGTATGAAATTTAGCATTTGTTCACTCCTTTGTGTTCATATGTAAATTTTTATGTGTACCATTCATTCCCAAACATCTCTGCTTGAATGCTTTCAAGATAGAAAGGTAGAATCCATTTTTTATGCTCTGCCTTGGGAAATCATTCAATATTCTGTGTTTTCTTCTATTTGAAAAGGATCCATCTCCCATGCCCTTTTCAGCTCCTCACTAGTCTTTCCATTCCATCATTATTTAACTTTAATTGTTAAAAAATTTTACCTACCTTGCCCCATGAAATACCCTGTATCCTGATTTAATTACCCAGTTTCAAACTATCCCATTTGTCCCACGCATCCCTGAAAAATTCATTCATTTCATTAAACTTTTTCCCATTATTATACCTAGCCTAAAGTTAGTCAATTATTTTACTTTGTTGAATATCATTTTACGGAGAGAGCCCTCTCCTGACCTTATAGGGCTAGCTACAAGGCTAAGCGTGCTTTAGAATATACCCTGATTTCCCTTTTCCAGCCTGAGGTACAAATCAGGCGATAACATTTCTGGTGACCATACTGGGGATGTGATTTGACTGTCTGTGAGCACATATTCTTAGCACTTGAAACTGTATGTGTTATTTTGTTTTCAAAGCAAAGTCATAGTCAGGCCCTGTGTGAATAAATAGTATTGAAAACCTTTGGCTAAGGTTAAACCTTGGTTATATAGAACGCGACGATTCCTTATAAATATCTGTTGTCGAAGTAAAAAGCTTGGTTCTATTGCCGGCGGAGTATATTAGTGGGACCCAGCCATCGAGTTAACACGAGGAGTTAAGCGCCAAACCACAGTAAGAAACCTGAGTTAAAGCGCAATTTATTTACCAGAAGTGGGTTTCAGAAACCAAAACCGCCCTTGTAGCGCCGCTTTTGGCGCGGAGCAAAACCATGCCAAAAAAATGCAATCCAATAATATTTGGGCACATCATCACCCAAATACCACCCATATCTCGCAACTTTCATGTGTTAAACCTCGACCTTTGAAAAAACGTGAAATTGACGCTTATCGTCCAATCTGGAGAGCCTTGGATCTTATGGCAATCGCGTAGTGAAGTGCACGAGCAATAAATCGAGGTATGGTCCGGTGGTTTTATATTATTTAATGATTATTTAATTCATGAATAGGCGAAATATGGATGTGTGGGCCCTGCTAAATGAAATGTATGTCGCGTTAAATGGGTTTATGTTATAAGTTCGAAGGTTGGTGTTTTTTAAAAGAATCGTGCCATTGTTATAACATTTTGATATTACGACGGGAGTGATAAGGTTTGCTCAAGTATTTTAAATGTGTTTCTCTATGTTACATTAAAATATAATGATTTGTTTGAGAAGTATGAATATTATTGTAAGCAGACATTGTTAAAGCACTTTTGGTAAGGGAATATAATTACAAGCGCTTATTCCAAAGATCCACAGTCATAATATATTTTTGTTATCAGAGCATAAGGACAGATCACCCCAATAATATTTTCCCTGTAAATTCCTGGACTCTAGAAGATGATGTTCAAAGTCTGCGAGGCTGAAATAAATATTGTACAGTAGAAATTTAACCACACTGGCTTCAAGAATATATACAAGGGCTAATCCTGATCCAAATCCTCCCCCTGTGTTTGAGAATCCTAATCTGATTCCAAGAATTGTCAGAAGACAAGAAGGATCACTAAGTCCTAGACCTATCTTCAGATCCCATACTTGGCTCAGTGAGTGGTTCTTTATAGAAGATATTTCTTTTGATGAGAGTTTTGAGCTTTCTTTGTTTAGAAATAAGTATGAAACTGCACTTAATGACATAGTTTTAGATCCATATTTCCTTGTAGATATTGAAGTTCAAAGGGAAAATTCCTCAATTCATGACTACATTTTGAATTCCCTTCAGTCATCTATCACTGTAACTAATATCCCTGAGCCTTCAGAGTCATCAGGAACAACATTTCCTCCTCCTAATTCATCAGCATTCCCATCAGTCAATTCTCAAATTTCATCTCCTCCATCAACACGTCCCTTAAATCCTAGCAGCACAAACACTGTTGTAAATCCACCTAGAGTCATGGCTGCCCGGTTTTACCTCAGGTTCTGAATGATATGCCTGTTGATTATCAAAGTAAAATTCCTATCTTTGATGCCACTCAAAGCATCACAGCCCAGCAACATGTTGATAAGATGAATGAATTTTTTGATCTTCATGAGGTAGAGGCAGAGAATGTAACTACAAGATTGTTTGTCCAAAGCTTTGGAGGTGAAGTTAGAAAGTGGTTCAGAGCCTTACCAGCAGGCTCTATTCGCACTTTGCAGGAGTTACATACACAATTTTTAGATCGGTGGGAGGTAAATAAAAACCCACTCCAAATTTTGTCTGAATATGAAAATATTAACAGAAATGTGGGTGAAACTGTACAAGATTATTGTTTAAGATTCAATGTTGTATATAATGCTATTCTGGCTAACCTGAAACCTCCTGTGGGATTAGCCTTGCTCAAATTTCCAAATGGATTTGATGTTGACATGGCATATTAGTTGCGAGAAAGAGATCCCACTATGCTAGAAGACATGTAGAATATAGCTGTAAGTGTGGAAGAAAATCTGCTAGCCAAAAGAGCTCGAACCAGAGCTGAAAAAAGAGTCACGGTGAAAGAAGAAGTGTCTCCTTTAGACAGAAAAATGGACACTTTGATCCGGACAGTGGAAAATATGGTTGATTGATTAACCATTTCCGATAGGCCTGAACCACAAATCAGGAACCCGAATTTCAGAGGACTGCAGCCACAATTTAGAATTAAACAAAGGAAACAGAGAGCGCAGGACCAAGCACCACCACAGCAACAAATCAGAGCTCCATTACAGCAAAATTATGTTCAAGGAACAGACATAGATGAGGATGGTGATCCTCTGATTGAAGCCAATCACTTTTTCATAGCTGATGGTGCGCTCATCTTTCTCACAGAAGACGAGGAATATACAACAACTGTAGACGTTCAAAAGGACAAAAATTTCATTTTGGCCAATGATGCAGTATTAGAAGAAGAATTCGATGATTACCAGAGAGGGTACATGAACGCTTTATCGGCTCAACAAAAGCAGTATTCTTTGAGGAATAGAGATGTTCCAATCAGTCCCATTCACAAGAGAAAAGAGCTCCAAATGAAGAACGACTCTCAAAAGAAAGGGAAAGAGTTGGCCGACCCTTCCTCCAGCAAAACACCTTCAGCGATTAACAACCCAAATGAGAAGAACCAACAGAGCACAGCAAAGGAGCAAGAAGAAAGGAAATACCTTCCCATCAAAGAGGTAGAAAAAGTCTCTTCCTTTAATTTGGAGAATGAAATTTCTAAGCTGAAAGTGTATATGCCCTTGACTGAGTCGGTGAAAAATAACACTTATAAAAGTCAGGTGTCTAGAATTTTTCAAATAGAGTTTGTTTCAGATATGGTTAATGTTGAAGATGACTACCCTGAACTCATCTTTGGTCCAGCCACAGAAGATCAATCTGAAGAAAGTCAATTCGCTCCTTTTTACATGAATCTTCGATTACATGACTTCATCTTACATAATGTTATGTTGGACTCCGGAGCCTTGCATAATTTGATGCCCAAAGCCATCATGGAAAATTTATGAATTGATATTACTCGTAAATACCATGATTTGTATTCTTTTGACTCAGATAGGGTCCATTGTATTGGTCTTATCAAATACTTGGTAGTGTCTTTAGATCAAATCCCAACCAAGAATGTTCTCATGGATGTTGTTGTTTTCGATGTTCCACCACGGTTTGGAATGCTTCTATCTAGGTCTTGGAGTGCAAAACTTAAAGGAACCATGCAACTTGACTTCTCTTATGCCAACATCCCCGTGTTTGGCCAGTTGAGAAAGCTATATAGGGAGAAAAAATGAAATACATGATCACTAGCAAAGAGAATCCAGTCAATCATCCTATTAATGCAGTTCACACAGATTTAGAGTCATTTGTATTATATTCAGATGGTGGTTTAAGTGATGAAAATGTTTAGTTGGTACAAGTAGACGACATGCCTGAAATTTCAGAGAATTTCAGGGAAGTCCTCAAACAGTAAAAAGATAAAGCAACAAGCACTTCTGAGCCTCCTACCTGCCAGCAGCAAAAAGACAGTGAACAGCAGAAAGATGCAGAAATCAGTCAAGGTAAAGTGAAGAAAGCAGCAAAGTTTCAGCATCTGAAAGAAGAAGAAGAAGGCCTTTGGAGCATGGATTTTGATGGAGCTATTGGTAAGGACGGAGCTAGTATTGGAATATGGATTCGGAGCCCTGTTTTCCAGCCTAAAAAATTTCCTAGTAATGTTAGAGTATGTGCTTACAAGTTGGCTTTTGACTGCTCTAACAATGAAGCGGAGTATGAAGCTTTGATTGCAGGTTTCAAAATTTTGAAGAAGCTAAATGCAAAGAGGATCTCTGTATATGGAGATTCAGAGCTGATAATCAAATAGGTCAAAGGAGAGTACCAAGAAAAGCATCCAATATTGAGGGCTTACAGAAACGCAGTCCTGGATATCTTGAAGACATTCCCTGAGTACACTTTGACAGCAGTACCCAGGATATAGAACATTATTTCTGATTCTCTTGCCACTACTGCAAGCAATTTGAAGATTCCGATGAACTCCAGCAACAAGTTTGAAATTTATGTCAAACATAGGCCTGTTGTCCCGGACAATTTAATGTATTGGCAAGTGTTTTGGGATGAAAATGAGATTAATGATTTTTTGCAGAGTGATGGAAAATTCAAAGATACTCCCATAGAAGGTGACTATGAGGTTGATGATCAAGAAATGGAAACAAATCAGATGGACATATTGCAACTGAAAGACAATTTGATTCCTAGAGGTAGCATACCTTTAGAGGATCTTTTTTATTAGGACGTTGTTGCTAAGAAACCAAGCTTGGTGCCTACTAAGAAAGGAGTTGAAGATGTGAATCTTGGAACACCTGACAAGCCCAATTTTGTGAAGTTGTCAAAGGCATTTCCCCCTGAGGTAATGGAAAATTATGTTAAATTTCTTTCTGAATTTTATGATGTGTTTGCATGGGATTATTCATATTTGAAGGTGTATGAAAAAAACATAATTCAGCATACTATTCCCATCAAGCCAGATCAGAAACCGTTTAGATAGAAGTTGAGAAGAATAAATCCGAAGCTGCTACCATCCATCAAAAAAGAGATAAACAGATTGTATAAAGCTGGTATCATTGTTCCTATTAGATTTTCTGACTGGATTTCAAATTTGGTCCCGGTACGTAAGAATACAGGAGAGATAAGATTATGCATAGATTTTCGGAATCTGAATAAAGCATCCTTAAACGATAATTATCCACTTCCGAAGATGGACCATATTCTACAAAGAGTAGTTGGAGCATCTAGGATGTCACTACTTGATGGCTACTCAGGTTATAATCAGATCTTGGTGCATGAGGAAGACCAAGACAAAATTGCCTTCACAACACCCTGGGAACCTTCCAGTATGCCAAAATGCCATTTGGACTAAAGAACGCTGGAGCTACTTTCCAACGAGCAATGGAAATTGCTTTTTCCAATGAAAAATATGTTTTTCTTGTTATTTCTTTGGATGATTTGAGAGTGCTTTCTGGTTCTGATGATGAGCATTTGCACCATTTGAGGGTTGTGTTTTAGTGATATAGAAAGTTTGGGATTTCTCTCAATCCAAAGAAGAGTCTCTTTGCCATGGATGAAGGAAAGTTGCTGGGGCATATCGTCTCTAAAGATGGTATCTATATTGATCCATCTAGAGTGGAGACAATTGATCACATAGAACTTCCACAGTACAAAAAAGAGATTCAAGCATTCAATGGTAAGATGAACTTCTTGCGCAGATTTATACCCAATTTGGCTGAACATTTGAGAGAAATGACTAATATGTTGAAGAAGGATAGCACTGTCAAATGGAGTGAGGAAGATATCAAGTCATTTAATCTGGTAAAGTTTGCTTTTTCCAATGCCCCATTCTTGATTAGCCCCGACTATACTCAAGATTTAATTATTTTTTCATTTGCATCAAAGCATATTATGGCTGCTATTTTGATGCAAAAGAGAGATAAGGTTGAAAATCCAATTGCCTTTTTCAGTAAGACTATTCGAGATGATGCTTTGAGGTATAATATTATTGATAAACAAGCATTGGCTCTTATAAAGGCATTGAAGGATTTTAGGGTCTATATTCTGCATTCACATACTATAGCATATGTTCCTAATGCAACAGTAAAGGATGTCTTGATGCAAACTAATCCAGAAGGTCGAAGAGGTAAGTGGATAGCAGCTATGTTGGAGTATGATTTTGAGATAAAACCCACAAAGTTGATCAAAGGACAAGGTTTGGCAAAGCTAATGGCCCAATCAAATCTGCGTGCCCTGGATATAAACCTCACAACAGCAATGTCAGAGGATGAAGATGAAGGTTTGCTTCTTCCAATTTCAAATATTTTTCTACAATCCCCATGGTATTCAGATATTTTTTATGTTCTTCAGCATCTTTCACCTCCTCCGGGAATGTCTAAAAGCAAAGGTAGATCACTAAAACCTAAGTCTTCTAAATACTTTATTTTAAACAGTGCTCTTTATTGGAAAAATCCAGGAGGTATTCTACTTAATTTTTTTGTTGAAGAAGAGGCTCAGAAGTTAATGCATGACTTTCATAAAGGTGATTGTGGTGGTCATTTGCTTTGGAAGACTAGAGCTAACAAAGTGTTGAGAGAAGGATATTATTGGCCCACTTTATTTTCATATTTATATAAAACAGTGACGAGTTGTCATGAATGTCAAATTTTCCAAGGGAAGAAGAAATTGCTTCCTCTTCCTTTGAAACCAGTTGCAGTAAACGCTCCCTTTCAGCAGTGGGGACTCGATTTCATAGGATAAATCCATCCCACGTCATCAGCACAACATTGATGGATCTTGACAGCTACAGATTACTTCACTAAATGGATCGAGGCCATCCCAGCAAGGCAGGCTACAGATACGGTAATTATTCAATTCCTAGAATCGAATATTTTATCTCGTTTTGGCTGCCCTTACAAAATTATAAAAGACAACGCAGCAGCGTTCAAGTCTAAGAAGATGGTGGATTTATGCAAAAAATATAACATAGTGTTGGGCCATTCAACAGCATACTACCCACAAGGCAACGGCCTGGAAGAATCATCGAAAAAATCTCTGATAAATATAATCAAGAAAATGTTGGAGGCAAAAAAAATAAATTGGCATCAAAAGCTCATCAATGCATTATGGGCAGACAGAGTTAGCAACAAGAAATCCATAGGTATGTCACCTTTTGAACTGGTTTATGGTATTTATGTTATCTTTCCTACATCTCTTGCAGTTCCAATTATGATATTATTACAAGAAATTGGTAGTGAAGATGATGATAATCAGTGAAGGATCAATCAGATGATCCACCTTCAGCAAACAAGAGAGGAAGTGTCACATAGCATTATTCAGTTGCGGGAGAAGATAAAGAAGATCTATGATCATAACACCAAGGCAGAAAAGTTTTAGTTGGATGATGTGGTGTTGAGATGGGATGCAAGAAATGAGGACAAAGGGAAGCATGGTAAGTTCGACAACCTTTGGAAAGGACCATAAAGGATTTCAGCATATAGGAGACAGAATGCTTTCTTGCTTTCAGAAATGGATGGCCAAGATTTCCCTGGAGGAGTAGTAAATGGTAGGCTTTTGAAACACTACCATTGTTGAAGATAATGGATCGGAAACTATGTCACCATCATTGTATATATCATGTTATTTTTGGTCACAGTTCTAGTACACAGTCATTGAAGTTTGGGGCCCGAGGTGAAGGCTATAAAACTTAAATGATATGTGTATGCTTTGGTTTTATTTCAGTTTTTAGTCTTAGTCTTGAGTCAGAGTCAGTCTGCATAATGTCATTTTTCAATATTTTTTATTCCATGCCCAATGGATAAGGCTACTTGGTCTACGGTGTTCTTGGCACCTCCAAAGAGCTACCATCCCCAGTGGAGCCATTGTTAGTTTCAGTCTAGTCATACTGTCATCAATGATCAAAATTTCTCTTTCGCATTTGCATATTAGGAGTCCTATACCAATAAATTTCACCATTCCGCTAGGTCATGGATTCATTGATGGCAGTGGTCTTTCATCAGTTTTCCCTCATGTGAAAACTTGTTGATCCTCCTCTCTATGGTCTTTAGTCATGAGCTACTTTCACTTTGTGAGTCATGTCAGTAGGTCATAGGATGGGTCTCATTAGGTTTTAAGATCTCACCATGGTCAAATTAATGAGTCAAGTGTCAAATAAATATCAACAAGGTCATGAGGAAGTTAATAAACTAAAAGTCATAGCACCTGGGAAGATCAAAGAAATATTTTATTCATTTTGATGTAATTTTCACCTCAGTACCATTTTTTGAGGTGAAAACATGATACTTTGCCTTTATTATCATTTATTATGTAATTTTATGTCATCATATGTAATGAGTCACACTTCAGAAGTTGTTATCTCCACAAAGTTACTGCCCTGCCCCTCAGAGAGGTTTTCCACATCATTTTCAGTGTTAAATCATGTTCTAAGTATGTTCAGCAGAAAGAGCTCGGAAAGAGATTTCCAACGGTATATCACACTCTCAAAACTGACTTCTGGATTGAATTTATGCCTAAGTGAAGAAAGTCCCTTTTACCCTAAACCAAGCCCCTTTCCCACCTTTCCCTAAACTTTATTTTATTAAAGTTTTATATTTTCTTTTATAAAACCCCCTTATTTCCAAATCCAATGGAAAATCGCATGGTTAAAATTGTTTAAACACAAATGCGATTAAATTAAACCACTTCCCCTGATGTCCCTTTAAAAAACTTTATAATAATGTTTTAAAGTTTGTTATTATAAAATCTCGATAATACAAACCACTTCCCCTCCATACCTTTTAACTTTATAACAAAGTTTAAAGGTTTTATATTATAAAAACTCCCGCCGATACAATCCATTCCCCTTTCCCATCACAATCACAAAATTTAATATACGCATTCCGATTGTATCAAGTCCCTTCCGATTGAACCCCGCCCGATTACATCCTGACCGTTGATCCGATTGACGATCGAACGACCCATACTTTATCGCTCTATCCCAATCGGTGCTTGCATTTGATCCCCTCTGATTGAGTTCTGCTGATTGCAAACCCCCAATTGCACCTTTGCCATCGATCTGCCCATCTGATCGAACGGCCTACAAACCATCGCGCTTTTCGCAATCAACGTTTTTTTAATAAAACCTACCCCCCGCCCTCCTCCGATCTCCCGATGCCGATGGACCTTCGGGTCCCACCATATGATATTCCGCCCTTTTATAATAGAAAGGGATATTTCCTTTGTGAAACTTGAATTTTGTTTTATTTTGTTTTATATAAAGGATCCCCCATCACCTCTCCCCAATCGCATCGACAAAATTGTATTATGTAATACGACCGCCCCGATCTCCTGATTTCGATTGCGATTCATACCTCGGTCCCACCTTAAAAGCCCTCCGCCCTTTCAATAAAAATCATTATTCCCTTTATATAAAGTGAAAAATCGTTTTCGTTTGTTTTCAAAGGGATTTCCCCACTCTATTGTTGTATTACCCCATCAGACCTATGCCAATCTCATCGGAGGTTTTGTCTCATCCTAATACATCTGCTCCCTTTCCCGCTCCGATCCCAATTGCGATGATGCCATCGCAACGCGTATTTTCAATATTTTATTATGTATTTTAGCCCCTCTACTCGTTGATTCCGATTACGATTGCGATTTTTGGCCCCACCTCCTTTCCCTTTGTTCCTTCCATTCAAAAATGAGTTTCCTCCCTTCACTAAAGGCATCATTTCATTTTATTTTATTTCAAATAATTATACTAAAAGTCAGTTTTCTTCAAAGAAATAATGGAAAGAAACAGTCAAAGGGCCGAGAGCTAAAATGAGATAGATATTTCTACAACAACAGGAAAATAGGGATCTGCATTTTCGATTGCCTATTTTACATCCATCCAGTGTGTCAGTAAATCTGCCCAAGTGGTCAAACGTATTGTTGTTCCTTATTTTTAGGGGAAGATTGTTGGTTCTCTTTTCCATATTCGGATTTCAGTTCTTCAAATGTTAAAATAGCTCCCTTTTTCTATGGATCTATGTTCCCACAAATCTGGTATATTTAATGTAATTTTAATCATTTGTAAAGGAGTCTGTAAATCAGTAAGTAAGGGAATAGTGTGGAAATCAAGGAGAACGCTCTGCGCTCCATTGTAATAGTTTTGGACAGGGAATTAATAAAGAGATGTAGCTCTGATTTGTGGGATCCATGTGGTATGAAATTTAGCATTTGTTCTCTCCTTTGTGTTCATATGTAAATTTTTATGTGTACCATTCATTCCCAAACATCTCTACTTGAATGCTTTCAAGATAGAAAGGTAGAATCCATTTTTTATGCTCTGCCTTGGGAAATCATTCAATATTCTGTGTTTTCTTCTATTTGAAAAGGATCCATCTCCCATGCCCTTTTCAGCTCCTCACCAGTCTTTCCATTCCATCATTATTTAACTTTAATTGCTAAAATTTCCTGCCTACCTTGCCCCATGAAATACCCTGTATCCTAATTTAATTACCCAATTTCAAACTATCCCATTTGTCCCACGCATCCCTGAAAAATTCATTCATTTCATTAAACTTTTTCCCATTATTATACCTAGCCTAAAATTAGTCAATTATTGTACTTTTTTGAATATCCTTTCATGGAGAGAGCCCTCTCTTGACCTTGTGGGGCTAGCTACAAGGCTGAGCGTGGTTTAGATGTTACCCTGATTTTCCTTTTTCAGCCTGAGGTCCAAATTAGGCGATAACATAGTCCATCTGCTTTCTGTTTAGGTTTTTCCTTAACTATAACTAATGATGATCCCATAACTCTCAGGGAGGCAGTAGATTCAGAGGATGGAAAACTCTAGAAGGAGGCCATGGTTGATGAAATGGCATCCTTGCACAAAAATGAGGCATGGGATCTGGAGGAGTTGCCGGCTGGAAGGAAGCCCATCGGGAGCAAATGGGTGTTTAAGAAGAAGATGAATGTAGAAGGAAAGGTGGAGAAATACAAAGCTCAGTTGGTATCAAAATGTTATTCCCAGGTGCCGGGAATTGATTTTGGTGATATTTTTTCTCTTGTTGCCAAAGTTACTTCTATTAGATTACTTTTATCTGTTGCTATTACATTTGATTTTGAGATAGAACAGATGGATGTGAAGACAACATTTCTTCATGGGGATCTAGAAGAGGAGATCTACATGAAGCAACCTGAAGGCTTTATGGTGAAGGGTCAGAAAGAACTGGTATGCAAGTTGAAGAAGTCTTTGTATGGGTTAAAACAGTCACCAAGGATGTGGTATCATAAATTTGATACCTATATACGGGGACTTGGCTTCACCGGAAGCAAGGAGGATCATTGTGTTTATTTTAAATTAATTGGTGATCGTGTTATTTATTTGGTCTTGTATGTGTATGATATGTTTTTTATTGGAAATGACAAAGAAATTATCCAAGATTCGAAGACCCAACTTTTCTCCAAATTCGACATGAAGGATCTTGGTGCTGCAAACTATATTTTGGGCATGGAAATTAAGAGAGATCAGGAAAAGAGGAAGCTCTGGTTAGACCAAAGGAAGTATGTCGAGACTATATTGCAGAGGCTCAATATGCAGGATAGTAAACCGGTGAATGTTCCTATTCCTGTAGGTGTAAAGTTGTCCGTTGAACAATGTCCCAAGACACAAGAAGAAGAGGAGAATATGTCCCATGTTCCATATGTAAATGCAGTGGGTAGCCTGATGTATGCAATGGTCTGTACTAGACCAGACATTTCACATGCAGTGGGAGTATTCATCAGGTTTATGTCAAACCCAGGGAAGGAGCATTGGACAGCAGTGAAGCGGGTTTTCAAATATTTACGTGGCACTAGTGATTATGGCTTGTGCTACCAAGGAAGACCAGGATTGGAAATAATGTTAGACATTCATGGTTTTGTTGATGCAAACTGGGTTGGAGATTTGGACCAAAGAAGATCTACAAGTGGGTATGTGTTTAGCCTATTTGGAGGCGCAGTCAGTTGGATGAGTAAAAGACAGTCTGTAGTGGCTCTTTCAACTACAGAGGCAAAATACATGGAAGCCACTCATGAAAGCAAGGAAGCAGTTTGGTTGTAGAGATTGTGTTCAAGTATGGTGTTGGTACAGCAAGCTATAAGGATAGACTGTGATAGCCAAAGTGCAATTTTCTTGGCTAAGAACCCTGCTTATCATTCAAAGACAAAGCACATTGATGTTCAATATCACTTTCTTAGAGATATGGTTGAGGCTAAAAGGGTGTTGCTGGTAAAGGTGGACACTGTGAAGAATGTTGCAGATGCATTGACGAATTCTGTGAGCACTCAAAAATTCTCTTGGTGTAGAGAAACAATGGGTGTTGAAGAATTGGACCAGTGACTAAGCTCTCCTGTGGCCCTCTACGGAAACAAAACAACAAGTGGGTGAATGTTGGGTATGTGTTATATTCTTTCCATGACTAGTCATTCGCTATTTGAAAATTTGTTGGTCCTTAATTTCCGGTGGGCGGTCCGCGCCCATGGTTTTGTGCATGGTTTTTCACATGGTTTTGGAGTACGATGGTTTTCAGCCCCTAGTATTTTTGTAGATCCAGTCAAGGGAAATACGCTTATGTTATAATCCAGGGTTAATGGATTAGGGTTTATGTATGCTTCAGCATGTATATATATGTGTTGTAACACTAAAAGGAATATAATGAAATATCAAGTTGGTCGTCCCAATTTGGGATCCAGGGGAAAATATCTATGTTTATCTGTTTTATGTTTTATGTTATCGCTATTATTTATTTTCTGTTATAAGATTCATGTGTAGATAATTTATATTCAGGGTTAAAACCTATAAAATCCTTCCACATTGCAAATGGAGTGGAATTCCCATGAAGGCTTGACACAATATGGTCTTTCGCACCTTCCAACATAATCCTCCTCTCCCTTGCTACTTTCTTTTGCCATGCGTCAAGTACTGCAGTATCCGTCGAAGTGGGCTTAGTATCAATGAATTCCTTCAAGCCATTATCTTCAAGCACCGCCTCCATCCTATCCTTCCATGAAATGTAGTTCGAGATGCCCTTGAGTGAAAACTCTAACCGCAAACCATTGAAAGCCATTTTGATGTTAACTCAACTGTCGCACCAAGAAATTCTTGCAGCAATTTAGAATTGTTTCCACCAACAAAAACTCAACACTGCATCAATATTGCAATCTTCTTCACTCCGATACCATGTAGAAATTTATCAATACAAGTGATCTATTTCCAGACTCTCCTGATATAACAATTTTAGTCTATTGTTAAATATAGAATCCTTCCACTTAATTCTTTGCAAATTAAATTTCCAATTGCAAACACATGAAGAAAATCAATCGCACATAATAAGATGTTTTACCAGGAAATCTTAAAGCTAAAAACCCCAAATATCATATATTATGTATATCATGGATCATGAAACAATCTCATACAAAGCTCATCTCATAGAGCTCACAATACAATATAAAATCGTCTCACAGTGTCATACAGAAATTGATTCACACATGCACCAATTTACTGCCTCCTGACAGCCTGCCTCCACTGTGCAATCCCTGCTAAAGAAGAACCTCTGAATGAATGAATTACCTCCTGCCTTGACTGCGAAATCCTCATAAGAATCTCCAATGTGTGTGTGGATGCATTGAATGCATCACTATAGTCACAACTGATAGTCAATCACACCCTTTCACCTATCTCTCCATTGGGTCTCCATTGGATTTGACATGCAAGTAGTTAACTGTTGTATTTCTTCAGTTGCATGTGAGACACTACTTGTGAATTAATTTATATTTAATTCATTGATCTCTCACTAGTGTATCTTTAGCTACAACTAGCACAACTGAGTTTAACTCACTTAACTGAGTTAAACTAAATAACAACTCCCATAACTACTCTTCCAACTCTATTACAACTATGTCACACTTAGTTACAACGAATTCCATCATGCATGAGTCACCAACCAACCTTGGAATGCTTAATTCCTTCAGCTAACTAGTTTTCCACACCAGTTAACTGAAATCAAGTGCTTTGAGAGAATAAGTTATTATTTATTGTCTGATTATCATTATGGGCTAATAATAATCGACATGCATTCTATTTTTAGATATGCGATCTATAAATAGACTTCTCAAATATATCTAAAAATATAAACTCATTTAAAGATAGAATTTTCTCAACCATCTAGAATTACTCTCCTACTAATGTTAGAATATTCTCACCATTCTAAAAAGAGACATACACCTAAAAATAGCCTAGTGAAGGTGCTTAATTTTAACTAGGATCAAGGATGATGTTTTCGGATGCCAATTTCATTGTTTCTTGTTGAAAAATTCACAATGGTGCAAGGATAGTCCTCATTTCCCCTTTGAAAGAAAACTCGACTTTTTCTTTCAAACTTGAATTTGAAGTAAATAACAATGAGGTTGAATATGAAGTCTGTTGATTGGTTTAAAAACAACAAAAGACATGAATATTTAATAAATTTCATTTTTTGGATATGTTGAACATATTATTCAGCAAATCAATTTTTTTTATCAAACTAAGCATCCCAGACTCAATGATTACTGGAATGCGATACGGAGTATCATAGAAGACTCATTCCTAGATTTTAACATTTATTTTGTTCCAAGAGAAAGTAATATTTTGGTTGATTCACTTTCTATTTCAACAAGCTCATTCAAGATTCCAACACCTATAAGGCTGAAATATGAAGTGAAAGTTAGGTTTAGACCTATCATTCCTGATAATGTCAAGCATTGGGAATTTTTTTAGGATGATCAGGAGGTTAGAAGATTCATTGAAGCTGCTGAAGAATTTTGTTTCCTAAACATTGATCAGGATGAAAATATTATGAAGAAAGATGGCTTTGCAGAAACTCAGAGAGGATTTTGTAGATAGGCCTGTGCTAAATAAAAAAATCTTTCAGATTTCCAAAATAATTTTTCATTTGGTCTAAAATCAAACTTGAAGTTGATTGCTAAAACAGTCACGTACAAACATTTTCGTATGTAGTTTAGTAGCGAGGTTGTTTTTGTCCATTTTCTTTTCCTTTTGCCACCTCCACTAGCCAAACAATGTTTTTCAGGTCAAAATGAGTGAATAACATCAACCTCCCTCCTTGGATCTTCAAGAAACTGTTTTTATAGGGAAAAATGCATCTTTAGAAATTTAGTAGCATTTTTTGGCCTTCAAGCCTAAAGCACGCTAGGAAACTACCTGATAATGGAGAAAATTCCAAAATCTTCCTTTTTTATTCCAAATTTCATATGTTTATCTGAAAAGTGTTATAATGAAATATGATCATGAAAACTTTCCTCTTACCCTCTTCAAAAAACATCATTGTCACCTTTAGTAAGTTTATTCATCACTAAAATGACTCTGTTTTTTCTGAAAACATAGGGTTCAGAGATGAGATCTTATCTCCCTATCCTTGATAGATATTGCAAAACGGAAGGAGGTTTGTGTAGGTTAGTATGTTTTGAAGAAAAACGTCTCTTGGTGTTTTGAAAACCGTCTCCAGCTGTCCAAAATCTGCGTTCTAAAAACATGTATAAAACAGGAAAATTCTGCATTCTGAAAATAGGGCCAAAAGACATCTCTAAATCTCCCAATTGGTAGCACCTTTGAGAAAAGTGAAAGATTTAATGTTACTTGATATGTACTTGACAATAACCTCTCTCAGGTTCTTAAAATGCTTCTCTTTTTTTCCATAAAACTCCCTTGAATTTGACTACTCAAAAGTAAAAAAATAGAGAAATCCTCATATTCGCTACAAAATTATTAGCCAGTTTCGTAGCATTTTTTGCCTATTTTACACTGAATTCAGTACTAAAATGTGTAAAACTAGCCAGTGGCTCTTTTTTTTTAAATTTTATGACTATGCGATTGAACCCAAGGTGGATTATTGTGTATATGACCCTAATGACAAGACTAATGAGGTGTCGATGACCTATAATAAACATGATTAAGTGAATTTCTCATCAAATGAATGATAACCTAATGAGACAAGGTGAAGCTTATGATGATCCTATCCATCAAAAATTAAAAATTTATGTGTGATAACATTAGGAACACCTTTAGCACTCGAGACAAGTATTTATTAAATGTTGAAAATATGGTATATCATTTAATCCAAAGAAGTCTCATTTTGCTCTCAAAGAAGGTAAGATGTTGGGTCACATAGTTTCTAAAGGGTGAAAATTGATCCCAAAAGAGTGATTGCAATTCTGGACTTAACACTTCCAAGATCCAAGAAAGAGGTTAAATATTTCCTTGGCTAGATAATTTTTCTAAGAAGGTTCATTCCGAATTTTGCTGAAGTGTTGAAGCATATTACTTGCATGCTAAATAAGGACAAAGAATTCAAGTGGAAAATTGAAGCCATAAATTCATTTGAGTTGATCAAAAGAGTTATCATTGAAGCACCTTAGCTAGTAAGCCCTGAATACTCAAAGCCTTTCTTAATCTTCTCATTTTCCTCCCAAGATACTATTGTTGTTGTTTTGTTACAAAAAGATTCCCAAAATAAGGAAGCCCCCATAGAATTTTTCAACAGAGCTCTTCGAGATGTAGGATTGAAGTATGAAATGTTGGAAAAGCATGCCTATGCATTAATGAAAGCTTTGAAAGCTTTTAGAGTTGATATTTTGCATGCTCAATTTATTTCCTATGTACCTTCATCCGTTGTTAGAGAGACATTAGTTCAGCCTGATATTGATGGAAAAAGAAGTAAGTGGGTGACTAAAGTTCTTGAGTTTGCTTTAGAGATAAAGAATACCAATCTAATAAAAGGTCAAAGATTAGCCAAACTACTAGCTGAAGAAAATTGTAAAGTTTTGGGCTTGAATTTCATGGATGACAACTTTCAAGGGAAAAGTTCTGAACCTATTTACAGCATGGCAGTAGATGTAAATATTTCTAAGTGCAGATGGTATAAGGATATCATATATTTTCTGTAGCATTTTAAACCTCCTCCAAATTTTGATAAAAGCAGAATAAGATCTTCGAAGCTGAAAACTGT
Organism: Pinus albicaulis; assembly: GCA_034641835.2. Taxonomy (NCBI): domain Eukaryota; kingdom Viridiplantae; phylum Streptophyta; class Pinopsida; order Pinales; family Pinaceae; genus Pinus; species Pinus albicaulis. Next base: position 907,757,213 of record CM076580.1, on the reverse strand, counting down.
TAAATTCTACATCAAAGATAACTATTTATATTTGAAAGTTATTTTTGACATGCATAGTAGTGTGTGTGGAGTTCATCACTATTGAAAAACTACTGCATACAAAATACTAAGAGCTGGCTATTTTTGGTGTAGATTATTTTTTGATGTATGTGCTGAGGTGAGAGCATGTGAAAAATGTCAGAAGTTCACTCGTAAGAAACATTTGAAGTCTTTGCCTCTCAAGCCCATAGTTGTTTCTACACCTTTTCAGCAATGGGGCTTAGATTTCATTGGAGAAATTCATCCACCTTCAAGTGGACATCATCGTTGGATTCTTGTCGCAACTGATTACTTCACCAAATGGATTGAAGAAATACCTACTAGGAATGCTACTCATAAAGTTATCATTAATTTTTTGGAGGGAATCATAATGATATTTGGATGTCCATCAAGGTTAGTAGCAGATACTGTAACTGCTTTTAAATATACTCCATTGATAAATTTCTGTGAATATTATGGTATTCATCCCACTCACTCTACAACTTAATATCCCCAAGGGAATGGTTTAGCTGAATCATCAAATAAAATTTTGGTAAGAATCATCACCAAGCTATTGGAGCAAAACAAGAAAGCATGGGATTCAAAACTGAAGTTTTCTTTATGGGAAGACAGGGTGAAAATCAAAAATTCTATTAATACATCACCTTTTCAAATGGTTTATGGAACTCATGTTGTTTTTCTAGTCCAATTGGCCATTCCTGTAGCTAAATTTATGCAAGATAATGAATTTGAGACAAATGACATGACCAGGAGAAGTTATCAGATCATAGAAGTGCAGCAAAAGTAAGAACATCAATATGATTTGGTAAGAAAATATCAGGAAGTTGTAAAGCAAGTTTTTGATAGATGAACTAAAAATGAAGATTTTCAGATTGGAGATATACCATTGAAATAGGATGAACAACATCAAGATCCAAGTAAGCATTCAAAATTTGATGCTTTATGGCTTGGTACTTTCAAAATCCCAAATATTCTGCAGAATAATACTTTTGAGTTGCAACATATTGATGGGACATAACTGTTTGGAGGTCGATTCAATGGGCACTTTCTCAAGAAATTATTTTACTAAGGCTTTTGGTGGCCTAAGTTCACTATAAATACTGGTGTTTTTCATAATAAGACTCTATAGCCCAATGACAAGGCACTAAAACTACAAAATTTTCTTAGAGCCTCGTAGGGAGAGCTCTATCCCTTGTGGAGCCAATGTTAGCACAGTTCTTTGCTAAGTCATGAGTCCATTTTATTTTATTTTTTTTAGGATTACAATTTTTAAATTAAAAAAAAAAAAAATTGGTCGCTACCGAAATTTCTGGTAGCGCCAGTTTTAGTCTTTTTCGAACAGTCTGTTTTAATTCAGTTTCTATATGTTTTTCTTTTAATCTGATGATACCGAAAATTTCGGTAACTTCCATTATTTTTAAAAAATAAAAGAAAAAGCGCATCCGCTTTGTGTCAAGCCACATGTTATTATTTTAAATAGGTTTGGAATCTTTTTATTATGATTTAAATCACATGATAGGAGTGGTATGTGGTCAGTCATGTTAAGTTTAAGTCGTGGTACACATGTAGTGTTTAGGTGTCAATTCGCAATAACAAAGCCAACGGTTGATTCCATCCTTTCTGCCAGCTGAGTTCGTCTGGTTTCATGTCAAAGTACATGATTTTCGAATGGAAAAGGTCGTGGATATGCAATTTTAATTCAATGACCATTTGGATGGTCATGAATAGACGTTGCCGGGAATTTAGGCCAATAAACATGTAGTGGAGGTGACTGGCAATCACAGGTCTTCTTATTTCATGCAACCTGTAGCATGTTATCTAAAGCTATGCATCCAACTAAAGACCATGATTTCTATCACATGGTGCATATTGTTATGGGCAAAGCTACCCTAAGGCCTTGGGTTGATGGACCTAACAGAGCGGATGGCATGTCATCACAAGAAGGACTCTAATTACCAATTTTTATGCTTTAACTAGAAAATGAGGATTGTGGACCTTACCCATTTATCCTTCGTTTGAGGTCGATCCCATAGGGTGCAAACCCTCTGCTACTCCTCGTACTCCAAAACCTACAAATCAGTCAAGAACAAGCACAAAAACTAGTTGTACTTCATATATGTCCTAGATATTAGCATATTAGCATATATAATCTCATAAAGATAACATGAAATAAACTATTCAAGATTATTAAGGATGGATAAGAGACACATAACACATGAACATTAGGAACAGGATGATACTTATTTTAGTGATAACATGTACAGAAAATTGTGGAGAAATCACTTGAGATCTACCATGGCCTTGATCAAAACCATCCTCCGAATTCGTCCAGCCCTAGGCTCACAAATATTCTTCCATAAATGCTGCACAAAGGATGTCACAAGAATGAGGGCGATCATCACAAGGAAACAAGGGTTTCCTGAAACATGGGAAGTGCAGGAGGCACAAGGGAAATATCAGACTTGATCAGGGCTATAACATGCTATAATATCAATAATATTCTCTCTCCTCTCCATTAGGCCATTCCCTTGAGGTGTATTTATACTTCCACAAATTAGTTTTTTCAGTTGGGGAATAGTTAGGCCATGGACTGGAGTAGTTAAGTTATAGGAAAAAAAGTAAACCCCACCTCAATGATAGGGAAATTATCTATTTTTTAAAATTTTAAATAGCATACGCGGGTCAGCTATGGATGAACCCACATGTGCACATGGAAAAAACTGGGCAGAGTCACATATGGATTTTAAAATATTGTTTTTTGAGAAATGTGACCAAGTCTGAATGGAAGGGATTCCCAAGGCCAATTCATAATTCATCAAGTATATAAAGGTGATAAATGATTTTATAACACATACTACGGTCAAGGATACTTACCATAATGAAAATATATTTCATGGGTGGATGATCCATTGTAGCTATTTTAAATCACTGAGAAAGAAGGAGGACTATCAGTTGTGAGCTTAGTTGTTGAAGAAAAAGTTTTCTAGAGTGAAGCTTGAGGAAGGAGTCTTAGATTTCAAACAGGATCTCATAGGAGGACACAACAACACCTATTAGGTGAGCTCTTCTAGCTTTGCCACCTATCATATTTCAACAGACAGACTTATTAATTACTGAAGATGACTAGAAGAGGAGGAAAGCTAAAATGAATTGAACCATAAGGAGCTGACCTAGTAGACACAAATTCGAATGTGAGAAGGTTATTTCTTAAAGCAAGGCAGTATTCTCTGTGCTCAAGATTGGGAAGCTCTCACTTAGGAGTAGCTCAGGAGTTTGCAAATTATTTCAATGGACATGAAGCCATAATTTATGGTCTTAAATTGCAGGTATCAGCAGATTAAATTACTGAGGCATTCAACCTTCCACAAGAAGGAGAAATGTGGTTTAAAGGTCAGGTTATCACTGGATGAGACCTCAAAAGTTTCCTTAAATATGGACACATAGATCCCAACTGGGCCAAAGGAATTCCCAATAGCTACCTCAAAATGAATGAGCATAAATTGTTAAACTCATCAAGTTTTACCTCACTTGTGAAAGGAGGTATACAATAGTGTTTCTTTATCATATAATATTTTTGTTTCATGTTGCAGGTATGAAGACCCTCAACTTGCCATAATTTTTGCTGAAGAGTCTAAAAAATATGTCAACTAGCATTCAAACACATATTTTTGCTTCAGAATATAGCTTGTATCATCAAGATCACATAAAAGTGTTAGTTGAAGAAGAGTTAAGGAAAAGAAATCAAACATGGGACCATTTCTTGTTTTATAGGGTAGAGCAACCTGCACCTACACCTCCATCTTCACAACAATACCCTCAACCTTCAAAATGAACCAAGAGGAAGACTAATAAGGAGAATATCCATAAATCCAAGAGTATAAAAGAAAATAATTCTTCAGTTAAGGTTAAGAGAAGGTTGGAGAAGGGAGAGAGCTCATCAATCAATAAACCCAAGTCTATGAAAATGGTGCCCCCATTCGTCCTTTTCGTAATTTCTATACCAGAGCTTGAAGGGGAAAGGTTGAAACTATAGAAAAATCTAAAACACGAGTGCTACCAAAAATTATGGAAGTAGACATTCAACAGAAAATGCAGAAAGAATATCAACCCACAAAGTCTGATGAAGATCTCCTCAAAGATGCAGGGTATGAGATCAGTAGCAAGAAAAAGAAAGAGGAGACCAAACCTGTTGCTGGTACCAGAAAAATACATACCAGAGACAGCAACAAGTTCAGGCTCAAGTCTAAGGATCTTACCAATCAAATTTTGTTGGCAGAGGTCATTGATGTAGAAGGAAAATATGAAGGTTTAAAAACTAATGAGTCCAAGAAGAAAGATATAAAATAACCCCTTCAAATCAGCAAACATAACCCTAAAAAAGAAGAAATATCCAAAAGGGTTCAAAGAAGAAAAAATCCACAATCAAAGAAGCAGCCACAAGAACCACAAGATCAAGATCAGCTTTTGGCAACAAATAATACTTGAACAAGCTTGTTGAAGCTGCAGCCCATGTGGAACAAAGGTAAAAAATGTTTCCTGATAAAACACCTTTTATCTTATCAAGTGAAATTTTGAACATCAGCTCAAATTTTGTAATGTATATGTATGCACAGGTTTTTTAGTGTTTTCTGTGCATTTTTGAAAAATAAACAGAGTGCTGCTGGAAATTCCGGTAGCGTTACAGTTTTTGCGTAGTTACAGGTTTTTACCAGAAATTCTAGTATTGTAAGTTTTAAGTGATTTTTGACATCTGTCAGCAAAATTTCAGAGCCAGTTCATAAAAGATAAGGACTCATAACCAAATGGATATAACAAGTGATGGTGATAAGTGGTTATGAGGTTTTTTTAGGTCATACTTAGTGAAGATACATGGTTATTTAAGAACCAAAGACATGAGGAGACAAATTAGCAGAAAAAGGGGCAGCATGTCAGCATACTCAGAAGTTCAGCCCATATTCTCTTCTATTCTTTTATCTATATATTTTTTTTTCGGTTAGATTTCAATGGGATATGGTTTTAATGTTGTAATATTCCTAATTAGCTTTCCGATAGTTAGAATATTAATTTTTGCTTTTGTCAATAAGATAGATGAATAAGAGGGTAGAGAGACCCATAAATCTATTTAGTAGGAATAAAACCACTTCTAATGTGAATGTGGATCATCATATCAAATGAATAAAGCACTCCTCGGTGTGAATAGGGGTTAAATCATGTGGATGGGGTCAAGGTTGACCAAATCAACAACGTTGTCATGAAGGGAGTGGAGATAGTGGAGGACAACACAGTTATGATGGAGGAGTGTATGCATGAGAGTAACATATTTAATGTGTGGGACCAAGGGTGAGGAAGCTCACAAATCATATAAGGAAGGGGATGTCAGCCGTATAAGACATTCTGATTATTGTTTATGTTTGGTCTATTATGACTTTCTGCACGCTTCAACTATTTAGCAGAGTTTGTTGTACTATTTAGCATAAGGGTGTTTCCGGGCAGAAATCCCACCCTCATCCTCGGGAGACTTCAAGTACCCACACAGAATAGGTCCATTTGAGCTTCATTCCACCATATGGCATCAGGCCAAGCTTCGGCCATCTTCAGCAGCACAGTCTCCTTCAAAAACTGCATTATTTTGTATGGCAGTATTAGTGGAGGGTTGAAAAACCCAGTTTGTGAGCTTGTTTTCCAGAGAGGGGAGCAACCCTTCATCCAGAGGATCTATTGGGGGAAGTGTCAACCATTTTTATATCATATCAGCCACCTCCCAGTAGTCACACAATTGCAGAGCGTAATTCATCCCTAGGGCTGCAATTTCATATTGTGTATTTTTGGTTATGGGTTGTCTTGGTATTGTGTAGAAAGCTTAGATCTCTGATCCCGGAATTGTTTTGGTTCTATATTAGAAATTATATGTATTATTAGTTTCCTTTTGTAATTATTCTCTATAGTACTGCACATTCATGGCCTTCCGGAATTTTTTATAGCAGCAGTATTTCATGTTTTATGTATTGGGTCATTTGAGGCTTGTTTTGGCCTAACTTGAGTGTCTTTTTCGTCAAGATCTTGTACTCATTTTCTGCTATGATATTTAAGAAAATGGATCTATGATCTACTCATGTTGATGTAATGATATTTTACTGCATTTTCCAGTTTTATGTTATTTATTCCTTTTTTTCCTAATTTGGAATATTACAGTGGTATCAGAGCATAATCTTGGTTGAGCCTGTGTAGAACAACATCTATGTCATCAAAAGAAGGAGAGCCTCTCACAGAACAGGAGAAGCATTATCTTAATAAAAACCGGAGGTTCGATTATACAAACAACGAATAATATAAAGGAAAAACTCCAATATCAGGAGAAATGGATGAAAAGGAGTTCCCAAAGCTTCTTCTCCAAACCAAGCAAGATATTTCTAGAGAAATGAAGGATATGAGGATGGAAAGACATAAAGATACCCAAAAAGGTTTCTACATGGAGAAATCTATGGAACTTCACATCATTGGTGTGAGCAACCAGTAATGCAGCAAGTTTCCCAACGCTCCACTATGCCTACATTCCTAGTAGTAGTAAATAGAGGTGGAGGACCCCAAGAACAAGATACTTGTGAATATTATTTTCTAGAGTATGAATCTCAATCTCAAATATTCAGAGAAAATATGAACTTTCAGGAGTTTTTTCATATCAAGGACAACAAGAGACCAAAAAATAACAATAGGAGTGGAGGGTACATGCATAACAATGATCTGTAGTGTACTATGGGTATATTCTTTCTGCCTGCTTTCGATGGGTCATCTAAGTGAACAACTAAGTCTTGGGTGGAGAAACTAGACATCTATTTCCAGTTGAACCAAGTACCGGAGATTGAAGCCATTAAGATAGCAGTGTTGCACCTTGAAGGTGAGGCACATGATTGGTCGTTTTATGGTCTTTATACATTGGGGCATGAAAATATGACTGCATATGCAGAATTGACCCACAGGTTGGTATAAATATTTGATCGAAGAGATATAGAGGAACCTTTTGTTGAACTAGGCAAGCTCAACAGTCAGGTAATCTGGAGGCCTATAGCTCTGAATTTCTAAAACTTTCCATCATGGTGCTAGATTTATCTATAGCTAGGAGAGTTTATATGTTCATTGATGGGCTAGCATAGCCTCTGCATGGGTTGGTAAAATCCACTAAACCAACTACACTCCAAGATGCCATTGAGAGGGCTAGAGACTTACAATATGCTTTTCCAAGGGCAAGAGCCCCATTTCAGCAAATTCCCACTTTTCAGTTAAAGGGGAAAGATGTGAAGGTTCTTCCTCCAAAGAAAAACCAGAACAAAGGGCCTCTTAGTGATGATGTCCAAAGAGACCTGAGGAGGAGGAAGCTTTGCTTCACATGCCAAGAACCATGGGCACCAGGGCATCGATGTGTTGCGGGAAAGACACACTATATTGAGATGTTATATGATAGTGAAGTGGAGGAATAAGAAGAACCAGAAGGATACATCAGCATTTTGGTACCAGGAGAGGATCCACCACCACTAGGAGGTGGAAATGTGGCATTTGCTGCAATTGGTGGGGCCCTTGCATCTTTGCGGGGAGTACCCAAGTATCTGAATTTGAGAGTCCGAGGTACAATTTAGGGGCAGCAGGAATCAATATTGATAGACCGTGGGGTTACCCACAATTTTATTGATGCTCATTTAGTGCAGAAGATAACAATACCCACTAATGATTTTGAAGGATTCTTAGTTTTGGTTCCCGGAGCTAGAACCATGCAATGTGTGAAGTATTTTCCGGCATTGTCTGTAACCTTGGGGACATAAACTTTTGTTGATCACTTATTTGTGTTCAATATTCATTACACCAATGTGATATTGGGTGTGCAGTGGTTGATTACACTAGGAAAGGTCACTACAAATTGGGAGCCCTTACAGATGGAATGGGCAGATAAGAAGAGTGGTAAGCATAAAATGATCAGGGGCATGCACACCTATCCACCTCAGGAATATTTCGCACATAAGATGGAGACTGATTTGCACAGAGGAGGCAAGGACAAATCAGTCCACTCAGATATGAATTCTACTCTAGACCATGATGTTATATTATTTGGAGGCATTCCACCAGGAAGGCCGCCGGGCCAAAAGTTGGCTAAAGAATTCTCAGAACAAGTGGCACCACTCACAGATCTGGCTAAGAGTAGAACCTTATATGGGACCCACACAATGTAGAGGGCCTTTGATTGGCTCAAGGATGAGATTAATATTTTTTTGGTATCATTATTACCAACACTCACTAAGACTTTTGCTCTGAAATCTAATGCTTCAGGAGTGGATGATGGCACAATTATGGTGCAAGAGGGCTATTACATAACCTTTGAGAGTTAGAAGATACTTCCACATAGGAAGGAGTCTTCATATATGGTAAGGGGTTGTTGGCCTTCATAAATGCATTGGCTAAACTCAAGAAGTTTTGGATGGGCAATAGCTTCCAAGTGAAGATTGACCACCATAAACTTCAATCTTTTCTTGAGAAGAAACAGCTGCAAGGGAGGCAACAAAAGTGGGATAGCATAATTTCGGCATGTGGCTCTGGAATTGAACATGTCAAATAGGGAATCAATTAGGTGACAGGTTCCTTATCATAGAGACCAGCAGCACTGTCATTAACGAGTGTGGATCCAGATTGGGAGTCCTAGCTATTGGTGGAGTATTCCAAGAACCACTTCACATGTGAGGTACTTGATGGGCAGGTGTCTGATGAGAGATATAGAGTGATGGATGGAGTCATCTTTTACCATGATCGGATCTTCTTGACTAGAGAAACTAAGCTCAAGGAGAAGGTTCTACGTGGAGCACATGATTCACTCCTTTCCGGCCACCAAGGTTTCATCAGGACATATCAGGCCATTAGGGAGAGATTCTCATGGGAGGGTATCAAGAAGGATGTGCTCCAACATATTAGGAAGTGTGTAGTTTTCCTGAAGAATGAAGAGGAAAACAACCATCCTGCAAGGTTGTTACAGTCACTTCTTTTCTGGGGGGAAGATAGGAGAGCTCATCTATGGACTTCATCACCAACTTGCCAACAGTAAATGGTATGGATTGTGTCTTTATAACCATTGGTAAAATAACAAATCATTTGCATTCCTTTTACATTTATTTAGAGTGAACTCCTCCACAAAAGGGAAAGCCTCTCCTTTGACTTCATGGTCTTATTGGGACCACAATCCATGATAGAGATAACCACTTCCTAGATGGATTTGGGCCGGTGTTGTTTTGTTTGGGGTGTACCTAGTTGAAACCAAATATCAGTTACTACCCCCAAGAAAATGAACAGATAGAGGCAACAAGAAAGTGGATGAGAAGCTACCTACCACATTATGTTTCGGGGCAGCAAGGAGCAGAGTTGCGCTGGTTCCACTTGGGGGACTATTGTCACCATTTGACATTTCATATGGAAATCAGTGTATATATATTTTTGGTTCCATATGGTGATGATGTTCTATTCATTTTTTTTAGAACGGTTGGGGAAAGCAAGGTTCCTTGAACCAAAGATTGGATCCTAGAGAGTCAGGATGTATTCCAGTCTCTTATGGAAAACATTGCTACAACACAAGATCAGTAGAAATTATACACAGATGCTGGATGGGGAGAGATACAGCATGGGGTGGAAATTTTTTTCTGTCTCCATTTTCAACCATACGAACCATTTACATTGCAAAATAAGGGGATTGAGAAGATTTTTTATGGGCCACACAGGATGATCCATATTTTTATGGGAGTAGCATATGGGTTAGGGCTTCCCATTAGGAGTAAGATACAAAAAAAATTTCATGTATCATGCCTCAAGAAGGCCATTATACAGCATGTAGTTGCCACCATGGATCTCCCACTTCTTTATGGTGTGAGCCATTTGGTTTTATCACCAAAGGCTAACTTGGACACTTGGGAGTGGTAGCTAAGGAACTAATTGATTGGAGAATATATGATTCAGTGGAGGAATCTATCGGATGAGGTTGTTACATGGGAAGGAGAGGAGACTTTATAACATCCATATTTTTAGTTTCTTGCGGACAAGCAACATTTCGGAGGGGAAGATTTTAATATTCCTAATTATCTTTCCACTAGTTAGAATATTAATTTTTTTCTTTTGTCAATAAGATAGATGAATAAGAGGGTAGAGAGACCCATAAATCTCTTTAGTAGGAACAAAACTACTTATAATGTGAATGTGGATCATTATATCAGTTGAATAAAGAACTATTGGGTGTGAAAAAGGGTTAAATAATGTGGATGGGGTCAAGTTTTACCAAATCAACAATGTTGTCATGGAGGGAATGGAGATAGTCGAGGTCAACACATTTATGGTGGAGGACTGTATGCATGAGTGTAACATATTTAATGAGTGGTAACAAGGGTGAGGAAGCTCAAAAATCATATAAGGAAGGGGATGGAAGCCACAAAAGTCATTCTGATTACTTTTTATGTTTGGTCTTTTATGACTTTTTTCTCGCTTCAGCTATTTAGCAGAGTCCGTTGTGTTGTTTAGCACAAGGGTGTTTCCGGGCGGAAATCCCACCCTCATCCTTGGGGGACTTCAAGTGCCCACTCAGGAGAGGTTCATTTGAGCATCGTTCCACCATCTGGCATCAACCCAAGCTTCATGCACCTTCAGCACTACAATATTCTTCAGAAATTGTGTTATTTTCCAAGGCAATTACAGTGGAGGGTTGAAAAACTCAGTTTTTGAGCTTGTTTTCCAGAGAGGGGAGCAACCCTTCATCCAAAGGATCTATTGGGGGGATTATTAGTCATTTTTATATCATATGAGCCACCTCCCATTATTCAAACAGTTTTAGAGCGTAATTCATCCCTAGGGCTGCAATTTTCATATTATGTATTTCTGGAAACCCCTTCTTGGTTATCTTGTAATTGTGCTAGAAAGCCTAGATATCTGATTTTGGCATTTTCTGAGCACTATATCAGCAGTTCTATGTACTATTAGTTTCCCCCTATAGCTATTCTCTATAGGACTGCGCAGCCATGGCCTTCCGACATTTTGTATAGTAGCAATATTTCATGTTTTATGTACTAGGTCATTTGAGGCTTGTTTTGGCCTAGCTTGAGTGTCTTCTTCCTCAAGATCTTGGACTAACTCACTCATGCAATCTTAAATCGTATCCTTTTCCTCTTTCTTTTGAATCACTTTGGATATTTCCATGATTACGCCAATGCTGTAAATGATGTTCATCGCCATAACTTCATCAACTTATTTTTCAATAAGGAGTTTGATAAACCTATCAACAATGGTATACTTCTTGGTGTTTTCCTCTTTGGCCAACATGAGAGAGAACTCAATGGTTTTTATTGCAACCTTATATTCTGCAATCAATTTCTGATGTTCCCAAAGTTTCTTCATTTCTTAGATGATGTCCTCCCATATTATCTATCTAGCTTTAACAAAGGAAATATTTCCATTCAATTTTCTCTTTAATGCTTTGACCTCATCTTGCACTACTTGATAATTGTTGTTGACTTGATCTATACTTACCTAGGTAGATTAGAGTTGTTTCTCCTTATTTTCCACCATGTGTTTGGTGTTTTCCAAGTCAATTTGAACATTATTTTAGCTCACTTTATGATAGTTGTAGTTCTGTGAAAGCTCTGGTTAACTTCTTAATGGGATTTTTCGGGTTTTATGGCACAACCATGACACAAATATGAGATTATATCTATTTTTGTAGTTCTTTCACCCAAATTTTGAGGGCCACTACCTCATCATTCCTCTCAGTTAGTTCCCTGAACATAATTTCCTTTTTTATTTCAACCAAATCCCAGTATTTTGTCTGCACATGCTTCTCAACTGACATCTTCAGTTGTTTCCTCAGTGACTATATTTTTTATTGCAAGCCCTTGATGATGGTCTCCACAGTGGTATTATCAGTTGGATCTAACCCCAACTTGATAATCAGTTATTTTTAGCCTTCATTTTGGAGATGGAGGGCTCTTGAGTTTTATTTTTCTTATTTCACCCTAGTAGTTTCTTTCTCCAGTAGCTTCTCAACCTTGATGATGGTCAAGGATCCCTTACTTAACTTTCTTTATATCATCTCCCCTGCCTGCTTGTGTAAATCTCTTTTTTTTTTGCAACGTGGCGCTATTCATGTATAGTTACAGATCAACCATTATTAATTGTGGTCCAGAGGGGAGAGACTACATTAAGGGATGATATAGGGAGAGATTCATCTGATTTCTTTCGATCTCCATTGAAGCCAAGAACTTGATATGATATGGAACTGAGTGAGATGCTAGTTGTGACGAGATGTCATCCCTGAATTTCTTGCTTCTTTCCTTTGTTAGCTTCTATTCCTCCCATTTAGGGCCTATTGTTTATGCACTTCCAACTGAACCCAAGATTTCCACCTCAATTGAATAGGAGGTAGTAGCTTGTTGGGTATCCTCTAGTTGTACCTGGAAGTCGAGCTGACCCAGACTCTTTTTAGTTAATTTTACCTCAATTTGTTCTTTTGTCTACTCCTAAATCTTCTCTTTATTAGCTGAGGACGTATCCTCCATCTCGGTGTTCCTTGCCTCATAAGCGCTCCTTTTCTAGTACTTTTATTTTGTGCTAGGTGTCTAAATCTCCATATCTTACTAATAGGCCATGATTCAAAATTATCTTTCTATTCTAATTCTAGCCTAGATTCATGTTCATAAGAAAATCATTAATATCTTTCCTTATACTATAAATAACACGATGAGGATCATAATTCCATACTTGTCCAAGTTCAAAGTCCAACTCCTTTAACATAAGTTCCACTTGTTGGAATTCCTACCTAGAGTTCACAACAAAGGGGTCCACCATCATGAGAAGCTTGAACATAAAGCCCTTTTTGGATAGGACATAATGGATCTTATTTTTCTTTAAGTTTTTCCTAATGAATTCCAAGGAAAAAATTATCATGGGCATAAATATGGACAATTGGTAGGGAGGAAATTCAGACCCATCTACTTGAAATTCGATGTAGTCTTCAAACAAACACCAGTCACCCACCCTAGTATCCTTGTTGAGCGGAAGGATCCTCCTCTGTTGGGGTAAGACTCTAAGAGGGGATTCATGTTGATAATTTTGTAAGTAGTGGCCATCAAAGTAGAGATAAAATGAGTAAACCCTGCATTATCAGGCTTCTTCTTCAAATAACTACACCAGTCCACCACATATGTCATTTTCTTATGTGAGCCTATGAAACTGAGGCCTAGGTACTCAAATTATTCCATATAAGCGTAAATGAATAGGTCAAAAAATATAGAATAATAACTAAAGGATGAAGTTAGATGGATTTTTTTACACTGGAATTTGATGGCTTCATCCAATAAAAAAGCAATATCAAGGATAATATTTATATTCACAATTTAATGAAAAATCCCTAAGGCTTATTTTCAGACATTTTTTGTTTCGTCATCCCAAAACATCCATAGGATAATAGAGAGGACGAGTTTCACATATTCTAAAAATAGGGAAATGGGAAGGGTTTCTGAGTTGGCGGGAAATTGGGCATCTGGGGCTAGTATTAGTTGATGAAATATGTGTTTCTCTCCATATAAGAGGCAAACACAATCATATAAGAGTTTATTATTTGTAAATTTCTCAAAATTTTGGGTTTTCAAGTAAAGGCATTGTGTATCAATTCATGGGTGACCTCAAAAAGTTTCTCCCCGGTGGAAGAAACACAACAATTTTTCTCTTTGACAAATGTGGCCATGAGCCAGCATATGAATTTTGGGAACTCATACACCATGGGGGTGATGAGATGGTACAACCCTAACTCAATGAAACATAAGGGGTCTTCCTTGTTCATATAGTGGCCATAAAAGTTGAAACGAAGGTCGAACAAATTTAGAGGGAAAAATGGGTCATGAATTTCCCCTTCGATGTCCATGAGGGGTTCAGTGTGGCTTGAGTGTTTCATTTGTTGTTTATTAGGGGGTTTTTATGAGCCCTTTTTTAATTTAAGCATGCTAGCCAATCATACAGGGATGATAGAACTAAGATCTACCTTGCAAACGAAAGAACCTGGAAGCCAATGGTGCTAAGGAGTCCTTAGGATGTAGGTCATTATTCAGTGGTATCTTTCAAATATAGGTTCTAACAGATAGAATGGCTTGTGTTGGGGTAAGAAGAAGGTACGTTTTACCCCCATATTTACCACGATTTGTCATTTACTTTTATATATTTTTCCTTCATTTTAGCAATAAAGTAAAGGACAATAATGGAAAAGTAAGATAGATTGAATTATCGATAAAATGTGTGTTTAATAACATAAAAAATGATTCGTTTGTATCTTTATTGATAGGGAATCGAAATAGGAAAACTATTGATCAGGATGACCAAATGACAGTAGACAAGGAAAGCGAACGGAATCGTATCGGCCCCTATGAATCAGCAGAAGATGTAGAGGCATGCCTATTCTTAGAGCGATCAGCTGATAGCCATGAAGTGGTTGGATCTCATAATGAGAAGGATCTATTACTCTGTTCGAATTCACCTTCGAGCTATAAAATGCCACAGGTGAAAAAGACGAAGGAGAGTGATTGTATTATAATTTTCCTGTAATAAACGTATTTGGACAGAATCTTCAAGTTTGTGCTAATGTATTTCTCTATGGATTAATGAATAATTTTTCATTTTTAGGATAAACAACTTCTGAGTATTCCTTAGCAGTGGGCTTCTAGAGGCTTCGGGCCCAGCCCTAGGGGTTCTCCTGCTACTTCTATGCTATATGTTTATTTACAGAATTTTCATTTCCAGTTATCCATTTTGTTTCATAACATTATCATTTAATTGGTTTATCGCAAGCGTGAGATGTTATAACTTCCTTTTCACTAGACTATATTTATCATTCATGTCCTCTTATCAGGAATTGATGCTTTTACATTTGTTAGACTAGTTTCAGCATAGTTTTTGTTCAACTATGTGTATAGTTAATGTTTGGATCTTTTCATCATAATTATGAGCATTTAGTTGATATTTAATTATGAAGGATGTTATTAGTTGATTAAAAGATAATTCCATTGCATAATATAGAATAATTAATTTTTGTTCAATTCATTGGTGTTGCTTTTCAATTCGTTGTTCAATTCATCAAAGCATGTTGTTAAATTGCAATCTATTCTTTTCAGTCTTGAGTGGTTATTTCTGCATAATCTTAGAACAAAATTAGCTCCTTTGAATAGTATGAAGTATTTCATAATTCACTTTCAAGTTGGTTTGATTGAACTTTGAGAATTAAAAAATCTTTCTTACAACGATTTAGAGTAGTTAACCTCTGATGTCACTTGCAAAAATTCTGCTTACATTCTTGAAATAAAAAGACTTGCCATGGGTTCATAATTAATGAAAAGAATTAAGGTTACCTTTAAAACAATCACCTTCATGACCCAACATTTTGGCGTCGTTGTTGGGGAGAGTGTTTAAGAGTGATGTCTTTTATTTCTTTTTCCTTTTCCTATGAAAGAATTAGGTATTGAAAACGAAAGGTAAGAACTTGCATACTAGCAATAAAAGCGCTTTCTCTCCAGCCTGTTTCTCAAAAATCGTGTAGAGGTCAATAGGATAGGTGTTCTTGTTTTTTATGACTAGGAAGAAAAAGATAGAATTAGATCAAAATCCCCCACTTAAATCCACAAAACCCAAAGGATCGGTGGTCCTTGGAAGAACAACATATATAGACCAAATAATTAAGAAGGTTGAATCCCGAGCATCTGTATGACCTTGAACCATTCCTACACAAAGTCCTACTATTGTCCCTCAGGCAGCAACCTCACCATTTGCATCCCATGCTGAGATTCATAGTGAAACACAAGGGTCTAAACAAAGCCTTCAAACTGTTGAGCACATAATTCTCGACCCTTCGAGAGTGGGAAATTCTTGCAATTTCTAGGAAGGAGAGGGAGAAACCAGCAGTGCAATATAGGTAAAAAATTTAGAGCCTGGATCCCCTGAGAGAGTGTTTGAGACAGAGACACCCAGTTTTCCATATCAAGGAAGTGGTATAAGGCCTCCTCCAAATCCACTCCCTAATCCCACTCAAATTATTCCCCCAGATCAAGAAATCCATAAATATTATTGGCACATCTTTGATCAAATGGAAAAAAACCAAAACCAGAGGCAGACATCAATGTTGGAGTATCCCATTGTTGATCTGGCTACAAGTGCCCCTATGAAAACTATTCCATTACAAAACATACACACCTTCTATGGGCTGACCTCGGAAGATCTGGATGCATTCTTATTTGAATTTTATGTCTTATGTAGGGGATATGATTACACTCCTGACCCTCTGAAACTGAAATTATTTCCCTCTACTTTTAAGGGGACAAAATTACATTGGTTTATGGGGCTCAGTGGAGGAACCATTATTAGTTTGGATCAGATGAAAAACTCTTTTATTAAAAAATATCAAGATTACTGCTGGAATCGAGAACTAAAAGATGAAATCTTCAATATGTCTGCAAAATACAATGAGACATTAGAAGAATACGTTGAAACATTTCAATATAATTTGCAAAGATATTGATATACTACATTGTCTAAAGATGTTTTAAAAGAAACAATGATTAAAGGAATGAAAGAATAATGGGTCAAAAAACTTAATATAATGGGAAAAGGGGACATCTATCAAGAAGAATATGATGACATTATTGAATTGTGCATCAGGTTTTCTTGAGGAAGTACGCAAAACAGGCCAATCGAACAGGATTCAGCTACAAGGAATTATAAACAGTCTGGTGGAACTGTGACCAGAGCAGAATTTGGTAATATTTTAGAATTTTTTAAAACCGATATCTTAGGCACCCTCACAACATAGCTAGATGTCCTACAAGCCAAGCAAAAGCAAGCTTTAGCAGAACAGAACTTAGCTATTTTTTTCCCACGCTGTCGAAAGAAGCACAACCAGCGGGAGTGTCCATTAGACATGGTCCAGACATGTGCTATTTGTACCAAGGACCATGCCATTGACCATTGCCCTTCACTTCCAGGGTTGAAAGTGGGTTTTAAAGAGGCGGAAGAAGAAATAGAACCAGTGTATCTAATGAATCAACGTCAGCAATGGCAAGCACGACCAAGTATGCCACAAGACCCACCTCAGTTCTTTTCTCCTCCACAATTTAATCTACAGAACGCTACAACAGCATGGCAGAGCCAATCACCTTTTTCTATCTTGCCATCCCAATCATTTTCCATGCCTCCTTGGCCAACACAACCCTCTTGAAGTAATAATTGGTCAATTTTTCCTTTTTCTCCCCCTTACTGGAAAAACAATCCATATCAAAATAGTGGCTTGCTTCCACTTCACAAAATACAAATTTGTCTCAAAACTAGCAGCGACCCCTGGGAATGACCAATTTACCTATGGGAGCAAGGTCTCAGAATCAACCCACATTACCAGCTCCATACCTAGTCCAGCACAATCCTGAGCCTATTATGCGTCCTCAACTACCAGCTCAACATAATCCTAATCCAAATAACAAACCAGTTCAACTAATCCAGATTGTTGAAAACCAAAACCCTGAAACTGAAAAGAAGCAATGAAATGAACTGAGGCTAAGATCAGGTCGTGTTATTCACCTGAAGAAGATACAAACCTACCACAACTTGAGTCTGAAATTCCAACAGTACCTAAAAAATCAACTATGACAGAAACAGAGATAAAGCAGGGGAGGGACACAGTTAACCAAAAAGACCCTGAAATCCTTATCATTTCCTCCCCTCGATTCCCTAAGAGATTAACACTACCTAAACAAATAGTTCCTCCATATCTTGATCTCTTAGGGGAATTAAAAAATATTTGCACTAAATTCCTCTCCTACCGGCTATACAAGACATTCCTATCTATGCCAAGACAATTAAAGAACTGTGCGGAAAAAAAAGGTGAGGAAAGAAAAAACTATACCAATTGTTCGTGTAGTGGGAGCACTGTCAGACTTACTCTTGGGTAAAGAAACGCCAGTAAAATACAAGGATCCAGGAAACCCCATAGTCACAGTACAAATCTCTGGCCACTCCTTCTCAAACACAATAGTTGATTTGGGGATGGCCATCAACATCTTTACTACAGAAACCTGCGAGAAGTTAGATATAACAATGTTGGAACCCACACCTACCTTGCTGGAACTTGCTGACAGATTTGTTATCAAACTAGAAGGTATATTACAAAACATCCTGGTTTCTGTGGACTCATGGGAGTACCTAGCAGAATTTTTAGTTATTATCCCAGAAAAGTAGGTTAGACAGACATCCCCTGATATTGAGACGACCTTGGTTAGCAACGGCTGATGCTTACATAGGTTGTCGAATAGGCAGCATGACAATTGCTAGAGGAGATGCCATAAAGAATATTGTCATATACCACCCTGCCAAACCAAGTCTTCCCACTGTAAATATTCACAAAAAACCACATACATACTAGGAACAAAACATCTGTTCATCGCTAACAATAGTTGAAGCACTCGAATTCAAATATCAAACTGAAGACGATGTAATCAATAACTTCATGAATCAACCATTACTTCAGAAAATTTAAAGTGAAAAATTTTAAAAGAATTTCTTGATAATGAAGCACAGGAGGACCCCTTAGCAGACATTGATAACCCACACATACTCACGACTGTTGTTCGAAACAACATGCCAATTGAAATTGAGCCAAGAAAAGTTTTAAATATCAATGGGAGTTTGGATAGTGACCAACAGAAAAATCTCGTTAAAATTTTACAAAAATATAAGGAAGAATTTTCTTGGGACTACCCATAAATGAAGGGTATAGATCCTCAACTATGCACACATCACATTTATAATAAAAAAGATGCTCGGCCTATTCGGTATCCTCGGCGGAGGTTAAACTCACATCTGAAAGACATTGTAAAAGATGAATTAAAAAAGCTGCTATATGTAAACTTCATTTATCCTATTTCAGACAACAAATGGGTTTCTCCTCTAGTATTCATTCCTAAGAAGAATGGTAAGTGGCGAATCTGTGTGGATTACAAAGAGCTGAATAAAAAAACACATAAAGACCACTTCCCCCTCCATTTTATTGATCAGGTCCTTGATACATTGGCAGGAAAGTGGTTCTTCTCTTTTCTTGATGGTTTCAGTGGTTATAATCAAATCCAGATAGCCCCTAAAGACTAATATAAAACAACCTTTACCTGCCCCTAGGGTACATTTTCCTATAGGGTATTTTCGTACGGATTATTCAATTCCCCAACAACATTTCAAAGGGCCATAATCAAAATTTTTTCTAATTTAATAAATGAAGGGCTCAAGATTTACATGGATGTCTTTAGTCTATATGGAGATGACTTTGATCAAGCATTGATAACACTAGAAAAAGTATTGGAACAATGTATTGCAACGAGATTGTGTTTGAGCAACGAAAAATGTCACATGATGATGACCGAAGGAGTAATACTAGAACACTACATCTCTACAACTGGAATATAGGTAGATCCGGCAAAAATAGAGGTAATTATTTTACTAGCCACACCTTGTACTCAAACAGAGGTATGCAGTTTCCTTGGGTATGCAGGGTACTACCGTAGGTTTATAAATAATTTCTCACAAATTGTTGCACCCTTCTATGCATTATCTTGAAATTTTGAATTCCATTTTCTGAAAAATGTGACACTACTTTTTCATATTTGAAGAAACTGGTCTCGACGGCACTAGTCTTACGTGGCACAAATTGGGAGCTGCCTTTTCACATTTCCTCAGATGCATCCGACACAATGATAGGGGTAGTTCTCGGTCAATAAGAAGACAAACATCCCTATGGTATTTACTATATCAGCAAGAATCTCACTCCTGTCGAATTAAATTATAAAGTGATCGAAAAAGAGTTCTTGGTTGTCATTTATGCTATTAATAAATTTCGACATTATATAATTGGCTATCAAGTATTCCTATATACTGATCAGTTCGCCATTAGATACCTAGCTAATAAACCTATTATAAATGGAAGAGTGACTCATTGGTTATTTCTTTTACAGGAGTTTGACATAACTATCAAGGACCGCCTAGGGAAAGAGAACGTAGTTGCAGATTTCCTGTCTAGAGTTCCAAAGTTAGATGACCCACTAGTGGTGGACGATCAATTCCCTAATGAGAATTTGTTCATTGTAGCAATAAAAACACCATGGTACGCAGATGTATCGAATTATCTGGTAGTAGGAAAGCTACCAAGACACTTGAAATGAAAGGAACGTAAGCTGATTATTCAATGCAGTGATAGATTATCCTAGATCAGTGGATATATTTTCAATATAGGAGCTGATATGCATATACGTAGATGCATCCGGGAAGACGAGATTTATGACATCTTAAGGGCCTGTCATGACGAACCATGTGGTGGCCATTTTTCAGATCACAGGATGTGGCACAAAGTATTACAAATGGGCTATTATTGGCCTACAACTTTTAAATATGCCAAGATATATGTCCAAGCCTGTGATAGTTGCCAAATAATAGGCCGCCTTGGGAAATCTGACGAAATGCCACTATAGCCGCAGTTCATAGTGGAACCTTTCAAACGGTGGGCACTGGAATTTTTTGGACCATTCAACCTGCCATCGAATCAAAATACCTACATACTGGTTTCCACAGATTACATGACGAAATGGATAGAAACAATGGCTTTATCGAGAGCTCCAAAAGAATCTGTGATCAATTTTATTTTTGAGATATTTGTGCAATATGGCTTACCTCGGGAAGTGATAACTGATGGAGGGGCACAGTTTGTGGGAAATAAAATCACGGCCACTCTGAAGAACCACCTTTTCACCCATAGAGTCACCTCTCCCTACCACCCGCAAGTGAACATGCAGGTCTAAAGCCCCAATAAATTCCTTGAGGAAATTCTCACTAAAATAGTCTCAACACATCGTCGGGATTAGGCTACTAGACTGCCAGATGCCTTGTGGGCTTATCACACAACATGGTGAAGCACCACCGAAATTCTCCATACCATTTGGTATTTGGAAGGGAACCAATTTTTCCTATTGAATTTGAAATAAAGACTCTGAGAACATCCCAGGAAGTGGGGCTAGATTTGACGGAGGCCCAAGTTAGAACACTCCAAAAAATAAATGAATTAGATGAAGCATGACTACTTTCTCTACATCACACTAAAATTATTCAACAACAATGAGCTAAGTGGCATGACAACCTCATCAAAAAGAAGACATTCTGAAAGTGAGATTGGGCACTCCTCTACGACTCCAGATTCCAAGACTTTCAAGGTAAGTTACAAACAAGGTGGCTTGGGCCATACTAAATTCAAGAAGTGCATAGCAATGGTACCATTACCTTGACCACCATAGATGGATCTGGCTCCGCCTTTCAAGTCCATGGACACTGGGTGCACCTCTATCATAAACCACTTACAAAAGAGTCTTTCTACCAGCAGGTGTGTGATGTCCCCACCATCCAAATTTTTGTTGCAGGGGATGATGGCCCGACAACTTTAAGTTCATAAAAATTTGTTATTTCCTCTTGTAAATATTGTACATATGTTTCCTGCAATTTATAGTTCTTATCATTGTTGTACATTCCATCTCTTTTTCATTATTTGTATGGTCACAACAGCATTCTTTTTTTTTCTTTCTTTCTTTCTTTTGTATGTTTTGTTGTTAAAACCTTTGAACATCTCATTTTCAATCAAATTGAACAGCCACGTTGTTGTTCAATTCAATTGAACGGCTGTGTGTTTGTTAGTGTGTTTATTTTTGTTGTTCAAACCTTTGAACAGCTATTGTTCAATCAAATTGAGCAACTTTTGTTCAATCGAATTGAACAATTGTTGTTCAATCGAATTGAAAAATTGTTGTTCAATTCAATTGAATGACTGTGTTTTTTAGTGTGTTTATTTTTTATGTTCAAACCTTTGAATATCTACTGTTCAAATCAATTGAAAGGTTGGGTTTTTCAGTGTGTTTATTTTTTTTTTCAAACCTTTGAACATCTAATGTTCAATTCAAATGAACAGTTGTTTTTTTGCTTGATTTTACTTTTTTTGTTCAATTAATTGAACATTTGTTGTTCAATCGAATGGAACGACTGATTTCTTTTCTAGCATGTTTTTTTTTTCTTTTGATGATTTATTTTTGAATATCCACTCTTCCTTTACACACCCTCTCCATAAAATCCATTTTTGGAAAAGGAATTGGCACCTGAAGAGGAGAAAAGTAATGATATTACTAATATTATGATCTTTTGAAATTTTGATGGAAATCTATACTCCGAAAGCTAACATGGTTTATCTATATAATGAAGGGCTGAATATCTCCTGTTCAGACATATTATTACACAATTCATTTCCGTAGTCTTATGCTGGTATATCTTTCTACACTCTCAAGTAGTAATTCTTCTTGACATGAGGATATAGGAATAAGAGTATTAGTTTTATCGAAATTATTTTTACTTCTTATACCATCCCTAACTCTTAAGGAGTTAATGAGCCTCCCTCCATTTATAAATAAAAATAAAAACATTATGTCTATGTGCACATTTTTAAGAGAGAATAGCGGGCCTCATCACGAGCCAACCTACCATGATCATAAGTGTTTAATAGGTGACATTCCCACAATGGAAAACACACCAGGGTAGTGACCTTCTCGATAGTTAAAACTACTTGAATGACAGGAGGTCTCATCACGAGCCAGCCTGATCACTCTATTACTATCCCTCTGAATGGAAATATGACTATCTGGCCACCACACCAGCACAGTGGTATCTCCATAAAACAAGAAAAATGCCCAATTTTTAAGAGAGAATAGGGGGTCTCATCATGAGACAACCTACCATGATCATAAGGGTTTAACAGGTGACATTCCCACAATGGCCAACACATCAAGGTAGTGACCTTCTCGACAGTTAAAACTGCTTGAAGGACAGGAGGTCTCATCACGAGCTGACCTGATCACTCTGTTACAATCCCCATGAATGGCACTATGACTATCTATCCCCCATACCAGCACAATGGTCTCTCCATAAAACAAGAAAAATATATACTTTTAAATCGAGAATTTTGGCTTATTTCCAGGTTAAAATAACAACCCTATCGAGGCTATAAACGCCTGCTGGCAGCAGTGGTTCTACTTGTGGTATCAAATTATTTTCTAATAATAGACAATTACTTTTATATGCCCTATTTCCTATTAACGCATTCCTGAAATAAATGCACTACTTGAACAAGTGTTATCACTACCGACCCGCATAATTAACTATGAGTGAATTATATTTTCATTTTGAATTAAGGGATGACAACATCAATCACAATCAGTCACCTATCATGCTTTCGTCATGTGATACTGTCAAAATAGGACATCCTTTCATAATAATTACTACTCCACTTTTCTCCCCTTCTTCGGTCATTACCACCTGATTTACAGTTGCGATTACCAACTTCTGACCTTTGCTTCGTGTGCCCTCATGATTGCTACAATATTTCCTCTTCTATTTAGCTTTAAGGCCGTGGATGCCCTTCTCCCATTAGAGGGGGTACGAATATTCATAATGAATAATCATGTGAATTACCCACGCAAATTTCTTCAGATATGATGATGGGACTAAAATATCATTGCATTTACGTCATGAATTTGCATTTTTATAATATATTTTTTAAAAATCCGCATGCAGTGTTTATAATGTTTTAACCAACAGAGTCGAAAGAAATGCATACAGAATAATAAATCAGTTCTAATAACACAGTAGCCATGGTTGGAAATTCTCTCCGCAATGAACCCACAATTTTTCAAGCCTCAGAATCAGCTCGCACCACTCTCCAGCAAGCTGGATGGATTCCATATCTACACAGACTACAAGGGTTTAATAGAGATATAGCAGTTGAATTCCTACAAAACTCGTGGGAAGGTAATACCATATTCAAAGGAAGAATCATACCAATCTATGAGGAAATCATCGATGAGGTCTCCGAACTACCAATAGAAGGAGAAAGATGGATTGAAAAAACATGTCCTTCTACAAGAGGCAATCTTAGTGTACCAGGACCCAGGCAAGCCACTGGAATGAAAAGGGAAAGATATTAATATTGCGTCATTGCAGCAGCCTTAGCAAGAATTGGCAGTCTTAATTCAAAATATATCACATGCGACGAACACCAGGATGTGGTAAAGTCCCATCAACTTAAACTATTTGTTATTCTCAAGCGAAAATTTTCAGTTAATTTTCCTTTTTTCCTAAATTTTGTATTGCATGATACTGTTGTTCAAATTAGAAGAGCTAAAAACCCCCAAGAAGTTGTCAGTCACCATGGCTTGATTAAATTGATCATCATTCATGAGTTAAAAAAACATCAAATAACATGGGAAAACTTTGTTAATCATGCCCTACCTTCCCCTAAAGAAAACCCTGATAGAGCAGAGATTGAACTCCCTAGAATTTCTATACCCATGAGAGAAAGAGGGAAGAGAACTCGTGTTTCGACCATAGAACCAGGAAAACAGAGACGATCTCAAAGGTTGCAACTACAACAAAACACATCTGTATTTCCGGATGAGGCGAGACCATCCCATACACCACCTTCAAGCCCTCAAAATATGTCCTTACAAGACTACAAAGAATAAATGGCTCAAGTACTTGAGCAAATGAGATCATCTCGTGAAATTGGAAGCCCATCTGAAAAATCCGAGGAATAGGGGGACCTTTTGAACCAGTCTGCCACTGCTAGAAGCTCTGGCCATACTAAAATCCTACCTCCCCATGATGAATTGCAGGCTTTGAGGGTTTTATCTCCCTTTGATAATGAATGGGTGAGTATGGAAGACCGAACAACGAGAATATCCGAATTTGGAAACCAGTCAGGGGACACTATTCTATTAGTAAAAAACATAAGTATTGATATAGTTCCCCTGACGCCTGAAGGAAATATTATTCTACCCAGTTAGGATGTTAATGCTGAAGTAACCTCTTGGACGCCTGAAGAAAAAACCATTTCTCATAACCTTAGAACTGGCACAACCATTCCTGAAACTGAAGCCACTGCTCCTCCTTCTCTTGCCAAAACCCTGCTAAAAGAAAAATCAGCCCAGATTAAGTTAAGGAAAATGAGCAGGAAGTGCGAAAAATTGAGAAAAATGGTAAAAAAACTAAGGAAATGGTTGGAAGAAGCAGGTAAGGCTTGGAAGCCTGAGAAGGAATTGGCTACCATGGGAACCCAAATAGATTTTTCTACCCGAATGGCAGATACTGCTGAAAATTTTGTACAGACTGGTTTAATATACAATGTTGAAGCCTTTGTACAGACTGATTTAATAGATACCGCTGAAGTTCCTGTATAGACTGATTTAATGGATAATTTTGAAGCCTATGTAAAAATGGATTTGATACACACTGCTGAAGTCTCTTGCAGAATAATCTAAAACTTACAAGAGATAAGGGGACTCAAACAGAGGTAACACCTGCCTACACTTCCCTAGTAGAAAAAGCTGCCAATCAGAAGCTTCGCAACGAACTAATTCAAGTCCAGCATGAATTGGCCTAGTGTAAAAAGGAAGTAGTACCCTTACAGGAAAATCAGTCACTACTAAAGCAATTCAAATACCTTTCTGTACCTGGGGAAGAAACCTTTTCCCAACTCAAGGAAGAAAGGACAAAAGTGAAGAAAGCATAGGATCAAGTGGAACAAGCTAAGAAGAAAACTAGTATGGTTTTCTATCTTTACTCAAATGTATTGACTTGCAGGGCACCATCCACTAATTATGCTCTATTCTTAGTGGAAAGATATTTATTATTGAAAATCAAGGCTGTCAGGGCAGGGAAGCCCACTACTTTTAAAATCATTGAGGAATTTGTCCAGTGTTGCAATGAGCAGGATGAGCAGGTCCAACATCTTTTGTGTGAATTGTATTTACACAATTTATTTCTAGAGGAGGATAGGGCAGTAACCCCAGACACTTCATAGGGGACGTTCAGTTCCAGGATTTTATGTCCTTTGCCAAAAACCAGACTAGATGGGCTAAGGCCTACAACACCTTTCATAAAAGAGAACATGGCCTAGATATATGGGTCAGAGGGGAACCTACTAAACCCCTATACTTGTTTACTCAACATAAGAAATTCATGCAACAGAAAGGAGTGATATCAAAATTGGCACCTATTCATAGGGATATTGTGCAGAATGGGCAGGCATACTTCTAAGTAATTCAAGAAGAAGAATTAGCAGTAGCCAAACAAAGATGGCTAACCTCTACAAATAATGTTAAGAATAGAGAACCATTTGGATATCGGAACTTCAAAGTTGTTGCTTCCCGATTCCTTCTATAGATCAACCTAATTTTGAACATGGTTCCTACATTTATAGGGTGCAGATACAAATGCCCCATCATCTGGTACCCCCCTAAAGACTACCATCATGATTATGAGTTACCAGAGGGGCACGCAAAATCAGGATTTGCAAAGATAAAAGAGATACATGGCTTTAGACTTTACAAGGAAGAATTCTATCCTGCATATTCTTTAACCCAGCTACACCTCAACCATTTGTTTGCACGATGACTTAGAAAAAGGTAAGCAGGGGAGTATGTTGGGCCAAGAAGAAGGTACGTTTTACCCCCATATTTACCATGATTTGTCATTTACTTTTATATATTTTTCCTTCATCTTAGCAATAAAGTAAAGGACAATAATGGAAAAGTAAGATAGATTGAATTATCGATAAAATGTGTGTTTAATAACATAAAAAATGATTCGTTTGTATCTTTATTGATAGGGAATCGAAATAGGAAAACTATTGATCAGGATGACCAAATGACAGTAGACAAGGAAAGCGAACGGAATCGTATCGGCCCCTATGAATCAGCAGAAGATGTAGAGGCATGCCTATTCTTAGAGCGATCAGCTGATAGCCATGAAGTGGTTGGATCTCATAATGAGAAGGATCTATTACTCTGTTCGAATTCACCTTCGAGCTATAAAATGCCACAGGTGAAAAAGACGAAGGAGAGTGATTGTATTATAATTTTCCTGTAATAAACGTATTTGGACAGAATCTTCAAGTTTGTGCTAATGTATTTCTCTATGGATTAATGAATAATTTTTCATTTTTAGGATAAACAACTTCTGAGTATTCCTTAGCAGTGGGCTTCTAGAGGCTTCGGGCCCAGCCCTAGGGGTTCTCCTGCTACTTCTATGCTATATGTTTATTTACAGAATTTTCATTTCCAGTTATCCATTTTGTTTCATAACATTATCATTTAATTGGTTTATCGCAAGCGTGAGATGTTATAACTTCCTTTTCACTAGACTATATTTATCATTCATGTCCTCTTATCAGGAATTGATGCTTTTACATTTGTTAGACTAGTTTCAGCATAGTTTTTGTTCAACTATGTGTATAGTTAATGTTTGGATCTTTTCATCATAATTATGAGCATTTAGTTGATATTTAATTATGAAGGATGTTATTAGTTGATTAAAAGATAATTCCATTGCATAATATAGAATAATTAATTTTTGTTCAATTCATTGGTGTTGCTTTTCAATTCGTTGTTCAATTCATCAAAGCATGTTGTTAAATTGCAATCTATTCTTTTCAGTCTTGAGTGGTTATTTCTGCATAATCTTAGAACAAAATTAGCTCCTTTGAATAGTATGAAGTATTTCATAATTCACTTTCAAGTTGGTTTGATTGAACTTTGAGAATTAAAAAATCTTTCTTACAACGATTTAGAGTAGTTAACCTCTGATGTCACTTGCATACATTTTTATTACACTCTTGAAATAACAAGACTTCCCCTGGGTTGATAATTATTGAAAAGAATTAAGGTTACCTTTAAAAATTTCACCTTCATGATCCAACAACTTGCACTCTAGACATTTAATATATATAAAAATTAAACCTGCAATGATTAGTGTGTGGGGCGCAACGGTCAGTTGGAGGAAAATTTAGTAGGAAACATGTTGAAATGGCACGAGGGATATACATGGAAACGCTATGTTGGGTAGAGGACAAGGGAGGAGATATATGTCAACTTATTTTTAGCTCGCTATTCATGCTCGTTTGATAACGGTTTCATCGGTGGATGTGGTCGCTGCATTGGCCTGACAGGTGGCAACCTCTTTTAATCTCCCCAGTGGGGTGCCTAAATATAATTGGAGTCAAGTCTCGTCCCCTAAAGTTAATCACAATGGTTAATATGTGACACTTATATTAATGACTTTGACTTTCTAGGGGCTAGCATTGGCTTAATCGTCATGTTGTTTCACCCACTAGAGCTCCTTTTTGGGTGAGATTTCTTTAAGATAGGCGATGATCCTCTCAAAAAGTGATCACTTGTTAAACATCTATATTTCAAACATGTGGAAAATTCACTTCCACTTGAAGAATCTTCCATGATGAGAACAATTTTTTTACATGGGACCCCTCAATGAAAGAAGTTAGAAAAAAGACTCCATAGATCGAGGAACAGAGCATGCAGCGCAGAGTCCATTTTGAGTCTTAGGGGCTTTAGGGTGGGTCAAATCCCCTTATTGTGTAAATGGATGGGATTATTTTTTGAACGTTGAACTCCACCCATGGGTTTTGTACCATGGTATTGTAAATTCAAAATCTATATAAGGAGTCTAGATAGAAGTCATAGTGAGGCAAGTATTATAGAATTGATGAAATGCATTTGGATGTAAGACTGCTTTGAGTTAGAATCTGTGGTTTTGGGTTAGAGGAAAGGCTCTTGCAGCTGAGTGCACAAAGACCTTAAGAATTCTGCAGCTAAGTGCAGAGGGTGAAAGTGAATGTATGAGAAATATCTTACCATTAATGAAAGACTTGTTGAGATAGATATGTGTTTCTATTGATGTGTTTGACTTTACTTTTTGTTTATGAATATTTGTGTTAAGAGTTTTGATCTATAATTGCATAGTGTATTTATTTTTAAGGTCTGTACCCTATTTTATGCATGATTAAGTAAGATCGTGCAGACTGGCAGTAAGTTCAACATATGTGTGGAACATCGATGGTATAATTAATAGATATGTTCTGTGAAGCTTTAACAAGGAGGAGAATCCAAAAATCCACAGTCCAGTGTCCGTCTGGATGTAGAAACCTGGTTCTATCATCCCCCTATATTACCTTAGGTGATACTTCGGTGTGCTCAAGCATATCATTGCCAAAAGGGTTGGTAATAGTGGGTTTTGGTGGTTCATACAACCACATTTGAACCTAGGTCTAGGCCCCATCAATACAACAAAAATACTATATATTATTGAGTTAGAACCCAATATCTATGCCTCGTCGCCCCCTGGTTCCCAGAAGCTCGACTCCCTTTAGAGTGTGATTATAAATGGTTACGAGGCTCTTGACATTCCGAGGTATTCTACCGGGATGACAACAATTGAGCCATGTTTCGACCTGTGATATATACAAGTGTCAACCATAATTTGGCCATTCAGGTACCTGAAAACTCCAAAAATTCTTGCCACATTTCCACCATCAAACATGCGGTTGTTGACATCATATTTTCCCAATGACACGTTGCCACCTACTTGGTTGAAAGAGAGAGAAGGAGCCATGAATCTTTTCTCTATGATTGATTCTTTGTGTAAATTATTTGACTCCAACACCCTCAAAACTTGGTTTAACTAAATCTCACGAGGTTATGGGGTTGTGGGGTTATACCTTCAATATTCATTACGGGGTTGCATCAACAAACAGCCCCAACTCTAACAACTAATGGATTTCTTGTCTCTGGTCCTCGAAAATTCCCACAATTTATTTTATAACAAGTCGCGAGATTATGGGGTTCCAGGGTTTTGAATCTTACACACTCCACTTTGATTATACTCTTCTCTTCATCCCATAGGACAATTTAAGTTTTTTTCATATCGTTCAGAATCTCTTCTTGAGAAATTAATAATTGAGTGGGCTTGAAATGACCTTTAAGCTAATCCATTGCTCTAAAAATGGGTCCAATCTCTGTTATTCTTTGTACCCCATTCCTCTGTTATGTGAAACATAAGGAAAACAAAAAAAGTGTACAACACACAACTTGAAATTTGGCAGTTCTTCCAAAATAGTGGCAAACTAATATTGGAACTGTAGTTAAAACTATAATTAAATCATGTTAGATCCATAATAGTCAAATCAGTAGAAAAACTCAGAGTTTGAGTTTTGAATAGTAGAATTAGAATCTGAGACTTAAAAAAAAGCTCCATAAGACTGAAATAAATAGGACAAAGGAAAAAAGTAGATACATACAAAGATTCAAAGTGAAGTTACAAAAAAACATAGAAGCCAAAAATATCAAGCAAATTATTTATAAGAAGAATCAATCAAGGAATTCTGCAATTGTGTAATAGAGAGTGATGCAATTAAAGTTGGTGATGGTGTTGGTGTGATAAATAATGAAAATTTTTTGAAGGTATTGGTGATTGAAGAATAAGGAGGAAATTGTTGTATTTGTAAAAGGGGTGGGATTCATGGTTCTAGAATGAAAATGGATGAAATAAGGGGTTGGTGCTCCCTCCAATATTTGTTGGTAAATATTTGGGGTTGTAGCTCCATTTAGTTGTAGCTGATAAATCAAGGAATTGTAGATTCCTGTTGGTTGTAGCTAAAATATTTGTAACAACACATTGTAGCTTTCCTTGTGGAGGAATTAAAGTAAATATTTGAAGAATTTGTGTTACTAAAATTTCCTTGTGTTATTGAAATTATTTCATCTCACGCTCATATGAATAAATTGTTTATGGTGTCTTAATATCATTACATAAATGAAAGAAAGTTTTTAAATTGTGAAAATTACTACAATACTGATTCATCCCCCCATCCCCCCATCCCCCTCAGTGTTTTTTTGGTTTCCAACATGCATGATAAAAATATTCCACTTTTTAAGAAGGGTTTGACAACTCTCTTCATAAAACATTTTTTTTTAGAAAAATTTATATTCGTAGCCCATATTGAAATATTTAGGCTAAACATAGTTAGCAATATTGTGAATGTAGCATTTAATTTGGTGTTAATAATATATTTCTATGTGATAATATAACATGTTTAAGTGTGAAAATCACGAGATAAAAAACAACAACATAACAAATCCATGAGTTGTTTGAAAGAAAATAAATTGAGATTTTTTTTCTTTCTTTTTCTTCAATGTGAGGAATCATCTAATTATCAAAATTCATGTAAAAAGTAAGAGATCATTATATTTTTTATGAGATTCATGAAATTTTATTATGAAATTTTTTTTATTAGCCCTTATCCTTAGGTTATAAGGACTATAGAAATTGTCTCGTGCATTTTTAAATTTTTTATCCAATAACTGATAAATCATTTAAAAAAATGTTCTAAACAATTCTAGAGATTGTTTTTATTCCACATATCAAATACTTACAACACTTTCCTTAAATAAATTAGCAATTTTGAGGTGTTATTTGATCTCTTCCCAAGGCTAGACAAAATATAATGTCATATTTCCTAAGTTTTGGATCATCACATTCTCTAAGATAAATGTTTGACAATGAGAAAATAATAAAGTATTATTTAATATACTAGAGAATAAATCAATTAGGACTCAATGAAAATTATGCTACATAATAAAACAAAGGAAAAAGAATGAGTATAAATTTAGCAAACTTGAATGTTCCATTTCACCTAATGTTTTCAACGAGTGTAATTTTTATATATGAAATTTGTTTCATAAAATTTGTTTTATATGCACACTACTACAATACTTGCAACTCAGTGAAATTCAATGAATTCTTCATTTGAGCTTCATTGTATCTGATTTTTGTTTTAAATAAAACGAATTTCATCATCGGTGAAATATATTGACAAAGACTTTGTTAGATATGGTATTTTTTATTTTTTAAAACAAATTTATGATAAAGTAAAAAAATTATGTATATACATGAACCATTGCATCATTTTCTTCTCTAGAGATTTAGAGTATCGATTTAGCTAATATTCCAAATGTACGTTGGTTGTATTTAGTGTAGGAATTCTCTGATGATATCCATACTCACATTCTTTGGTAGCCTGAATTACCACTAGCATTTTCCACTAGAACATTCAAATTTGCGCCATTTATTGGCACCCTCCTCTTCATCCTTCCATCCCTCACCTCCATGCCATTTATCTTCATCTTCATATTCCTCCTTCTACAACATGTTGTTGATTCTCAGAACTATGTCATCCTCTAATTTTATCATGATATCATCCTTCTTCATGTTGTAAAATTTAATGTGGAAAAAATTAATTCCAAGTTTCCTTAACCTTAATACTTTCTTGTGAACTTTATTATTATTCTTATGTTTCTTTATTAGATCTTCTTCATGAATAAAATATCAAGAGAAAAATAATACAAGTAGTGGACGCAAAAATTCGGCTCCAAACTAGGGAAAAACCCCTCCAAGGGGAAAACCCAAAAACTCTTTTATGCTTATAGAATCTGCTTCAAATGAAACCACAAAGACCCAAACCCTAGGCCAAGTCCTCCTCCAAGTACCAAATCAGACCTTCCAATATCACAACTCAATATTGCATCAACCTTCTTCTAGTTGCAACTTCAACCATAGCTTTGGCCCTGCAATCTAGTCCTACAACTTTTTTCTACAACTTTGACCCTATGGCTATTGCATAAACCCTGATTTTGAATCTTCTAGAGATCCCTGTTAGAGAATGACAACTCCTCCCAAGTTCAATGAAGTCAAGACATATTATTTCTCCTTCCAACAACTTAATACTAGACCATGTCATCTTTCAAATCATACCCGCAGTTTCGTTCTTCTTTGTAGCTGCAGTAACACTAGAAATTTGCACATGTGTGAGAGATAAAGCCCAAAAACAAGATTTATTTTCCTATTTTTTCCTTCTAAACCTCCTCTCCAGCTTCCTTACGTCTTCTAGCTATAGATCAAAACTTTTCAAGAGATATCAAACATGTTGAAGAGTGAGTCCAAATGAGGTTGAAATACTCCTTTATATAACCTTTCCAAGGGGTTGAATTCCCTCCTTTAGGCTGACTTAAAGCTTCCAAGGTTGACTTGTACTTTGGAGGTTTCCAAGACTTTATAGATTCAAAATGAATTCTTTTTACAAGATATATTTTTCCCGGAAGGGTCTTATAAACATGATGTTGACTCTCGTGACTCATGACAATAAAACCTATGACCTAAGAAACCCTAGAAGCATGAAGAACATGCTTTTACCTATAATACCATCAATAAATAACATGAAACCCATGCTTTACAATAATAACTTTTTCTTTTCTTATTTTGTTTGTCACATAAGATGCATATTAAAATGACTACAAAAACAATTATGAAGACCGAAACTAGTTACATTTCCAATACTCCCTCTTAACTAGGGATGTATTCATAATTGTAAAACAAGTACCACATGATTCTCAAATAGAAGAGTTCTCATAAGAAGAATCATATTGATAAGCCAAATTTTAAGCATCATTATTATCAGAAACACTATCTTTGAGGCCTAACTGGAAAAGCCGAAAATTTATTCGAGAGAATTATGCTAGGAGGCTTTACATGTGAAACCAAACTACCTCTACAAGGCACATGCCCCATCCAAATATTCACAAGGTATTCCCTTTTAGTATGATTCTTATCTTGTATTCCTATCCCTAAATCCTCAAATAATATTGGTCCACTTCAACCACTTTTATCTTGGACACTTGTCCTATCCTCAAAGAGTGACAATCCTTTTACTTTATTGGAATATTTATCCTCAATGAAACCACATATGCTTATCTAGTCCTCCACCATACTCTATCCAAGGAGCTCACTTAAAATTATGGATATTAGTCCTAGTTAGTTCCTGACACATGAATATGAGAATGCACATGTGATTTCCAACATCACTCCCTCTCAACAAGAGAGGATATCTCTATTCCCTCTTGCCCAGGGAATAGATCCTTGATCCTATTTAAGGAGACTCCTTTGTTCAACACAGAACAACAATATTCTCACAGTATTCTTCAATATTTATTTTCTGATGCGTCCCTTCTTCTAGATTAATAGGTCTCCTTTTCCTTTTATGAAACCTTTCTTGTAGCCACAAGATGATCCTTCCAATTTCCTTCTTGTTCACCTTAACTCAGATACCATGTTGGAAAATTTAATGTGACAACTATTAGTTCCAATACTCCTTAACCTTAATACTTTCTTGTGAACTTTATTCTTCTTCTTATGTTTCATCATTAGATCTTCTTCATCAAACAAATATCAAGAAAAAAATAATAAATACAATGGAAACATAAATTAGGCTCCAAGATAGGGAAAAACCCCTCCAAGGGGAAAAACCAAAAACTCTTCTCTTCTTATATAATATGCCTCTAATGAGACCACAAAAACCCAAACCCTAGACCAAGTCCTCTTAGAGTGCGAAGCTGAAATCCTGAAGAACATTTTCACAAAATTTCTGATCTTGGTTCGCAATATTTTCAGAGATATGATCTGTAGAAGTTAGGGCTTTTTCAGGCTTCTAAATTTCACCTCAAAGAGGCGACAGTGGAAAAATATTCATAGTTCTCTCTCTTAGCATCAGATTGGAATGCTGTAAAAAGTGGCCGCAAGTACACGGACTTTAGTTTTCTGTCTATAAATTTCAGAGCCAAAGGATGAAACAGTGATACGTGGAAAGTCGTACAAGTTCACTCTACTGAACCAGTCCATAATTGGGTCATTCTGGGAGATTAGACATAACTTTTCCTTGAAGAATCCAAATCAGATCAAACTTGTGGCATTTGAAAGAAGCTTCAGAGGGCTACTATAGGGCCAAATGTAAAATATTTAGGATCCGCAATTATAGATATAATTCAAATTCAATATCGAGATCCTCAAAAGCAAGTAAAAGGTGTGTATTTTTTTTCTCGAATTGCGTAAGTCTTGTTTGAAGAATCAAGTCGAATTGATTCCAAGGCATATTGTAGAATAGATATCAGTATTGGATTCTAAAATGGCCACTAAAAATAATTCAACACCCATTAAGCCTTTATAAGGCTCTACTATGACTCATGAAGACAAAGAATGGCAACATGACATATCAAAATTACAGGAGCAAGTGCAACAAATTTCTCTCCGCAAAGAGCAAAAAAAAATGAAATGGAAGTTTTGAAGAAAGGCGTGGAAACTAAGATGGATGGTTTGAAGAAAGGCATGGAAGCTAAGATGGATGGTTTTGAAGCTAATATGGATGGCATAGAAGTGGGCATGTAAGCTAAGATGGATGACATGGAAGCTAAGATCAATGAAAAAATGAAAGACAACATGGAAAACATGAAGAATGATCTAAAAGTAGACATAGAAGGTTTGGAAAAGTTGATACAATAAATTTTTCCTAATGGTGAAAATATAGTAGAGAAAACTCATGATGAGAACAAAATAATTGTTAATCGTGATTTCATAAACTCTAATGTTGGAGGGGAGAACCACCATATTCCAAAAATGGATATGAGGAAGTTTGATGGAAATGATCCTGTAACATGGATACTATATTGGGTAAGGTAGTGTAATATTTCAATTCAGTTGCGTGATGTAGTTGAGTATAGAATTGAATTCTTCCATTTAGATTTTTCACTTTATTTTCTGAATTCATCCATGTCATTTGATTTCTTATTATTCCACAATGAAGAATGAGCTTGATAGTGTAGAACACCATCATGTAGAACCAATGTTAGTTGTTCGTAGTTGCTTGCATATATTTTGCAGAATTCCTTGAAACAAAAAGTCATTCCTCAGGTTGATAATTAATGTTTAGGTGATTAGTTGTTTTTTTCATTAAGCAATTAATTTACCCAACATTTTGGCATCGTTGTCAGGGATGATTCTAATTTTGAATCCCAATTAATTGGTCAAACCTTGAGAAGCAAAGGCTAAGATAAATAATTCTCACCATTATTTTGCTCATAATAAGCAAAGCTTATGGGTATAGGGAATGCATATTTTTCTCATCATTTTTACCCTCATTTATATTCTCTTCATATCCATTATCATCCCATGACATTCACGACATGACTATGTCACTTTTTTATATAATAAGGTAATTAAGGTGATGAATTACTTATTGAGGCTACTTTTGAGATGTGCTATAGAAATCTTGATAACAAGGCAACTAATCAGTTTGGGGGAAGGAAACCCTGTTACACTTTCTAATTACTTTGTTTTAGCTTTCATGGCTTCCACCTTTCACATCATTTTCTGCATCAACTCGGCCTACATCAGCTTCAACAAATGTCAATCCATACATTCCATTCCACATTTTTATGAGAGGTAAAATAGAGTAAGTTTTTTATTTATTAAAATTTTAAGAGAATGTTATGAAAAGCCACTGAGCATTATTCACTCATATTTTTCAACCATCACTTCTCCTTCTTTACCACTTCCCTTTTTCAGAGACAAAAAAGCTTTCAGTTTGGCGAAGTGTACTTATCATTAATTTATTTATCATGACCATGCCATCAATACTCTTTATCATCCGTCGATATCCCTATTCATTGTCAAAACCTCCCTTATTACATGTTTTACACCAAGCATGTATTTCAACAATGATTGTAGCAACCACCTCAATTTTTTTTCCAGTATAGCATGAGGGCATGCTAATTCTCCAGTTTGGGAGAAGAGTTGTTATGCATGATGGATGTTTTCTCCTTTCTTCCTCATTTAAGGCATACAAATTCATTTATATATAGTGCATAAATTGATTTGAGTATATATTTAAAACCATGAACTAGATTATTGTGAATTTCAGACAATAATAAGGCATCATTAAAATGGAAAAACCCAGAAAATTTCAAGCTAAACTAGTTTGTAAGACTCTAGAAATCTTGCACTCTCATCTACAGTCATTCTTCTTATATATAGGGATATGTAGATCATATAGCTATGATTTTTGGAGGGGATAGGTATTAATATAGTAGAAATATTCTTGTAAAATTTCGGCAAGATCATATTTTTAGTTTTTGAGAAAATGGTTAATGAAGTTCGTTGTTACTTTTTTCATATTTTGTTGCAACTTCATATACATTTGGTTGAAATTAAATGTGAAAATTGTTACAGCTTCACCAACATTGCTAGAATTGAATAACTATAGTTTTAAAGAAGAATTTGGGGAAGAATCATTGTATTCCATAAATATCATGAGTTGGGATAATCATTTTGATTAATGTATTATAACGTAGTTGGTAGAGAGGCATTGCATTGCATGAGGACATGCAACATGTTCATTTTGGGGGAGATTGTTAGGTCCCTATATTACTAGTATAGTCTCTTATTGTTTTTAGTGTAACCCCCTTATTATTGTTATTTTACCCCTGTAACCCCCATATTGTTATTATTGTGCCCTTAAATTATTATTTTTAGGTTGGCTAGGATTACATTGTGGCCCCATTGACTCCTATATATAGAAAGAAGGTTTTGTAATTTGTATCATCCAAGAATTGTTCATTCATGTAATGTATTGGTGGTTCCCCCCTCAAATTGGCTTATTTCTAAGGCGTTAATATCTCTTTTCTTCTATTTTTGGAGCTAGTTTCACAACATTTGGTATCAGAGCTTTGGATTATAGGGTTTCGTTGCTCCAAACAGGTCATCGTGGAATTTTAGCTATAACGTTTTTTCTACGAAGGTTCAAAAGCTGAATTTTTTATTGAGTGAAGAAAAATTCCTGAGGAACATTGTTGAAAAATTTCAGAGCTTGGTTCGTAATATTTTCAAAGATATGATCTGTGGAATTTAGATCATTTTGCAGGCTCCTAAATTTAACCTAAACAGGTCATCATGGAATTTTCGCTATAACTATTTTTCTATGAAGGTTCAGAAGCTAGAATTTTTAGAGTGCGAAGCTGAAATCCTGAAGAACATTTTCTCAAAATTTCCGATCTTGGTTCGCAATATTTTCAGAGATATGATTTGTGGAAGTTAGGGCTTTTTCAGGCTTCTGAATTTCACCTCAAAGAGGTGACAGTGGAAAAATCTTCATAGTTCTCTCTCTTAGCATCAGATTGGAATGTTGTAAAAAGTGGCCGCAAGTACACGGACTTTAGTTTTCTATCTATAAATTTCAGAGCCAAAGGAGGAAACAATGATACGTGGAAAGTCGTACAAGTTCACTCTACTGAACCAGTCCATAATTGGGTCATTGTGGGAGATTAGACATAACTTTTCCTTGAAGAATCCAAATCAGATCAAACCTGTGGCATTTGAAAGAAGCTTCAGAGGGCTACTACAGGGCCAAATGTAAAATATTTAGGATCTGCAATTATAGATATAATTCAATTTCAATATCGAGCTCCTCCAAAGCAAGTAAAAGGTGTGTATTTTTTTTCCTGAATTGGGTAAATCTTGTTTGAAGAATCAAGTCGAATTGATTCCAAGGCATATTGTAGAATAGATATTAGTATTGGATTCTAAAATGGCCACTAAAAAGAATTCAACACCCATTAAGCCTTTATAAGGCTCTACTATGACTCATGAAGACAAAGAATGGAAACATGACATATCAAAATTACAGGAGCAAGTGCGAAAAATTTCTCTCCGCAAAGAGCAAAAAAAAATGAAATGGAAGTTTTGAAGAAAGGCGTGGAAACTAAGATGGATGGTTTGAAGAAAGGCATGGAAGCTAAGATGGATGGTTTCGAAGCTAATATGGATGGCATAGAAGTGGGCATGGAAGCTAAGATGGATGACATGGAAGCTAAGATCGATGAAAAAATGAAAGACAACATGGAAAACATGAAGAATGATCTAAAAGTAGACATAGAAGGTTTGGAAAAGTTGATACAATAAATTTTTCCTAATGGTGAAAATATAGTAGAGGAAACTCATGATGAGAACAAAATAATTGTTAATCGTGATTTCATAAACTCTAATGTTGGAGGGGAGAACCACCATATTCCAAAAATGGATATGAGGAAGTTTGATGGAAAGGATCCTGTGACATGGATACTATAGATGGAACAATATTTTGATCTCAATAATGTGCAAAACACACAAAAAGTACGCATTGCAAATTTACATTTAGAATAAAATACATTTGTATGGTATCAATGGCTTTGCTCCCATAAAAAAATTGTCACTTGGTCAATTT
Organism: Pinus albicaulis; assembly: GCA_034641835.2. Lineage (NCBI taxonomy): Eukaryota > Viridiplantae > Streptophyta > Pinopsida > Pinales > Pinaceae > Pinus > Pinus albicaulis. The sequence goes on along the minus strand of CM076580.1, from coordinate 907,718,071 downwards.
TTACGGAGGAAATGATAGCACATTATAAGGATACAAAGAGAAACACCTTTTTTCGCCAATTGATAAATCTCAAACAAAAGGGTTCAATGGGGGAGCACATTGAGGACTTTCAAAAATTGAATATAAGGGTAACTGATATTTCATAGGAACACAGGATTGATCTCTTCATAGGTACTATAAAGGATAACATCCAACATGAAGTTCATGTTTTGGAACCCGATTCATTGGAGAAGGCATTCAGGTTGGCCAGAAAAATTGAATGTAAAATTATGGCAACAAGGAAGCCTACCACTCACTTCTATAAAGAGGGAAGTGTTGCTACTCCTAGATTTGCACAACCTACAAGGTTGACACCACAACAATTGGAAGAAAAAAGAGCAAAAGGGCTTTGCTACAGTTGTGATAGTAAATACACTAAAGGTCATAAGTGTGCTGAGAAGAAATTATTTTACATAGATTGTGAAGAGGAAGAAGAAAATGAACAAGAATCTTAAAAAGAAGAGGGTATACACCATGACCCAACCCTAGAAGAGGAATAAATGAGTCCGACCATATCGTGTAATTCATTGGCAGGAATTACCACTCCTCAAACTCTCAATATAGAAGGAAATATCTGTTGAGGTATAAAAGGTGTCTTTTTAACGCCTATTTATCCTACATTAATCATCAATCCAGGTACAACTTTTTGTTTCAAGAGTGTACTCAGTCTAAGGCAGAAATTCAATCTAAGAGTAATGCCTTGGAATATGTAGTACAGTGTTGTAAATACAAGAGTAAACGGATGCTTGGAAATGAAATCTAGCTACAATGACATGAACTTGAACGCTCTGAAATCCAATCATTCACCCAGCAATCATCAGTCAAGGATGCAGTAATGATAACTCTTTCCTTTAGCAACTGATGTAATTGAACTCAAATGAAAACAAGATAATCAATCTGAGAACGAAGGTAGAAATAACCAGATTTCCTTTACATGTGATGATCTCACATTAAAACAATTAAAATGGAAATGGAAATTGAACTAAATCACTAATGTTGCTGATGAAAATAAACTAGGCAAGTTCTCAAAAGAAAAACCATCTTTTTGCAGGAATGAAATAGATTGTAAACTAATTAACTAAAATGAACAGCAAATCTAGAATTGAACAGCAATAGAAATGAACAGCAAACTTTATCTAAGAAAATTGAACAGAAAATCCTATCTAATGAAATTGAACAACAATCTCTAACTAATAGACTTGAGTAGCAAATTCTATTGAACAACAATCAGCAATCGGAACGAAACAACAATTGGAATAGAACAGCAACCGCTGAACAACAAAGCTCTGTTAAAACATAACAAGATAAGTAGTACGAGGATTAAGATTATTGTTAAATTAGAAAGGAACGGCAACGCAATTCATCAATGTAACACACCAATATTATGAAGAAATTAAGCAGTAAACTATTAAACTTGAAAGTTGTAATGAAAACAAATGCAAACCGTCACACAACGATAATTGAAAGATAATAATACAAACAACAGATGGTTCCACCAAGGCCAGGCCCTTAGCCACCAGTGAAACACTGTTGGGCTACTCTAGAGTCAAGAAATGGAACGGCAACTAGATCATGTATTAATCAGGAATAATAGCATTTACAACAGTCGCTCTCTGATCACAAGAGTCAATGAGAATTTACAGAGTTACAAAAGGAGTTTCAATAATAAACGTTTTCCCCTCAATTTCTACAGGCACTGCCTTTTATAACAATTCGACGGACAATACAAGAAACAATGATAGACTCTTATTCACTCCTTTTTCTTCTTTTAGCTAACGCTTGGTCTTCTTAGGCTGTAGCCATGCTGTTCCCTGCCTTACTTTAGCTGTGCATTCTGATTTCATCCTTCTTTTCTGGATACGGCCCTTTGCTGGAGGAACAACAGTTACTCCTGCTTTAGCTTTGCCTTTAGAATGGTGTTTCCCCCTTCATTTGTTTCCTATTGAGAATAAAAGACAATTTTTAGCCAATTTTCACAATAAACATTAATCTTTGCAATTCTATCATAATCCTTCAATATATCATCTTTCTAGAATAAAAAGAGTTATGTTCGAAAGAAAAATATAAAGAAATGCATGGTGAATTTGTACCTTTTCCAATGCTCAACACACCCTCCTACTTACCATTTTCCATGTCCTCATGAAAACCATAGTTTACATGTAAAGTAGTTAGAGAATAGGTTGGAGAGGGTTTTTCATTAAGAGGTCTAAAACCATGATTTGCAGCTAAAGCTTCAAATATGTGCCCTGTCTGTCCTTTAGGTAATTCATATTTGGCTTTATAGTCTGTTGCAGGATACCATATAATGGGACTTCGAAAAATACAACCTAGCTAGTATGGGCCTTCCCTCAAGATGAGGTTACTATAGAGAACCAGGCGGTCAGCAACTAATCCAAAATTTCTATAATTAAATGGCTCTTTCTCTTGAATATTCCGATTGGAAATCTTCCATTGGAATTTAGCTACTACATAGGCTTGGTCTCTGATAGATAGAAAATATTCTATCCCATCCAAGACAATTGCTTTGTGGATGGGTCCCAATGTCTGGATCACACCCTCCTTTGTCATTAGACTCTTCTGCCTAGCCCATAGTTGTAATGGGTGTCTCGGTTCACCCGTAACCCAAAGGTCTAACCCATTTTCTTGCCTCTGAAAAGTATTATAGGCCTTGAGCCATTTCAACTAGTTGACAGCAAATGAAATAAATTCTTGAAATTGGATATCACCCACAAAAGGGCTAGGAATTGTCTCCATTTCCCCAGCTAATATAATATTGTGTAGATATAATTCATAGAGTAGACGCTGGAATTTTACTCCATAGAGTTTGCAGCAGCTTAGAAAATCATATACAGTTTCTAATTCTATAGGTTTTCCTGCCTTAACAGCCTTAATTTTTAACTGCAGATATCTTTCTAATAAAAACAAAGCATAATTTTTGGCAGGGCACCTACATGCTAGGACATCTATGTATAAAGAACAGAGGGTATCCATCTGATTCCTGACTGTTTTTAGTCTATTCCTTATCTTTTCAACTTTCTCCTCTACCTTTCAACATCTATCAAAAGCTTCAGCCTTTGATGCACTGATGTCCTTTAATTGCTACTGTAACTGTTGGTATTTCTTTTTGGAAACAATCTCTTCTTCAAGATTTTCTCTAGCCTGTTGAGCATGTGCCAGCTTCTCTTGGAGTTTTTCTATGGTAGGGTATATTAAAAAAAAAAATTATTGCAGCCCTGTGCACTTTCGATTGGAGCAGTTGCATCTAGAACAGCTACCTACTGTTCCTTGTCTTCTTGATTGGGCTCAGCTTGGGTCTCCATGATCTATGCATTCTGGGGCTTTTCTTTGATGGCTACATTCCTCATTTTTGGGGTTCGTTTAGGGGCTTTTTCCATTTTTAGAACCCTAATCCTTTGTCTGAGTCGTTCCACTAGTTTTTGGAGCCTTTGTCATTCCCTCTGCAGCTTCTCAAGTTCATTTATTTTCCTTTTCCACCTGGGAGGAACGGTTGTTCCCTTCTCTGTACTTAATTTCTCAGCTAGGGTTTGTTCTTCAACGGCCGTGCCTTCGCTTACTGTTTAGAACACTTCTTCAGTGTTTGCATTCTCCTAGCTACATTCCCTGGGGGGAATAACCCTAGTTGGTTCTGTTGTTCCCTGAGGGTTTTCTTCATCAGGCATTTCCTCAACCATATCTTTTTTGATAACAACTTGTTCCTGCAATTGGTCTATCTCAATTTTGAGGTTAAGCAGACTGTGAGGTTGTATATATTCACTCATATTGGCCAAAATTTGGGCCAATTGGTATTCCTGTAATGGGATCTGTGGTGGACTTGCAATGGCGGTTTCGGGAGGTTCTGCTTCCTCTCCTTCATCTTCACTGGTGTGATTACTTTCTTCCTCTTCACCAGTGTGGTGACTTCTTTCTTCTTCACTAGTATGGTGACTTCCTTCTTCTTCACCAATGTGATGACTTCCTTCTTCTCCACTGGTGTGGTGACATTCTTCTTCTTCCTGATTTCCTTCTTCTTGACCAGTGTGATGACTTCCTTCTTCGAGTTGTAGGGGTTGTTCATCTTCCGAACTGGGAAATTCTAAGGGTTGGTTGCTACTACCCTGAAGACTTCCTATCATTCCCCTACTTCTCCTAATCCTGGAGGATTGTCTGCGCTTTAAAGGTTTTGTTGTTGTTATAGTAACTCTTTTACATTTTGGGGCAGGTAGAGTTGTTCCTCCATCAATTGAGAATATCAATTCTTCCCAACTAGTCTGATGTTGGGCAAGACTGTAACTCACTATCAATCTGATTAAACAATGGTGGCTTACCACTGTCACTATATGACGGGATTTTCTTATGCTCTAGGCAGCATCATGCAATAAGATATTTAAGTATGCAGGCAATTTTACAACACATTTTTGTTTTAATACTGCTAATAACTTAAGGTGGCGTGGTCTTACCACATCCTTTCTTCCATCACATGTGATGTAGCTCTGTACTTACTTTCACCAGTTTTGTCCATGGTTCTCCCAAATTTTCCAGCTGAACTCCTTTTCCTTGACGACCAAGGTCTACCCTTCGTCCCAAAAAAGATTCATGGCTTCTTGAAGTTTCACTTTTTTATGGGTCCATATGGGTCCTTTCGCTGGCAGACCAGATACCTCAATGATTATTACGTTTGTTACTGCTATTTTCCTACCTCTAACCGTGGAATAGCCTTCTTGCAAGTTCTGCAAAAATTCAATGGCTACCATTTCATTCGATTGCTGCAGTCGTGTGAGGTAGGTAATACATCCTACTCTCTCCAGAATTTCCCATGCAGCGTTGGAAACTGCTAGCACCTGTGGCTCACTATGTATTGCACATCCTCCCATTATGTCTGCACCCTGTTAATTCTTCGCAAATAAACGGAAATGTAATGGAATATCACCTTGTGTATATCAGCACAATACCATTAAACTCTTGTTGTTTCCAAGAATTTGATGAACATAGGGATTGGACTCGCATGCAGGCATTAAAAGGCATCCGCGCCCCCCCTGAAAGATAATATGTCATCCTCGACTATCAAATAGAAGAGCAACGTACTACACAGCAATTGTACAACATTGAAAGGCATACATACTTATGATATGATCAACAAATTATCGCATTACTGAAATCGATGCATATTATTAAATTGTGAATAGATATGGAAACGTTATGTAATGATTTCGAACATAATGGAAAAGGACAGCTGATGTAAAAATTACTTATGCGGTCACTATCCACATAAACTATTATGATTGATTTATAAATAAATTTCGTGCATAATAGGTTCCGAACAAAGGGTTTAGGATCATACTCTCATTTGATATTAGATAAAGAAAAGGGTTTAACATTACTATTTATTTGTGAAAAATATGACTCCAATGCCATCAGCAGAGCTCTGTTGCCCACAAGTGTCTATAACCTTGAAAAAGTTGCTTTTTCACACTTGGAACCATTATCCTTTATTAATGCTTAGGGAAGTGTTGTGTGATGTCATGATGGAGGCCACTGTGCTGGCTTGGGAACCAGATGAATGACAATGCCATTCACCAGGAAGGAGTGAAAGGTGGGCAGGTCGGCTCGTGATGAGACCCCCTGTTCCAAGGACTTTTTATTTTCTTTGAGCTATCCATTGGATCATATCCCTAGTGTGGTGGCCATAGTGGGAATGCCCCTTCACTGCTTCCTTATGATCATGGTAGGCTAGCTCTTGATGAGACCCCCTATCCTCCATCTGTCATATGATAGTATTGTTAGTAATCATACATAGAGATTTTTCTTTTCTTTCTTCTCTTATAGCACTTCCCTACTTATATATAGAGGATGGCTCAACACTCCTTAAGAGTAAGGATGGTGGAAAAGTCTGAAAATCTCAATAGAGAAAATATTCCCTTATTCTTATTCAATAAATAAAAATCAAAGAGAGTTATGAATATTCAGGGAAGAACCAACATGATAAAGATAATCGATCATATTAATTTTAGTGAAAGTAAAGATAGCAAAGTGATATAGATGGTTGTGTCATTTCCTTTTTTCTTATCACTACAAAACAATTTCTTAAAAATGACAATATCTCTTGATTTGCTTATTCCAATAACCTCTAATTTGTGTGTCTTTTCATAAATTGTATGTTTTCCTTTAAAAGAGTCATGAATATTTCACAAAAATCCTCAAAATGTTGTTCTAAAACAAGAAAAATAGGCTCAAAAAATGTTGTTACTTAAATGGAACAACAAAAAATCTGCGAAAATGATGTTCCTTTTGAAAGGAACAACAAAAACAATCTACAAAAATGTTGTTCCTTTTGAAAGGAACAACAAAAACAATCTGTGAAAAATGATGTTCCTTTGGAAAGGAACAGCAAAAACAAGCAGGAAAAATGTTGTTCCTTTGGAAAGGAACAACAAAAACAGGCGGAAAAATTTTTGTTCTTTTGGAAAGGAATAGCAAAAACTATTGTTGCTTTGGAAAGGAAAAGCAAAAACACACGGCATAAACTGTTGTTAATTTTTAAAGAAACAGCGAAAACTGATGTTCCTTTGGAAAGGAACAGCAAAAACACACGGCAAAACTGTTGTTCCTTTTCAAAGGAATGGCAAAAATACACGGCAAAAATTGTTGTTCCTTTTTAAAGGAACAACAAGAACACACGGCAAAAACTGCTGACAGCAAAAACACACGGTAAAACTGTTGTTCCTTTTCAAAGGAACAGCAAAAATACATGGAAAAAATTGTTGTTCCTTTTTAAAGGAACAACAAGAACACACGACAAAAACTGATGTTCCTTTGGAAAGGAACAACAAAAACATATGGCGAACTGTTGTTCTTTTTTAAAGGAACAACAAAAACTGTTGTTCCTTTGGAAAGGAACAGCAAAAGCACATGGCAAAAAATGTTGTTCATTTTTAAAGGAACAGCAAAAATTGTTGTTCATTTGGAAAGGAACAGCAAAAACACACTGCAAAATTGTTGTTCCTTTTTAAAGGAACAACAAAAAGAAACACACAAACGCGTTTTTTCTTAATAGGAACTACTGTTGTTCCTTAAAAGGAACAACAGCTGTTCCTTAAAAGGAACAGGTTGAGAAATAAACTCTATACAAAAAAACAAGCAAAGTAAAAAGAAAATCTTATGTACAAGTTTCAAAATAAAGGAATTATTCAATGAATGGGTGCTGAGGAGGATTTATCTCCCTCGGCAAGAATCAACATGATAGAATCTTCCCATAATTGCTGGTAAAAGGATTCCCGATTAAGGGGTTTATGGTAAAGTCATACTCGATGATCATTTTCTTTGAAAGAATGTCCAGATCCATCAATGGTAGTTAATGTGATGGTGCCATTATCATGCACTTTTTGTATCTCATAGGGTCCAAGCCATCGTGTCTAGAGTTTTCTTGGGAAATCCTGAAACCTGGAGTCATATAGGAGTGCCCAATCTCCTTCATGGAACATTTTCTCTTTAATGAGGGCGTTGTGCCATTTTTCTATATGTTGTTGAATTAATGTAGTGTGTTGAAGAGTGGAGAGCCTAATTTCATCTAACTCATTGATTTGTTGTAATCTTCTGACCTGGGCTTCATTTAAGTCTAAACTGACCTCCTGGGCTGTTCTTAATGTCTGAATTTCAAATTCTATTGGAAAGATGGGTTCTTTTCCAAATACCAATTGATATGGTGAATACCCAGTGGTATTTCTCCATGTTATTCGGTATGCCCACAAGGCTTCCGGCAATCTATAAGCCCAGTCACGTCTATGTGATGCAATTTTTTTTGCAAGTATAGATTCTATAACTTTATTCGTGCTCCCTACCTGGCCATTTGCCTATGGGTGATATGGAGTTGTGATTTTGTGCTGGATGTGGTAATTTTCTAATGTTGCAGTGATTTTTTTACCTACAAATTGCGGTCCTCCATCTGTAATTACGTCCCTTGGGAGGATGTATCGCACAAATATTTGGAAAAGGAACTGTATTACAAAGTCCTCTATAGCTCTTGAAAGTGCCTCTGCTTCAACCCATTTCGTAACATACTCTGTTGCAACTAGTATGTATGTTTTATGATTTGATGGTGGGTTAATAGGACCAACAAAATTGAGCGCCCAACGTTCAAATGCCTCGATTACTAGCTATGGATTCAAAGGCATTTTGTTGGACTATCCAGGGTGACCTGCCCTTTGGCAACTATCGCAGGCTTGTACAAACTTTTTAGCATCTTTAAAAATTGTAGGCCAGTAATAGCCTGTTTGTAAAACCTTGTGACCAGTCCTGCGATCTGCAAAATTTTTGCCACACGGCCCGTCATGGCATGCTTTCAGAATATCAAATATTTCATCCTCTCCGACGCATCTCCTGATGTGCATATCTGCTCCTGTATGAAACAGGTAGCCCCCAATCCAAGAGAATCGGGTACTACGTTGTACTATTTGTTTTTGTTCATTAGGCGTTAGATGTTTAGGTAATTTACCTAGTGCTAAATAATTTGCAACATCAGCATACCATGGGGTTCTAGCAGTAACAGCAAACAAATGTTCATCTGGGAAGTGATCCTCAAATGTTCATCTGGGAAGTGATCTGGCATTCGTGAAAGAAAATCAGCTACAGGGTTCCTGCTCCAATAGCTGTGTATGAGGCATCAGATGAAATTTGAAATGGAAAATCCCAATTTGGGCCCCTTAGCATTGGGGCTATTGATACAAGATTTTTTAGATCCTTAAAAGCATGGTCGCATTTATCTATCCAAATAAAATCAACATTCCCTGTTAATGCATATAAAGGTGCAGCTACTCGAGAATAATGCTCTATAAATCTTTTATAATAACCAGAAAATCTGAGAAAGCTACGTACCTCTATTTGTGTGGTAGGAGTAGGTATTAACAAAATTATCTGAATTTTAGCTAGATCTACCTATATTCCAGCTGTTGAGATATAATGACCTAATATGAGTCCCTTGGTCATCATCATGTGACATTTTTCATGGCTTAAGCAGAGCCTGGTGTCAATACATCTTTGTAACACCTTTTCCAAATTTTCTAATGCTAGCTCAAAATTATCTCCGTAAGGTGTGAAATCATCCATATATACTTTGAGCCCTTCATTTATTAAATCTGAAAAGATGATGAGAATGGCCCTCTGAAATGTAGCAGGGGCATTGCATAGGCCAAGGGGTAAAACTCTGTAAGCAAATGTCCCCCAAGGACAGGTAAAATTAGTTTTGTCTTGGTCTTCAGGGGCAATCTGAATTTGATTGTATCCACTGAAGCCATCTAGGAAAGAAAAGAACTTATTTCCTGCTAATGTATCTAATACCTATTCAATGAAAGGAAGGGCAAAGTGGTCTTTCTGGGTTGCTTTGTTTAGTTCTCTGTAATATACACATATCCTCCACTTTCCATTCTTCTTTGGCACCACTACTAATGGAGAGACCCACTTGCTATCAGATATGGGGTAAATAAAGTTTACATCTAACAGTTTTTGTAATTCAGCTTTCACAATATCTTTAAGATGAGGATTTAATCTTCGTTGGGGTTGGCGAATGGGTCTAGCATATTTTTCTGTATAAATGTGGTGCGTACATAACTGGGGGTAAATTCTCTTCATGTCTGGATAATCCCATGCAAAAGCTCAATTATATTTTTTTATTAGTTGGACCGTCTTCTTTTCTTGTTCAGCAATCAGGTTTTTGTTAATGTTTAGGGTTTTTCCTGGCTCAAATTCTATAATTTTGCTATTGTAAATAGAAGTGGTGGGTATTGATTGATCATGAATGTCTTTCAAGGGATATTCTTATTCTTTATTATCAAATTTTGCCTCGATCATGTGACATTGCAAATGGGATCTGATTTTTGGTTTATTGATGAAACTGTTAATAATGTCATCCTCTATTTGGTCTTTAAAATCGAGGGCATCTTCTATGGTTAATGGTGATATAATTTTTTCCATGAGGTATGATAGAGGTTGTTTCCTTGTTTTTATTATTGATAGGATTGGCTGGGCTAGGGGATATAAAGCTAAATTCTTGACATAGTTCCCTCTAGTTATAGTCATGTTGTCTTGTTGGCATCCAATGTAAGCATCGACAGTTGCCAGCCAAGGTCTACCTAGGATCAACGGGTGTCCATCTAGCCAATTTTTTGGGTTGATAATCAAGAAGTTAGCAGGGTATTCCCAGGAGTCTGCAGATACCAATACATCATGTAGTGTGCCTTCTGGCTTGACTACCGATCGGTCAACCAATTCCAATAAGGTTGTTGTTGGATCTAATGATGTAATGCCAAGTTTTTGACAAGTAGTGGTTGTTAGGATATTAATTGCAGCTCCCAAATCAACTAAGGCATTTGGAAATGATTGTCCATTGATTTTCACCATCACTATAGGATTTCCTAGGCCCTCATACTTTAGAGGTGCTTCCATTCCTGATAATAAGTCAGATAGAGTGCCAACTACTTAGACAGTTGGGTTAGTTGTTGTTCTCCTCTTTGGCTTCTTTATACATATTTCTTTAATGGTTTTTGCATAAATGGGAATGTCTTGGATAGATTGGAGGAGTGGGATTTTTATACACGAATTTTTCAGTTCTCCCAGAAGATCAAAATTAAGATGTTCTATGGGACGAGGTATGATTAATCGTTCTGTGAATGGTGGAGAAGAGGTGGTTGCTTGTTCATGCGTTTTTTGTATAGCCACATTCTCATTTTGGAGTGTTTGTTCTGAAGGTAACGAATTTTCAACTTGAACATTTTTGTCTCCCTCTAATTCTATTATGCATCCATACCTTAGTTGAAGGTCGTTGCACTCCCTTAATTCAGTTTCTAATTCTAGTGGTTCCTTTATTTGAACAGACTAAACCGGCCTATTATTAGGATTTGGGTTGGGTTGGGCTGGGAGTTGCGGTCTCAAGTTGGTCTGGGGATTTTGTGGCAATGTATGAGGTCCTAGCTGTGTAGGTTGAGGGAGAGGGATTGTTCCAGCTGGCTAACTCATAGGTCTTTGCCAGTTCGACTGCCAGGTCTGACTCTGCGAAGTGGAGGGGGACCATTGTGTTGGATAAGTATTATTTTGCCAAAATGGTGGACAGTAAGGAAAGTTTGGCCAATTGGTTTGATTTGTTTTATTTGTCCATGGTAATGTAGGAAATGGATTTTCTGACCAATTGGGGAAGGGTGGCCGATTTTTCTACATTCCATTATATTGCTAAGAATTATACTGAGGAGAATAAAAAGAAGAGGGTGGATCAATTGGCATACCTATTTTTCGTGGTTGCCATTGTTGGCACTGATTGAGTAGGCATACCATTTCTGATTCTTCTTCCTACTCTTTGTAGACTGCTTTCAATCTAGGGAGCCAGGGGAAACCTTCTATGGAGTGATCTTTTATGCAGATGGCACAGACTTTGACTACATCTAGTGGGCATTCTTTATGGTTGTGTTTCTTTCTGCATTTAGGGCAGAATATTTCCAAATTTTTTTCTGCTTCTGCTTGCTTTTTTTTAGCTTGCATGGTGTAGAACTACATTGTCAGAGTCCCTAGAATATCAGTTTTAAAATCTTATAGTAGATTTCCAATCTCTACATGGGTTATACCTTCACTGGAGGTCTTACTATCTCTTGTGATTATGTCACGTTCTATTGACTTTAACCTTGTGTTGCCTCTCGAACTCCTGATACATAAATTAATAATGTCAGCAAAATTTTCCTGATATATATCACCTTTTCCCATATTTTTTAATGTTTCAACCCATTGTTCCTTCATCCCTTTAAGAAATGTAGTTTTTAACACATTATCAGGCAAGGGTAAAGATGCATAGGGTGATCTCTGGAGGTTGTATTGAAAGCGTTCTACATATTCCTCAAGTGTTTCATTAGTTTTTGCTGTAATCTAAAATACTTCGTCTTTTAATTCCCTAGACCTACAATAATCCTGATATTTCTTTAGAAACACAGCTTTCATCTGATCCCAGTCATTTATAACACCTCCACCTAACCCCATAAACCATCATAGAGCTGCTCCTTTTAATGTGGAAGGAAATAATTTTAATTTTATGGGATTGATGGTATAGTCATATCCTCTGCATAATACATTGAATTCAAATAGAAATGCATCTGGGTCTTCCGATGTTAAGCCATGGAATGTAGGAATATGTTGAAGAGGAATGGCCTTCACAGGTGCATTAACTTCAGTGTCCACAATGGGATATTGCAGTGTGGAATTTTGTTGAGGTGGTTGCTGGTTGTGGGCCATTTGATCAAATATGTGCCAATATCCTTCTGGGATTTCTATGGAATTATTCCTAGGCTGACTAGAAGGAATAGGAATGACCTTGACAGCACTCCCTTGGTCTGGAATAATGAGTGTTCCTTGCTGACCTACTATCTAAGGAGATTCAGGTCCTTTAGCTCTGTTTTGAATGATGTTGACAGCACTTCCCTTATCTAGGCTACTCACTGTTTGGATTAATTCAAGAGGATATTTTGGTTCTTCTGTTTCCCCTATTTCTCTTCCTCCTTCACGGAGATTACTAAAGTTCCCTTCTTCCAGAGAAATTAGGCGAGAATTCTCAATTTCTTCTATTTGGCTATGGAACTTAGCAAAGGCTACAGATGGTGACTCTGTGGCCTGAAGGGAACTAGTAGGTTGTCTAGAAGTAACTTTTCTAAGTCCTACTGATGGCTGAGATTCGGCTTTCTTTAAGATTTCGTTGATGAAAGTTGTTTGCCCAAAGGACACTGGTCCCTTAGGTTTTTCGAGTTTATGAGGAATTTTTTTCTGTTTAGGTTTTCTATTCATTCAAAAAAAACACAAGCATTCATTCCTACCTAAAAATTTTACTAAATTCTACCGTGAAGCGGGTCGATGAATAAGTATGTTCCTTGCTCGGTACGTAGGTTCTTACCTTTCGTTTTTAATACCCAATTCTTCCCTAGCAGAAAAAAAATAAAATATGCATCACTCTTTCTAAATGGCATACACTCTCCCTAGTAACGGCGCCAAAATGTTGAGGTATAAAAGGTGTCTTTTTAACGCCTAGTTATCCTACATTAATCATCAATCCAGGTACGACTTTTTGTTTCAAGAGTGTACTCAATCTGAGGCTGCAACTCAATCTAAGAGTAATGCCTTGCAATATGTAGTACAATGTTGTAAATACAAGAGTAAACGGATGCTTGGAAATGAAATCTAGCTACAATGACATGAACTTGAACGCTCTAAAATCCAATCATTCACCCAGCAATCATCAGTCAAGGATGCAGTAATGATAACTCTTTCCTTTAGCAACTGATGTAATTGAAATCAAATGAAAAAAAGATAATCAATCTGAGAACGAAGGTAGCAATGACCAGATGTCCTTTACAGTTGATGATCTCACATTAAAAAAATTAAAATGGAAATGGAAATTGAACTAAATCACTAATGCTGCTGATGAAAGTAAACTAGGGAAGTTCTCAAAAGCAAAACCAACTTTTTGCAGGAATGAAATATACTATAAACTAATTAACTGAAATGAACAACAAATCTAGAATTGAACAGCAATAGAAATGAATGGAAAACTTTATCTAATAAAATTGAACAGCAAATCGTATCTAATGAAATTGAACAACAATCTCTAACTAATGGAATTGAGTAGAAAATTCTATTGAACAGCAATCAGCAATCGGAACGGAAAAACAATTGGAATAGAACAGCAACTACTGAACAACGAAGCTCTATTAAAACATAACAAGATAAGTAGTATGAGGATTAAGATTCTTGTTAAATTAGAAAGGAACCGCAACACAATTCACCAATGTAACACACCAATATTATGAAGCAATTAAGCAGTAAACTATTAAACTTGAAAGCTGTAATGAAAAAAAATGCAAACCGTCACACAACGATAATTGAAAGATAATAATACAAACAGCAGATGGATCCACCAGGGTCGGGCCCTTAGCCACTATTGAAACACCGCTGGGCTACTCCAGAGTCAAGAAATGGAACAGCAACTAGATCATGTATTAATAAGGAATAATAGTGTTTACAACAGTCGCTCTCTGATCACAAGAGTCAATGAGAATTTACAAAGTTACAAAAGGAGTTTCAATAGTAATCGTTCTCCCCTCGATTTCTACAGGCACTTCCTTTTATAACAATTCAGCGGAAAATACAAGAAACAATGATATACTTTGAACAGTGATCCCTCAGGATCAAAATATCCTCAGGGATTCGCTCCTTTTTCTTGTTTTAGTTAACGCTTGGTCTTCTTAGGCTATAGCCATGATGTTCCATGCCTTACTTTAGCTATGCATTCTGATTTCATCCTTCTTGTCTGGATACGGCCCTTTGCTGGAGGAACAACAGTTACTCCTGCTTTAGCTTTTCCTTTCGAATGGTGGTTTCCCCCTTCATTTGTTTCCTGTTGAGAATAAAAGACAATTTTTAGCCAATTTTCACAATAAACATTAATCTTTGCAATTCTATCATAATCCTTCAATATATCATCCTTCTAGAATAAAAAGAGTTATGTTCAAAGGAAAAAGATAAAGAAATGCATGGTGAATTCATACCTTTTCCAATGCTCAACAATATCAAGAAGAAAAAGGTAATAGTGTTGATTGATTCAGGTAGTACCCATAATTTTATTCATTGTAAGGTAGCCAAGGAATTGAATTGTTTCCTATACCCACCACCAGAATGTCAAGTGATGGTTGCAAATGGAGGAACTATAAATTTATCTGGAAAATTCCATAATATCAGGCTAACCATGGGGGAATATGTATTGAATAGTCCAATGCTTTCCATTCCTATGGGAGGTGCTGATCTTGTACTAGGAGTACAATTGTTACAATCTTTGGGGACAGTAGATTTTAATTTTCAAGAAATTTTCTTGATTTTTTTTTCAGAAGGAAAGGAAGTCGAATTACGGGGTATTGCAGGGAAGTCGGGAAAGATAATAAGCTCTAATGTCATGAAAATCCTTCTAAAGAAAGAACAATTAGGTGTAATTGCACAATTATGCTCACTAGAAGTTCCAACATCAAAATCATCTATTTCTTCAAATCTCCAAAAAGTCTTGGACAATCATTCCAAGGTGTTTGAAACTCCCAAAGGACTCCCACCTATTCATGATCATGATCATGCTATTCATTTGATTCCAGGGAGTGTTCCTCCAAACATCAGGCCTTATAGATATCCTTATGTCCAAAATGTAGAAATTATATGTAGTAAGCATGCATATGTCCTTGATTCACCTGATCTCACACTATTTAACTTTATGCAAAATATTGAATCAATTCCACTTGTTAATATTTTGCGGAAAAATTAATTTCACACACATGTGAAGCATAAATAAAATAATCAATCGCACATAACACAATTTTTAACAAGGAAAGCTTGAACTTGAAAACCAAAACTATATATTAAGTATCATGGAATCATATGAAAATCCTCATACAAATCTTATCAAGCTCTCAGTACAGTACAATCATCATACACTAATCAGGACCAATCTTGCAAATCCATGCACCGATCTTTTCCTCCTACTAGCTTGCCTCCACTGTGAAATCCCTGCTGAAGAATAGCTCTGAATGAATTTGAATTACCCTTGCCTTGACTGTGCAATCCTCATTGTCAACTCCAATGTGTGTGTTATGCAATCAATGCATCAGTATAGTCACAACAGATAGTCCATCTTTCCCTTTCACCTATCTCTCCATTGGGTCTCCACTGAAACTGCCATGCACTATATTTAACTATTGTATTGTTCAGTTTATTAATGAGTTATTATTTGTGAATTAATTAACTAATTAATTCACTCCACTCTCACTAGTGTATCATTTAGTTAGACTAGATACAACTAGCTCAACTGAGTTTAACTGAGTTAAACTAAATACAACTCCATAACTACTTATTCCAACTCTGTCATAACTATGCCACTTGAGTTCTAACTGAGTCCTCCATGCATTAGCTCCAGTAAAACCTTGGGAATTGCGTAATTCCCTCAGTCCACTGATGTGCCACATCTGTGCACTGAAACAAAGTGCTCCAAGAGAATAAGTTGATGTTTAGTGTCTAATTATTATTAAGAGCTAATAATAATCGACATGCATCTATTTTTAGATCAGCGATCTATAAATATACTTCGCCCAATATTCTAAAAATATAATTTCATCTATTTGTCCAACTTGACCAACCATCCACAAATAGCATCCTGCAACTTCTGAAATATGATCATCATGTCTAAAAATAGACTTGCGCCAAAAATAGCCTACGGGCCCACTTAGTGAAAGCGACTCTTTTCACTAAGTTCATCATCTTGTTGAATCTCAACACCCCCTCTCAACAAGATAGGGGTTATCCTTCACCCCGATCCTACCTCTATGGTATTCGAATTTGCTCCTAGTGAGCACCATTGTCAGAATATCTGCATCTCGATCCTCCATAGGAATGTACTGAAGCAACATGATCTTCCACTGTACACAATCTCTGATATAATGATACTGGATATCAATATGTTTGGATCTATAATGAAACACAGGATTAATCGAGAGTTTAATGCAACTTTGATTATCACAATGTATCACCGTGGGATCTAAATGTGAACCGAACAAACCAACTACAATCTTCCTCATCCAGATAGCGCCGAAGGCGCCCTTGGAGTTGCTGCCAGGCGTAATCTCGTTTCCACCCAACCGAGTGCCACGTACTTTGCTTCGATGTACCAAGAAATCGTCAGAGATCCACACCGAAATCCCTCCTGATGTGCTCTTTCTGTCTGTTGGGCTTCCTACTCAATCTGCATCCGTGAAGCCATGCAACTTCACCTCATCCGTCTATCTATACCATAAAACATACTCAGATGTGCCCTTGAGATATCTCAAAACATGTTTGCCTGCCTTCCAAAAGAGCTTGGTAGGCTTAACCATCACTTGTGAAAATCGGTTCACAGCATAGCATATGTATGGTCTTGTATTGACTAAATACATGAGAGAACCCACCAACTATCGATAAACAGTGGCATCCACTACCTCTGCCGATGTAGCATCCTCTTTCTTCCAATTTCCTAGAAGAGGAGTGTCGATAGGCTTGCAGCCTTGCATGTGAAACTTCTCCAGTATCTCCCAGTATTAACAAGCCTTGAGTCACAAACAGCTCCATAATTTCCCAATACCATATTTCCAATCCAAGGAAGTAATGAAGGAGGCCCAAATCCTTCATCTCAAACTCCTTTGCAAGATCTGCCTTGCATGAGTGTATCAACTGCTCATCACATGTTAGTATTAAATCATCAACATAAAGTACAATGATTAAAATATTACCCTCAACCACAATCTGGTACATTTTTGCATCCGCCTCACTCTTGGTGAATCCAAGTCCAGTGAAATAGCTGTCGATCCGACTGTACCAAGAACGGGGTGCTTGTTTCATCCCATACAATGCTCTTTTGAGTCTACACACATGTGACTCACTGTTGAAGATCTCATATCCTTCAGGCTGCTCAATTTACACCTCTTCCTCAATGATCCCATTAAGGAAAGCAGTCTGCACATCCATCTGATGAATGTGCCAACCCATATGCACTGAGAGAGCAAGGATGGTTCGTATGGAAGAATACCATGCGACGTGTGCAAAGGTTTCTTCATATTCAATCCCCTCGATCTGTGAGAAGCCTCGGGCAACAAATCTTTCCTTATACTTCTCGACGCTCCCATCAGCAACTTTCTTTACCTTTTAGATCCATCTTGATCCTACAACTAATTTTCCCACCAGCCTTGGAACAATCTCCCAAGCACTGTTTCTGACAATGGAGTCATACTCCTCCATCATGGCATCTACCCATGTAGGCTCCTACACTGTTTCTTCAAAAGAAGATGGCTCTGTCACGATACACTTGCTCATAAGAGCCATGTATCTAGTAAATCGGTCAAGTGACTATCTCTGTCTGCGCTGTGATGTAGGGACTCCTACATTTTGTGCCACATCAAGATTTAGTCTCTCAGCTTCTGTGGTACGCTTTATGCCTTGTCTGATGTTTGGTTTTGCATGAGTGGACTCCTCCACTCCATGAATCTCCTCCTGTGGCTGATCCACATCTAGAGGCTCATCTTTGGGAACAATAAGTTCCTCCTCTACATGCAAGTGTAGCTCCCTCTCAAGCATAGCTTGTGCAGCACCCACGATCATTTTTTTCTTCCTCTCCGCGACCCCATTCTACTGTGGGTTATGAGGCGCTATGAGTTCTCTTTAAATTCCTTCTTTGCTACAGAATTCTTTGAATTCGCCCGAGATGTACTCACCACCATTATTGCTCCGTAGAGCTTTCACTTGCTTCCTCGACTCCTTCTCCACCAATGCCTTGAACTCACATAACTTTTAGAACGTTTCATTCTTCTTCTACATGAATAATATCCAACATCTACGAGAATATTCATCAACAAATATCACATAATACCTTTTTTTTTTCTGTTGAAGCAACTGAGAAAGGTCCACACACGTCTGTGTGAATTCTCTCCAGGATCACCGAAGCACGGTTCTCCTTATCATGAAAGGTGGTCTTCACAAACTTACCCATGGTACATCCCCTGCACTGATCTTAATGCGCAAGAGTACCCTTGGGAAGTCCAGTAGAAATTTGTTGCAAAATCTTCAAAGTGCCATGGTGAAGATGGCCTAATCTCCTGTGCTATAATTCGCCCTCATCCCGGCTCACCACTTATTCTGCTTTGCCCACCATTGCAGCGCAACCATCTACCTCCAAGTTATAGAGATTCTTAATTTTAACCCCTATCTTCTTGGTTTGACCCATTTTTTTATGTCGAAGGAAGGCTTTTCCCTCACTGAAAACAACATCAAAACCTTTGTCTTCTAGCATTGTGACTGAGACCAAGTTCTTCTTCAGACCTGGAACATGCATAACATTCTTCAACAAGAATGGATTACCAGACTCCCTCTCAAAGGTAATGGTCCCAATGCTAATCTCACTGTACCGACCATCATCACCCATCTCTATATGCATCTGGAGGTCCTTCTCCTCCAAGTCACTAAACAACTCTTTGTCTCTCGTCATATGGAAAGACACACCACTATCAAGATACCACACCGATCCCATACAGCTTGAAACGAAGCATGCGATCAAGGAAAAATCAAGCTAAAATTGCGAGGCTAAGGCCTCTCCAGCTGTAGATCCAGCAGCCTTCTTATTCTTCTTCTTCTGTGGACAGTTAGTGGCGAAATGCCCATGTTCGTGACAGTGAAAAAACTTCACTTTGGACAAATAGTGCTTCTTGCCTTTACATCGTATTTTGAAGGATGTTTCTTCCCCTTCCCTTTCCTTACTTTGGCAGCCAAAGAGAAATTCTCTTCATCTTCATTCTTCTATGAAGATCCATCCCTGGTACCCTGCCTTATCTCCTCCTGCACAAGATCCAACCAAAGTCACTCCCATCCCGGCAGTTTCTCTCATCCATTGACAGAGTATTCGTAGCTATTCCAACTCTTCGAAAGCCCAAGGAGAGCCAATCTCACCAAGTCTTATTCATCAACAGTAACCCCCACACTTCCCAGTTCATCCTTGCAGTGGAAAAACTTCATGAGGTATTTTGGAATACTGTTGCCCTTCTCCATTTTTATTTTTCTGAGCTTGTCTTTAAGAGCGAACTTCCTCTGGTCACTTCTGCATTGGAAAAATTTTGTCAAAGCCTTCCACATTAAGAATGGAGTGGATTTCCTGTGAAGGTTGGACACAATATGGTCCTTCACACATTCCAACAGAATTCTCCTCGTCTTTTCTGTCTTCTTTTGCCATGCGTCAAGTAATGCAGCATCACTAGATCCCGGCTTAGGAACATCACTATCGATGAACTCCTTCAGCCCATTATCCTCCAGCACTACCTCCATCCTGTCCTTCCATGCTATTTAATTCAAGCTCCCATCAAGGGCATACTCCAACCACAACCCATTGAAATACATTTCAATGTATACTCAACTTCTGCACCAAGAATCTTCTGTAGCAAATTTGAATTGTCCATCAGCACAAACTCACTTCACAATTGCAATATTCAATCAAAAATTCTCCAATACCATGTATAAATTATATGCACTAAGCGTGCATATTTCCTTGATTCACCTGATCTCACACTATTTAACTTTATGCAAAATACTGAATCAATTCCACTTGTTATTCTTTTGCGGAAAAATTAATTGCACACACATGTGAAACATAAACAAAGATAATTAATCGCACATAACACATTTTTTAACCGGGAAAGCCTGAAGCTGAAAACCCCAAATATACATTATGTATCATGGAATCATATGAAAATCCTCATACAAAGCTTATCAAGCTCTTAGTACAGTACAATCTTCATACACTAATCAGGACCAATCTTGCAAATCCATGCACCGATCTTTTCCTCCTGCTAGCCTGCCTCCACTGCGCAATCCCTGTTGAAGAATAGCTCTAAATGAATCGAATTAACCTTGCCTTGACTGCGCAATCCTCATTGGAAACTCCAATGTGTGTGTTATGAAAACAATGCATCACTATAGTCACAACAGATAGTCCATCTTTCCCATTCATCTATCTCTCCACTGGGTCTCCACTGAAACTACCATGCACTGTAGTTAACTGTTGTATTTTTCAGTTGATTAATGAGTTATTATTTTTGAATTAATTATCTAATTAATTCACTCCACTCTCACTAGTGTATCATTCAGTTGAATGGTCTAGCTAAGCTCAGTGGAATCTCATGAGTTAAACTAAATACAACTCCATAACTACTTCTTCCAACTGTGTCATAACTCTGCCACTTGAGTTCTAACTAAGTCCTCCATGCATTAGCTCCAGTAAACCCTTGGGAATTGTGTAATTCCCTCAGTCCACTGGTGTGCCACATTTGTGCACTGAAACAAAGTGCTCCAAGAGAATAAGTTGTTGCTTAGTGTCTGATTATTATTAAGAGCTAATATTAATCGACATGCATCTATTTTTAGATCAACGATCTATAAATAGACTTCGCCCAATATTCTAAAAATAGAATTTCATCTATTTTTCCAACTTGACCAACCATCCACAAATATCATCCTATAACTTCTGAAATATGATCATCATGTCTAAAAATAGACATAGTCTAAAAATAGACTTGCACCAAAAATAGCCTGTGGGCCCACTTAGTGAAGGCGACTCTTTTCACTAAGCTCATCATCTTGTTGAATCGCAACACAAAAGAGTGAAATTGAACGTATGATTGCAGAAATGTTAGAGGCTGGTATAATTCAACCTAGTCAAAGTTCTTTCTTGACTCCTTTAGTATTGGTACACAAGAAGGATGGATCATGGCGCATGTGTCCGGATTATAGGGAGCTCAATAAGCTCACCATTAAAGATAAATTTCCCATTCCTGTGATTGATGAATTATTGGATGAATTACATGGAGCAATTTATTTTACCAAGTTGGATCTTCGTTCAGGATATCATCAAAGTAGAATGAAGACTGAAGATATTCCAAAAACAACATTTCGAACTCATGAGGGTCATTATGAATTTTTGGTCATGCCTTTTGGCCTTACCAATGCACCTTCTACATTTCAAGGGTTGATGAATTCCATTTTCAAACCCTTAGAAAATTTGTGCTAGTATTTTTTGATGATATACAAATCTACAACAGGTCTTGGAAGGATCATGTTCAACATGTTGACAGGGTGCTCAAACTATTGGAGGAGAAACAATTATATGCAAAAACATCCAAATGTTTCTTTGGAGTACAAGAGGTGGAATATCCGGGTCATATTGTATCTCATGAGGGTGTTAAGGTAGACCCTAACAAAATTAAAGCCATTAAGGAATGGAAAGTCCCCACAACCATAAAGCAGTTGCAAGGATTTCTCGGGTTAACAGGGTATTATCACAAGTTTGTTAAGAATTATGAGAGAATAGCAGCACCTCTAACAACATTATTGAAGAAAGATACACTTAATGGACTCCCGAAGCAACTAAGGCCTTTTAACATCTTAAAGAAGCAATTTTCCTAGCACCGGTCTTAGCTACGCGAGATTTCACAAAAACCTTTATTGTGGAATGTGATGCCTTAGGAAATGGAATTGGTGTTGTTTTAATGCAAGAAGGAAGACCCAGTGCTTCTGAAAGTCGTTCAATCAAAGGAAAGTATTTACAAAAATATATTTACGAGAAGGAAATGTTAGCAATACTACATGCGCTAAAGAAATGGTGAACTTACCTAATGGGAATACACTTCAAGGTAAAAATTGATCATGATAGTCTTAAACACTTTTTGGAACAAAGACTATCTTCAGAAGAGCAGCAAAAATGGGTCACAAAGATGTTGGGTTATGACTTTGAAATAATCTACAAAAAAGGGAAGCTAAATGTTGTTGCAGATGCACTCTCAAGAAAGAATGAAGAGGTGGAAGCATTGCTTTGTGCCTTGTCTATTATCCAACCAAATTGGATAACCAAAGCAAGAGATGAATGGAAGAAGGACGAATAAGTGTGGACACTCATTCAAAAGTTGCAACAATATCCTAGTACATCTGATACATTTAGTTGGAAAAATGATTCCTTATGGTACAAAGATCGCTTATATCTTTTTAAGAATTCCCAACTAAAACAAAATATTCTTTTGGAATTGCACATTTCTCCTTTAGGAGGACACTCAGGATTTTTAAAAACTTACCACAGGGTGAAGAAAGTATTTTTTTGGGATGGCCTTAAATTTTATATTCAAAAGTTTGTGGCGGAATGTTTGGTTTGCCGGCAGAATAAAGTTGAGACAATTAAGACCCCGGGTCTTCTACAACCTTTATCCATTCCAAGTCAGCGTTTGGAGGAGATTTCAATGGATTTTATCATAGCTTTACCTAAGTCCAAAGGAAAAGTGTCATCATGGTGGTATCTGATAAACTTACCAAGTATGCACACTTTTGTGCATTATCTCATCCATTTAAAGCAAGTACATTTGATACTACATTTATGGACACAATTCAAAAGCTACATGGAAACCCAAGGGTTATTGTGAGCGACAGAGATCCCATTTTTACTGGAAATTTTTGGACAGAGTTATTTTCTTGTTTGGGTACTCAATTAGCTCATAGCTCATCTTATCATCCTCAATCCGATAGTCAAACTAAGATAGTAAATAAATGTTTGGAAGGATATCTTCGTTGTTTTGTATATGATAAAAAAACACAATGGGTCAAGTGATTACCTCTCGCTGAATGGTTGTATAACACTTCCTTCCATACTGCAGCAAAAATGACCACATTTATGGCACTTTATGGATATCAGCCACCGTCCATCACATCATCTTTAAGAGAAAATTCGAAGTTTAAAGTAGTGGAAGATCACATCAAGCATGAACAAGAAGGTCTCCAGCTCTTAAAGGATAACCTGAATTTAGCACAAAATCAAATGAAACAATAGGCAGATCAACATCGTAGCGAGAGAAGTTCTAATGTAGGAGATTGGGTATTTTTAAGGCTACAACCATACAAACAAATGTCCCTCAAGCAAGCTAAGAAGGATAATAAATTATCGCCAAAGTACTATGGTCCTTACAAGGTGTTGTAAAAGATTAGTACTATGGCATACAAATTGGAGCTTCCTGCTTCTTCACGAGTTCATCCAGTTTTCCATGGTTCATGCTTAAAGAAGGTTATAGTTGAAAATCTTCCAGTTCGAACAATATTTCCAGAACTTGATGAGGAAGGAAAAATCATATTGGAACCTGAAGTATTCACAGAAGCAAGAACTCGACAGCTACGAAATCGATCAATTTTAGAGTATCTCATCAAGTGGAAGAACTTACCCATTGAAGATTCTACATGCGAGGATGAGAATTTTATATAGAAGCACCCAAAGCTACTCAAGCATTGAGGACAACACGTTTTTGAAGGAGAGGTGCATGTTAGGTCCATATATTACTAGTATAGTCCCTTGTTGTTAGTTTAACCCCATTATTGTTATTATCGTACCCCTGTAACCCCCATATTGTTATTATTGTGCCCTTAAATTATTATTTTTAGGTCGGCTAGGATTACATTGTGACCCCACTAGGATTACATTGTGGCCCCATGGACTCCTATATATAGAAAGGAGGTTTTGTAATTTTTATCATCCAAGAATTTTTCATTCATGTAATGTATTGGAGGTTGCCCCCTCGAAGTGGCTTATTTCTAAGGTGTTGATATCTCTTTTCTTCTATTTTTGGAGCTGGTTTCACAACAGAGATGTTGGGCCACTAATTTTTCATTATTATTATAAATTCTTAACATCCATTTAAGCCATTTCTATTTTTCTTGTATCACATTATTTATCATAATTTATCATATAATTCCATTTCATAATTATTTATGCTCTTGCGAATAAATAATACGTGTTCTCCTTTATTTTTAATAAATTTTTGATTATTATGCATTATTTTTCCAATGGTAGTTTATTAATGAGTTTTTTATAACATCATTCACCATTTTAGCCTCCAAGATGCCTTCCATATTGAAAATTTGATCTCCAACTCATAGTCAAATATTCCAACTCGGAAATTCGCTCGGATAAAAAGTGACATTTTTGCATTAGTCTTTTCGGGCAAACGAAGAAGAATCTTGAAAATTTGAGACATGGGTGTTCTCCTGAATAGACAAAATTAGATTTATTTATGTTTTAGCAGTTTTTAAAAATTTGATCTGTATTGAGATAAACGTAAGGTTATTCGAAGAAAATTTTCGTATATTTTCTGTTGTGATCGTTTTCCAAATTGTCCCAATTGCAATACCAAATTCGACTTGTTCCAATTGAATGTTGATGGAAAGATATTTCAGATCTCATCTTGTTTCTTGATATTTTGTAATAAATATAAATTCTAAGGGAAATCATTTTTTAATCAGTGTGTTGTAAAATTCCCTTTGTCATTTGTGTATTTAAAAGACGCCTATCAGAGAGAAAGGGGTCGAGGTGGGCGCACCTTCATTATTTGGGGTTTAAGTATTAGTAGCAATCATCGCACGAATGTGAGGGATAGGGATATAGAACCCTTACAGATATGGGTAATGATACATATTGCGTCGAAAGGAACCATATCTTGATATATCGCCCATTCGCAAATGTATTCGAGCTACGAATTCAACGTTTTCCCACTTTCCGACATCTAACTAAGGACACCCCTCCAATCCTATCGTCAATTGACCCTAAAAATCTGTCATCATCCATTCTGACCACCAAATCGGTGAACAATACAAAAGAAAAATACAAAAACTTTCTCAAAAAAAGGCCCCTCTAAGTTTATGATACTAATGATCCAATCAAGCACTCCATCCACTTCACCTAGGTCATTTGGTCTTTCATGCTTAACACCTTCCCTCATTCCATCTTCACTTCTCGCCTCGCTAGGAATCACCATTACCCTCATAATTCTTGATATGATTCACTCTGTAAAAACATTCATAACCTAATGAAACATATTATGATACATAGACCTTCCAAATAAAAGAAAAAGCAGAAAATATATTAGAACGTTCTTAGGAGGAAAACAAGGATCTATCTCTTGAACAAGCGCAAAATAATACTTAACCAACTCCAATTAACACTAAAACTCTTGTAGAGAGCCCTCCTCCCTAATAAATCAATGTGTGAAATAGTAAATTTCTTTACTTGGGATGACTACACCTCTAGCCTATATAATGCTCCAAACTAGCCAAGCATTCGAGTAAACTCGAAAACTATCCTTTGCCATTTTTTTATTGACCACCTAATCCTACGTGCCATCGTTAAGATTCAATCCAACAAATTCCATGATGTGGAGAACCTCAAAGATTATTTTTTCAACATAGCTCTGAAGTCTTAGTAGTCCATATTGCTGACATGTTTCACTACATGGTTACACATGACTTTCCACCTTCTTGGACCTCCCATATCATCCATCCCATCTTCAAAAATGGAAACCAAAATGGTTCAAGTAACAATCACACTATTATGGCTAGCCATACCTTGGTGAATATCTTTTCCACGGCCTTATACATTCATATCTCTAGATGGGTAGAGACAAAGAGGCAGAGGGCCAAAGGCCAAGTAGGATTCAGGAAGAACCATTGTACCAATGGTCATATGTTTACTTTCCACTGACAACTGGAAAGAAAGATGCTAACTGGTGGTGAAGGATGGTAGCGAGTAGGTATTCTTTCGAACTACTGCCCTATCTAGGACTAATCAAATAAAAAATGGATTGTCTGTATATTGAAACTCAATAGCATAATCGAGCCACCCTCGGATGGAAGTTCAAGAAGGAGAAGTAGGGGGTGATGGATGGATCTGATAAGATAGAGAATTGGGGCAGCTCCTCATTTAAATTGATTCTCGTCTAGGATTGAGGGATGCTCGCTCGAACCGTGGGCATGCTTTCATTCGAAATAAATTCAATTCAACTGGAAGTTGTGTTCGATAAATTTCTTCGAGGAGGAAATATCCAGACTGTTTATCATGCTATTGGACCTATGCCCCTGCTAGTGGTGTCAGGGTCCCCAGTTCAGTAATTTAATTCTAGTACAGTTGGAAAGAAATAATGTAACGAGGAGGGGAAAATATTCATCTCGATCATGTTCCAAAATCGTTTATTTGTTGTCCAGTTCAACGACATCTAGCTCCTCCCAGCCATCCTATATTTTTAATTCCTTCTGTCAAATTTTTCTATTTCATTTAGCATGTTCCGTATATAATCTATTTCCCATCTAGGGGTGTCACTCTCCCTTCACCCTCAATTGCCACTATCTAATAAACAATTGGAACTCAATCTTGTTACACATCCTCTAAACAGTAGTTACATGAGCACTTATTTCATTACCTTCTGGGGAGGCTGATTGAAACTTCCTTCCAATGAAGGAGGTAATTGTATAGAAACTTTGGATAATATCCTCTGACCAGTAGCGAGCAACTTCATTCAACTATAAACTATCCAAATTTCCTGGAGATATAGTCCTTGTTCAAGTCTTTCCTCCCAACCAGCTAAAAAAATATTTTGTTTTGATGGAGTTCAACGAAATTCTTAAGGACATGAATCTCACTTATCGAAAGGACCTTTTGATTCTTCTAGTTAGCATCCTGGAGAACTTGCTCATATACTTAGTTTCCCCACTTAGAAAATTATTTTTCATTCTGGCTTTGGGAGTGGAAACGACCCAAAGAATCCCATAGATTAAGGAAATGAATATTCAGTGGAATCCTCTCTCATTGGTCGAGGGAATTCATACCTCAAATAATACCAAAAATGAGGAAGATGATGAGGAAATGTAAGATGTGGTCCAAGGCTAGTCTATTCATAACGTTGTGCCATAACCTCTACTCGATCGATAGACAGTCATCACTTACCTTCACTCTCTAGCTCAAAATCATGAGTATGGATAGGAGTTTCTTAAACTCTTCCATCAGAACTTCAATGTTCCCTAGTTTGGGGAACCTTCAAGGCTACAATATCCTACAGGATCAAAGGATCCATAAGTATAGATTAAAGCCATGCATTTTTTTATTCGTGGACTATCTCTTGCTCACATGAACCCCAACATGCCTTTACATTCACATGCATCTTCCTCGAAAGTAATTGACAGAGTTTCTTCCAATGATCTACTCTGCAGATTTTGGTTAGAAGGAGAGTGATTGCGTCCGGGGATGGGGGTGGGTGGGTAAATAGTTCTCCATGAAGATTAGAAAATATGAAGAATATAATAGAGGGGAAAGAAGAGCTATTATTCCTGATCTAGCTTCTAGTACCAGAAATATACCAATTCCTATTCCAATAGTTTCCCACTCTTCTTCCTAAACGAGCACTACAGATGATTATGATATGCAAGGTTATGAAATTTTGCTTGTAGCGGTTTCAGTGCAGGAAGAGTCTGGTTGTTGGTCCCGCTGACTTTATTTCTTGTGTACTGGTTATTGACGAAAGGAAAGGTGAGCACTATGTTCATGCGGTGATATTATGTCTTTCCAAGAGTACTACTGAAGAAAGCAAGCAAGTCGGAAGTGGGGTAGTTCATACAACAGCTAATAGTCCATGACCATTTCACCACACTCGGATGTGGCCACGCATTCCATCTAAGCCAGTAAATCATTCCTCAAACCCATTCAGCTCGATTGACCGAATCAGAAAAGGCTACTGCTTTGCATAGGTAGTCTGGATGCTGCCTTGATAAGAACAACTCGAATAAAGAGAGCTCTTAGTGCTTATTTCTTGTATGCTTCTTATAAGATCAGGTGATACTTATTGATTGAATTCATGATATTCGTGTATTATTGATTGAATGAGCTTACTACTCTCCCTACCCTTCCACGCGGATTCTCTATCTTATACGAGATATAAGGTTCTACATATCCAGTTCTACTTCTTTCTTTAAGACTCTAATTAAGGTTATCTTTCTAGCTTGCTTTAAGACTCTAATGAAGGAGCTCACCTTCAGCTATTGAGAATACCAAGCACCATAAGCAGGTGAGCTAGCCTAACTCTTATGCTTCCTCTTTCGAGCTTGCATAGAGCACATCGGATAAGACCAAGGGTGACCATTGACTTTCTGTTACCCAGTCTAAGCTCGCTTGCCTACCAGACTAGAGGAGCACCACTCACGTTCTTTGAAGTGATAGTTGAGTAAAGGGTAACTTGTTGTAGAGCTACTAATTAGGCGGATTAATAATAGAGTTATAGAATGAGTGGATAAGGCTTCTGGATCTGGAACCTTGTACATGAAAGCAAGCTTCTGTTTCTTTGGTAAATCATTTTTTTCTAGTTCTTAGGTGGCTTTCTACTCTAGACTCTCATTCAGGTGATGGGAACTTGTTTTTTGTAATTAAGACTATCAGTCGGGTGTTATTACTTCTTTCTTTCTCTTCTTCTGGTCTCTGATCATCCTTGCTTCCAATAGTCTTGATCCCTTTCTGATGGATGGAGTGAATGAGCTATCAAATCATTCTGATCTTATTTCTGGAATGCAGGATCTTAACTACTCTCATTCTAAACTCCCATTTATTGATGGAATCCCAAAATAGAAATCTAAATATTTATTTCCTGTCATATTTTATGGGTTGGGTTCTTCTCCCTTTGATTGAGCTAGCCTTATGTAACACTCTCTTTCTGGCTTTCCTACTACCCTGACTACTATCAACTAGCCTTCCTGCTAGAATAAAGGAATCACACTCTCGTGCTTCATTGCCTATATGTTCTCCCTTTCTGTTTAGTGATAGTGAATTCTAAAGCTTACTGTCTTCCAGTTGCTTCTCCCTTTCATAAAGTAGTCTCCCTGGATCGCTTTCACCCGACTAAATGACTCGAACCTGTAACCAAGGGAGCTCCATTCATTCCTTTATTCCATCCATACGCATTGAATTTGAGTTATGTTATCCGGGAAGCAGCTCATGCACCTACTTCCAGCTCATTAAATCCAAGAACACATATTTTCAATCCTTTCGAATCCATTCATCTAGTCAAGAAGGCTACTAAGCCTCTTGATATGTCTAGTTATGAGAAAGTAATCCAATATATCCAGAATTCCCTCTTACAAAAGCCTGCTAGATGAGCGAGTCCGTCCACTGGAAGAAAGGAGACTACATTTAGATTGAATTCGAGTAGTTATTAAATATTCTTCCATCCAAACAGAATCCATGGATTTTACTTTTGAAATTATTTGATTCATGATAGTATTCAGTACTCCGGTAGGAATGAAATTTGAATGAAATGGAGTTCATATAGAATACCCACACTCTACTCTAAGAAAGCTCATTAATGCTCGCTATACGATGAACACATGAAATTATCACTTTTTATGAGGGGAGCTAGGGAGCGAAGCTATAAGACAGTAATCTCATGAATAAGTACGCTCCTAAATTCAAGTTTGTTGATCCTTGGCCTAGATCGTGTAACCTCATGGAACAAGCCTTTTTACGCCTTGCAACGCTCGCCCCCATAGGCAAAGAAAGAAAGGAAGACCTACCTAACCCACAACTAATAATGGGAGGGAAGCTTGCTTTTGGAAAGTAAGCACTTCAAGTGAAAACATAGAGTACTCAGGTAGGGAATTCATAGAGTTAAAGTTAAAGTCAGGTATTCCATCCATAAAGAAAGTCCAATCGAGTCATCCTTTATTCTATCTTGAAGAAAGAGGAATGGAGATTTCATATTCTGGGGAGGGACACCTTAAGGCAAGAAGCCCCATAATAGAGTTCCATTTCGGGATTCCATCTATATTGCCTACCATAAGACTGAAATCTCTGTATTCTATTTTGGATTCGAAAGGAGAAGCTATTGAAAGCGAGTGGTCAGTAGTCTGGTATTCTGTATATAAACTATTCAATGATGATCCGGGATTCCATATTTGAAAGACAACCCTTAATCTGATAGTGAATTAACAAGAGTATTCATCAGCTAAGAAGAGAAAGAATCAGTTATTGAATGAACTATCACTTAAAAGAAACAATGGAGCCCTTCCTTCCTTATATTAGTAACAAGGGAGTTTGTCCTTTCTTATAGTGAATTCAGAAGAGTAGTAATTCGGGCTAGCCAAACCAAGAATCAACTTAACTACCTTCCCTGCTCCCATTATAACTCGAAAAAGGGAGACAAGACCAGACCGGAAATCCATAGAGTTATGATCTTGTATTCCATCCATAAGCAATAGAATTAAGCAAGGGAGCGATAGCTTACCAAGCATATAAATTTAGCTAGTGGTCAGGCATGCAAGCTATACTGACGGCAAGGGAGTTCCAGTGGTGATGAGAAAGTCAGGAGGGCAACTAAGAAAGGCAGTGATTATTAAAGACTATGTTCATTATGATAAGCATAGCCAGTTGAATGCCAGGGAGACCAGTATGATTATGTATTTCTATTTATTAACTACCTAACCCAAGAAAGGCAGTTTTAGTAAGCAAGTATATAAACACAACCCTAACCCTAAGCAACAGGGAGGGAGTCCTTATAGTGAATGCTAGATAGTACTGATTCTCTAGTGTTATCTTGATCAACTTCCACTATTCAGTGATTATCAGGTAGGCAAGGAAATTAATAAGCCACGGGACTCTACTTGATGACTTCATGCTAGTGGTTCTGATGCTAATGAAAGCTAGTAGTAAGTGTAGTCCGGTAGCTAGAAAGAATGATAGTGGTGATTATCAGGTATTCAATCCATACACATTATATTCCTTATTCTTAAATTGTATGAGGGTAATTTATTGCAGTTCATTAACCAGATTCAGAATCTGCTACTTAGCTCTTTAAGAATCTATTTCATAACCTATCACTTAACAGCACAGGAGTGATTATCCTGTACAGAAGGAAAGATAGAAGGCAAGAAAGCCATAGCATAGAGTTCCATTCTTGTATGCAATCCAGTAAGCTCATGAAAGCTAGTATAGATTTTCCGAGATTCTCTTTCTACTAAACTAGATAGTTATATATATATATATATATATATATACACACACACATAGCCCACTGGAATAATGGAGGGACTCTACTTAAAGCGAAGTGAAACCTATAACCCTTAAGGATAAGCCCGACCAAAGCGAGGGGAACTTGTTGCGACCAGACATAAGCTAGTTGAGTGGTTCTTGGATGAAAGAAATATTCGAATCACCTTAAAAATTGTCAGAAGGAGGGGAGCTTGCTCAGGTCTTATTCCATTTCGAGTATCATTCTAATGTTGAGAGTGTGAGCACTACTACCACAGGTTACCAAGCTTTATGGGTGGTGGCTTCGTGCTCAGTTCTCTAACCAAATCGATCGACTACGAATAGAAGTTATAAAGCCTCTTTCTGGTCTTGAGTGGATTCTGGGTGCCATTCTGTGTTGGTAGTATGGGGAATCCCGTGACTGTGACTTCATGTAATTGATTGAAGGTGAGGGCTGGTAGGGTGCCCAATGGATTTTAAGTAGGTTGTGTTCGCCTGTGGATTGTAGGGGTGTAGTTCCTATGCCTAGTAAGTAGGGGTGACAGGAAGGTTCCTTTGGTCGGAGGTCTTAAAGAGTATGGGATGTGTAAAGCATAGCGAGGGTTATACTATATATAATGCTTTTCAATATAGTGGAACCCATGCCCACATAGAGTGAAGTGGGGGTTACACCCCCCATTGTTTGACAATTGAGTAACCTCTTCAACGAGGATACGAGTTGAAGGGTGATTGGTTGTTTTCGGATGGAGTGCCTGGTGGGTTACCACCAGAACTACGTACCATCAGATATATATATATTCTTCGTTTCATTATTTCTTTCTCCTGGGCATACATATTCCCCCACTGAATGAGGTTTGAGGACAGTGTTCATGTTTAGTAACTATTGGTCAAGGTATGAATAAAGAATATATCCTTTGGAGTAGGATGATTCCCCGTGTTTTTCTATCCGTGTAAAGGTAGCTAGATCCCGCCCATGGGCGGAAGGTACCGGTACCCTTTCTTCTCGTAGAGTGAAGTAGGCCCATATTATATCAGTGGGCTTGGCCCGCAGACCTGAACAAGAATATCTATTGGCTCCCCATTCTCCCAAGAAAACTAAATGAAACTCACGCAGGTCAAGGTGGGCATTGTATGCTATGGGGCATAGGTTGGGTCAGGAAAGTGATCACCTAGATATGGGGTTTTAAGGAATGAGGAACTCCAATTTGATGGTGACCCGATGGTCACTTCGACCCCCTATTGTTTCCTTTACTGCGCCTTTCCCTAAACGTTTTAGTAACTAATTATTGAACTAGATAAAGATCTATCCTTCTACTAGTTGTTATCTCTTCTCTCTCACTGAACCATGGATCTTACTCATGCTATTGTTTCGATCGGTTGCTGGTGAAGAAGAACAAACGAAATAAGGGAAGGAACAAACCACTGGAATACTGCTTCAAAATTGACTCAATCATTCTACAACAAGACAACCTCTGTATCACAGCATCTGACCACCAAAACGAGTGATATAGGTGACCTCCTCGTGGTACTCCCATCTATCTATATAGGGTACCTTCAATCGACGACAGCACGAGAATAGTAACAACAAGGAAAACTAAGGGTGGGGGTTTCCCCATTCCATTATTTGGCCTCACCCACACCCCTGTCATCAACGCCAGCCTACACATGCATAAGGGGGGAAATGCACATTGAACAACCATTGGCTTAAGGCCCCTCATTATTTCTTGCTTTTGTTAACCTCCCAGTTCCACTTGGCTAATAAAAACTAGCCAACTATGTACGCGATCTAAGTTACACGGACCATCAAGTGCCTGAACCGTCCACCTTCATTCCCACCTTCAACACCCACCGAGAAACAAAAATAAAGGCTTTTATAATTGAATGAAAGTGGAAAGTGACTCTATACTTATCGCTCGCGCGTGAATCTATCTGATAGCAACAAAACAAGTAATTCACCCTAAAAGAAAGAAAGTAATTTAATGGATTTTTTTTGTGTCCTACTGCCTTCCCCTGCAGAAAATAGAGGATAGAATAGCTCGCCATATAGAACAACCTTTGCCTCCAACCATCGTGTCCCCGTTGCTCATGACTGAGAAACCATAACCATTATTATGGTTCAATTATATGATGTGTTTCTCATTGATCTAGTGCCATGTCCCTCTGGTCGAGATTTCACTTACTCACAATGGCAGCCTTATATTGAGAGCCTTTAATGGCACGATGGTGGCCCTTAATTGAGAGCCTTTCAATGGCACGTTGGAGGCCTTCGTACCTCAGGTGAGCGGGTTCGTATAGGGAGGGGGTTAATTTTTTGACCCCAAAATACTTTCCAGTTGAAAACTCTGTAATAGGGAAGGTTGGTTATCCCTCATATTTCTTCCCCTCAATCAAAGAGCTAGAAGGGACTTTATATTTCTTCCCCTCAATCGATCAATTACTCAAGACATTTTCCTTGTACGTGATTCTAGTGATGACTCGAGATATGTACTCTATGCATTCATGATGTGCAAGAAGGCTCGAGTAATATTCCCTCACGGTACTTGTACACTATCGGTCATTGAGGAATACTTGGGCTTAGAGGGTGGTCCCCATTTCTCGCTACGAAGCGATCCTAATTCAAATATGTTGTCGCTGCATTTTACTTTCAGAATGGAACCATGGGACTC
This sequence comes from Pinus albicaulis, assembly GCA_034641835.2. Lineage (NCBI taxonomy): Eukaryota > Viridiplantae > Streptophyta > Pinopsida > Pinales > Pinaceae > Pinus > Pinus albicaulis. The sequence goes on along the minus strand of CM076580.1, from coordinate 907,683,937 downwards.
TCTACAGGGCTATCACCTTCTTTGGCCAGATCTTCCAACCTTTTCATTCACAATTCTACCTACCTCTCAATGGCGACCCTCTCCCTTTAGTTGAGAGTTTTATACCTCACCCTTATGGTCGAGAAACTCAAGTTCCTTATGGTATTTATGCCTTACAACACCTTATAGCCTAAATAAAATGGAAAATATCGGCATGCCTGATTTTTCCATCATCCAATTCAATTCTATGAATCATGTAAATAAGGCAAGGCAGCTAGAAAAATGAGACCAAGATCAAAATGAAAACCTCTGCTTCGACGCCCAATCTGCGCAGACTAATTCTTGACCAATTTCCCATGAATCGATCAATCAATAACTCAGGACATTTTCCTTGTATTTGATTCCAGTGATGACTCGATAGCAATAATTACGCTCTTGAATCCAATCTGTTATTAAATGATGCACTTGAAGGCTCGACCATAAGGAGAGTAATCCCCCAGTAGTGCTCGACCACCACCCCACCTAATAAGCAATCAAGGAAGGTAGGGCTCTCAATTTAACGAGAGGATGTGAAGCATAGCTCAACCAATGCCCCACCCAATAAGAAATCAAGGAAGGAAGGGCTCTCAATTTAAGGAGAGGAATGAGATATGTAATTATGCATTCATGAATTATATATGTAACTACGCTTTGATCTTTGGGGGGTTTCTATATTGCTCAAGGTTGTCTCTAGTTACCGAAATAAATCGACTCGATATATGTAATTATGAATTTCTTATTATTTCATTAGAAAATTCATATATTATATATGTAATTACGTGATCTCAGAATTGATCAAATCATATCTCGGTGCATGAAATGAATATGATCTGAGTTTCTCTCAATAATTTCAATGAAGAGTTGGCCTTTATGTTAACGTAAATCCTGGGTTCAATCACCTAATGAAATAACCCAATATATTATACATGTTGTGGTAATTGCAACCTTGAAATCACCTAATGAAATAACCCAATATATTATATATGTTGTGGTAGTTTTCCCTTCATTTCATTCCATAGATAAGGCCTTTATGAACAAGTAGTAGTTGTTCCATTTTCACTACAAGATAGAAAAAAGACAGGAGTTGTCGATACAAGACAGACAAATAAAGGAAAGGTGTAGCCGAAGGCTAGGGCAAGTAGCACACTCTGTTATATATGTTGCTATGGTTTTCTTTTCGATCGTTGACAATATAATTTTTATTGATCCAATCCAGTTTCTAATTATATATGTAATTACGGTTGTGATCGATTGAATGACAACATCCCTCATGATTCGAGAAGGAATGAAATATTGTCCTCTATTTGGCATATCGCAGTGTACTATTATATATGTAATTATGCATTTATTCCCCTCAACCCTACTGGCGAGCCCTGTTGCCCAATCCTCGGTCTGTTGTCCTCCTCATTATAGTCGATTGGCTTCATTTTCCTATCATCGCCACATAATTCTAATCTATAAACACTAATTTATCTTGTTTGGGTCTATTCACACCAATAGAATATCGATTTGGGACCAATAGAATATCAATTCAAGAAAAAGAATAGTGCTTTCAATGGGTATTTACGCTTCGCCTCCTGCCAGTGATAGGGCCACTAGTCATTCCGTGTACAGTGTCAAACAATTACCCAGTAAGCACACCTATGAATATAACTAACTACCATAATGCACGTCTTGGATAACTCGTGCTCCCCCGCCGCTCCCCTCCGCCCTGTGGCAGGCGTTTGACAAAGCTTTGCAGGGATCTACCTCGCGTCTTGTCGAGGGGCATGTCCATCCCGGAGGCTAACCATTTGGGATCATTCCATATGCTCCAATAATATCGCTTAGATAAAGGGGGGGATATTAACACTATTTCCAAATAAAAGCCATGCATCTAAATAGAGATAATTTCTAATGAACATCAATGAAATGTTGACTTTCATTATATGTGAAGCTCGACTATATATCTGTATCTACTAGGCTATCACCTGAATAACTATAATTATTGGAAACTACTATATATGGGGGCACCTTGAATAGATAAACAGAAAAATAACTAATGGCATATTCTATTATTTCCTACTTAGTGAGTTTTTGTACCTTTATCATGTTACAGGTCGACTAAGACGAAGGTTATTTTTTTGGTTCGTCATATTTTTCACCCTTTTCGTCCTTCGCCACAAGGAGTTTATTTTCCTTGGATGGCTTAATACTTTGAAAATACATTCTTGCACTCTTGCGTAGTGAAATCTTGTGCTTGACCGCCAAGTTTCGAATACTTAACTCTTCAAAACTTAGTCCTTAACATAATATATCGTAAATATCAAACCTAGAAATTTATGTGCAGAGAAGATTCAATTCAGGGGATGGTCTTGTCTCAAGACTCATGGTACGTCACTTCTTTTGAATGAAATCATCCAAAATTTAATGGATTTACCCTAGAGTAATAAGTGCCCCCTATTTGAATCCAATCAGAACTTTTGGTCTATCACGAAACCCCAGAACTTTAGCAAATTTGGTGCTTTTCACCACGACTAATAGAAATTGTTTCCTTAAAGACTTAAGGATGATCCGGATTTATGCAAGAATGCAACAGAATACAGAAATAACCATAAACATAAAGATGCAGTGAAAATAATTCTTCATTTCATTAATATCAAATAACTGAAATATGCTTACAAACATAATGGAAATAAACTAGCTAGGGTGCTGGTAGAGAATCTCTGAGAAGAGATGTGGCAGCTAAAGACCTTTGAACTGTGTTAAAAAGGGCCTATTTATTATTGAGAAACAATGGAGAACTCTAAACGTCCAAAAACCTAACCCTAGGAGTTGAAGTGCCAAAACTATGGGCCCCATTTGGGTAAATTGGTGTTTCAACTTCCTGAGGACGTAACTTTGGCATACGATCTCTGTTTGATGCGTATGATACATCATTAGAAATATCTATCCAAGGACTACACCTGTTTCTATGAATATCAATTTCAAAACATAATCGTATTTTCTAGAGGAACGATGCCAAAAAAACGTCATTTAGGGCCCCAAAACGGCTCCGGAAGTTCAGGACCTAAAAAACTGCTAAAAATAGTAAGTTGTGCTACAACTTAGAAACTGAAATAAATGATGGTGGGGGTTCAAATGGAATATTTGGGTGGCCTCCAATATCCACCTGGATCATTAAGGCCCCAAAACGGCTCCGGGAGTGGAGGACCTAAAAACTTGCTAAAAATAGTAAGTTGTGCTAAATGTGAAAAGATGCAAGAATTGATGGTGCTAGTCCAAATGGAATAGGTGGGTGGCCACCGATATCCACCTGGATAATTCCTCCCTCCTTAGGAAGAAATGGTCCCCATTGCGTTAAGATCCTCCATGAGATGAGGCAAATTCTTTTGTACTGGGTGTTAGATTTGTTAAAGATGTCATGGACCTGCAGGTGGACATGCTGGATGCGTTTAGTAAATTTGGTTTCTTTATCAGCCTCAGACAATACATGTGTGGATTATGTATGTGTAGTTACAGGATGTATGGAAACATCAGGCAGTGGTGCGTTGGGAGTCATATCAATGGAGTGCTTATCCTTGTATTCCTCCATGACTTTGTCCATCTGCTGCAGTCGTGCAAGGGAGCCTTGTTTCGAGGTTGTGGCCACAATATTCTTCTTTCCTTGTGAGCGAGTTGTAAGGAAAATAAATTTCCTTGTTTGGGAAATAATCTTACTGCGTTGTTTTGCAGTAGTCAAAGATATGACAGGAGGTGGTACTACCTCTGGTATCCTGTACAAGTTATTTCCCAAAGTAATAATAACAGCACGAAGCCTAGACTCATACATAGCATGTCGCCTCCACAAGTATGGTTGGCCCAATAATACATTGTAGGTTTTAACCCTAAACAGAAATTATCTACTCACGAATCTTATAACAGAAGATAAACAATAGCGAGAGCATAAAACATAAAACAGATAAACACAGAGATTTTCCCCTGGATCCCAAATCGGGACGACCAGCTTGATTTTTCATTATATTCCTTTTAGTGTTACAAAACATATATATACATGCCGAAGCATACATAAACCCCAATCCATAAACCCTGGATTAGAACATAACCGTAGTTCCCTTGACCGGATCTACAAAAATACCAGGGGCCGAAAACCATCGTGCCCCAATACCATGTGCAAAACCATGCACAAAACCATGGACGCGGACTACCCACGGGAAATTAAGAAAAGAATATAACACATACCCAACATTCTCCCACTTGTTGTTTTCTTTCCACAAGGGGCCACAGGAGAGCTTAGTCATTGGCCCAATTCTTCAACACCCATTATTTCTCTACACCAAGAGAACTTCTGAGTGCTCACATACTTTGTCAATGCATCTGCAACATTCTTCACAGTGTCCACCTTTACCAGCAACACCCTTTTAGCCTCAACCATATCTCTAACAAAGTGATATTGAACATCAATGTGCTTTGTCTTTGAATGATAAGCAGGGTTCTTAGCTAAGAAATTTTCACTTTGGCTATCACAGTCTATCCTTATAGCTTGTTGTACCAACCCCATACTTAAACACAATCTCTGCAACCAAATTGCTTCCTTGCTTGCATGAGTGGCTGCTATGTGCCCCGCCTCTCGTAGTTGAAAGAGCCACGCGATCGTCTTTTACTCATCCAACTAATCGCGCCTCCAAATAGGCTAAACACATACCCACTTGTAATCTTCTTTGGTCCAGATCTCCACCGCAGTCTGCATAAAAACCACGAATGTCCAACATTCTTTCCAATCCTGGTCTTCCCTGGTAGCACAAGCCATAATCACTAGTGCCACGTAAATATCTGAAAACCTGCTTCACTGCTATCCAATGCTCCTTCCCCGGGTTTGACATAAACCTGCTCAATACTCCCACTGCATGTGCAATGTCTGGTCTAGTACAGACCATTTCATACATCAGGCTACCCACTGCACTTGCATATGGAACATGGGACATATCCTCTTTTTCTTCTTGTGTCTTGGGACACTGTCATATTGTGATTTACACCCCATGTGGAATAGGAAAAATCACTGGTTTACTATCCCGTATATTGAACCGCAATATAGTCTCAACATACTTCCGGTTTAACCCGTAGCTTGCTCTTGCCCGATCTCTCTTAATTTCCATGCCCAAAATATAGTTTGCAGCACCTAGATCCTTCATGTCGAATTTGGAGAACAGTTGGGTCTTCAAATCTTGGATAATTTCTTTGTCATTTCCAATCAACAACATATCATCCACATACACGACCAAATAAATAACACGGTAACCAATTAATTTAAAATAGACACAGTGATCCTCCTTGCTTCTGGTGAAGCCAAGTCCCCGTTTATAGGTATCAAATTTCTGATACCACATCCTTGGTGACTGTTTTAACCCATATAGAGACTTCTTCAACCTGCATACCAGTTCCTTCTTACCCTTCACCATAAAGCCTTCAGGTTGCTTCATATAGATCTCCTCTTCTAGATCCCCGTGAAGAAATGTTGTCTTCACATCCATCTATTCTATCTCAAAATCAAATGCAGCAGCAACAGATAAAAGTAATCTAATAGAAGTAACTTTGGAAACAGGAGAAAAAATATCACCAAAATCAATTCCCGGCACCTGGGAATAACCTTTCGCTACCAACCGAGCTTTGTATTTCTCCACCTTGCCTTCTACATTCATCTTCTTCTTAAACACCCATTTTCTCCCAATGGGCTTCCTTCCAGCCGGCAACTCCACCAGATCCCATGCATCATTTTTGTGCAAGGATGCCATTTCATCAACCATGACCTCCTTCCAGAGTTTTCCATCCTCTGAATCTATTGCCTCCCTGACAGTTCTGGGTTCATCATCAGTTATAGTTAAGGAAAAACCTGAATAGAAAGCAGATGGACTATACCTTTCTGGTTGCCTTCTTTCCCGAACTGATCTTCTCAAAGCTGGAGTTTGTGGCTCTTCATCTTCTAAGTCTTCTTTTGTTGTAGAGTCTGATTCATCCTCCTTTAGCTCAAAATCTATCTTCTCAAGTTCCTTTGGTAGGATTTCATGTTTAACAACATCTTTCACTTCTCTAAACACCACATCTCGGCTGTACACAACCTTCCTTGTTTCTGGGTTCCAAAGCTTGTAACCCTTTAAACCATCCCTATACCCAATAAAGATGCACCTTTCAGATTTATTATCCAACTTGGTCCTTTTCTCCTTTGGAACATGTACATATGCATCACATCCAAATACCCTTAGATGTGAAAGAGAGGGTTTCTTACAAGTCCATACCTCATGTGGGGTCTTATCCTCCAACGCTGATGAAGGTGATCTGTTAACTAAGTAACATGCAGTCTCCACTGCCTCTACCCAGAATTCTTTTCCTAACCCAGTACCACTGAGCATGCTTCTTGCCTTTTCCATCAGTGTTATATTCATTCTTTCTGCAACTCCATTTTGCTGAGGTGTGTATGGAGTAGTCTTCTGTCATGCTATACCACACTTCTTATAGAACTCTTCAAATTCCTTCTTGCATAACTCCCCACCATTATCTGTCCTCAACGCCTTTATCTTCTTCTCTATCTGGTTTTCCACCAAAGCCTTAAATTCTTTAAATTTGTCAAAGACTTCAGATTTCTTCCTCAAGAAATATATCCATGTATTCCTTGAGAAGTCATCTATGAATGAAAAATAGTACACAGACTTTCCCAGTGATGGAACTGACACAGGCCTAAACACATCACTGTGCACAAGTTCTAATATCTTGTTTGCCCTCTTAGCACCAGAAGGAAAACTCACCCGATTCTGCTTCCCATATACACAATGTTCACAGAAATCGAAATCCAGAGAACAATTAGACATACCTTCTACCATACCATTTCTATGCCGTATCCGAAGGCCCTTCTCTCCAATATGTCCAAGCCTTTGATGCCATAGCATGGTCTTTTCTCCAGGGACAGCTATGCTTTCCATCCCACTTTCATGAACCACAGAACTGTTACACCCATCAATAACAGTGCTACCTTGTAGCTTGTACAGAGTTCCAATCCGAACTCCCCGCATTAATACCAGTGCTCCCCGAACCATCTTGCAGGCATCTTTCTTGAACATTGTTTTTACACCTGCATCATCCATCTTGCTTACAGAAATCAGATTTTTGGCCAATGCAGGAATATTTAGAACACCAGGAAGTGTTCTAATCCTTCCACCTTGTAGCTTCAGCTTTACCTTTCCACGTCCGACGATTTTGGCCTTCCTATCATCCCCTAGGAAGACATCACCATCATAATTCTCATACTCGCAGAACCACTCCCTATGGAGAGTGAAGTGAAAGGATGCACCTGAGTCAATCAACCATGACTCATGATCTACATGTGTATTTGAAGAAGAAGCCAAATACACATCCCCACCTTCATCCGAGGTGGTTTTTGCCTCTGCAGAAGGAGCATCATCAGATCCCTTTCCTTTCTCAGGAGCTTTAGATCTGTAGTCCTTTTTGTAGTGCCCTTCCTTTCCTCATTTCCAGCACACCTTTACAAACTTTCCAGGAGATTTAGATCTCCCTCTAGATTTAGATCTCCCACTCGAAACCTTATTCTTGTTTCTGTTCTGGGACCTTCCTCGTACAGATAAGGCATCTCCATTCTGACCCTCTATATTTCTCCGTCTCATTTCCTCCGACAGCAAGGCTGAGACAATGTCATCAAAATTCAAGGTAGTTGTATTGCTACCTATTGCAATAACCAGACTGTCCCACGAGTCTGGTAGAGAACACAACAAATTGATGCACTTATCTTCATCTAAGATTTTAATATCAACAGATGACAACTGACTTACCACAGTATTGAAGGCGTTCAGATGCTCTGTCACTGAGTCTCCATCCTTCATCCTCAGGTTATACAGCTTTTTCCGCAGGAACAACTTATTCACCAAAGACTTAGATTGGTACAAAGTCCCTAGCTTGTCCCACAAGGTCTTCGTCGTAGCTTCCCCAGATACATTAAAAAATACTAAATCTGAGCCACACAACCGTATTGTGCTCTTAGCCTTCTGATCCAGTTTCTTCCAGTCTTCATCTGACATTGTTGTTGGTTTAGTACCTGGATCTACCGCAATCCACTGATCTTTATCCACCAGCAGATCATCCATCTTGAGCTTCCATAACTCAAAACTCTGACCATTAAATTTCTCGATCTCTATCTTCCCGCTGCTCACCATCTTCTTTCACCGCAAGAATCGATCCCGCAAATCTTCCACTAAATAGGGTCTACCATAGGCTCGAGCAAAAAACCCTCAGCAGCAAAGGCGTCCCCTTGAAGCTGAAACTGCTTTGATACCAAATGTAGGTTTTAACCCTGAAAAAAAATTATCTACTCACGAATCTTATAACAGAAGATAAACAATAGCAAGAGCATAAAACAACAAACAGATAAACACAGAGATTTTCCCCTGGATCACAAATCGGGATGACCAGCTTGATTTTTCATTATATTATTTTTAGTGTTACAACACATATATATAAATTTCGAAGCATACATAAACCCCAATCCATAAACCCTGGATTAGAACATAACCGTAGTTCCCTTAACCGGATCTACAAAAATACCAGGGGCCAAAAACCATCGTGCCCCAATACCATGTGCAAAACCATGCACAAAACCATGGACGTGGACTACCCACGGGAAATTAAGGATATAAGGAAAACCATATTTGCTTATTCGTGGAAATAATATAACACATACCCAACATACATCAGCTACATCAAGAGGATAAACATCACATAATACCTCATCCGTGAATGGCTTGATGTTGTACGGAAGGCGGTACTATTGGCAAATGTGGATATCTATCCCTGGGTGAAGCCACCTGATGGTATACAGCTGCAGGTGTTCTATGGTCGGTAGGCCGAGCCGCTTCATGACCTCTGCTGAAATGAGGTTTTTTTGGCTTCCGCTATCGACAAGGAATTGTAGTGGAGAACCCTTCACCCACATCTGTGAATGGAAGAGGCGCTCCCCCTCCTCTGGATCCTCGGGATCCTCCCTCTGAATATTGGTGGTGGCAACAATGGCACTGGGATCCGCATCAATTATTTGCTTCCATTTTTCATTGCCTTTGTCTGGTTCTGACTCAGGATCATAAAATGCATCTGATTTAGATGCCTTTAGTTCGGCCACCAATGAATGTTTGGCCCGACACTCATTTGTGCTGTGAGTGGGGCTGTTATGAAATTCATACCACTTCCCCGTGTCCTTATTTTGATTTATGGTGTTGTTCTGAGTCACAATTCTTTGGCCTTGCCCCTTGTTCTTTGGTTCAGGGGCACCTTTCGGATTCACAGATCCAAAGTCTCGCTTCTTCTGCTTAAATTTCTGGTTGATCTTGGCGGCATAGCGATATGCCATGCCAAGCAATGTAACGTCAAGGAACTCCATTTCCTCCTGAATTTATTTGTGCAGGCAATCACGGGTACTTGAGCACCAAATGTCTCTATGAATCTTTAATACCCAAATTTGTGCACAGGGTATGGAACAGATTCGTCAATTCGTGCACATCATGATCCCTTTGTTGCCGCAACGTGGTTCATTGGATGTATTTGTCCTCATAGCTCCCTATAGGGTAATATTGTTCCTTGATGTCATATCAGAACGAATTCCAAGTGGGTGTGGCTAAGAACACAGAGGGTTCCCCTTCGTCCTCCTACTCACAGTAGGTTTCCCACCAGTATTTGACATGGGGAGCGGCTTTGAGGAGTGCAAAAATAATCTTTTCTCGGTCGGAGAAATCGTGGACTGAGAAATAACCTTCCAGCAAATTCAGCCATCTATCTATGGCGTTTGCATCTATTTGGCCTTCAAATACAGGAATGTCAAAGTTTACCTGTACCTTGAAGGGAGTGGTGCCTCTAGAGTGGTTGTTGGATGCAGATGCGCTGTAGGTGGGAAGTCATTGAAGGATTTGAACAAAGTTATCCATCATCACATTCTGTTGTTTCTAGAGGGCATCCTCAAGCAATATTTTGATAGGATCTCCTGCTCCCTCGTCTTTCTTTTCTTCCGCCATGGAAGGTCGTCGAGGCTTGTGAGGCTGATCTTGCAAGGGTTCAACAGGAGGCCCTTGAGGTTGATCCGGATTTATGCAAGAATGCAATAGAATACGGAAATAACCATAAACATAGAGATGCAGTGGAAATAATGCTTCATTTCATTAATATCAAATAATTGAAATATGCTTACAAACATAATGGAAATAAACTAGCTACGGTGCTGGTAGTGAATCTCTGAGAAGAGATGTGGTGGCTACAGAACTCTGAACTGTGTTAGAAGGAGGCTCGAGGGCCTATTTATTATTGAGAAACAATGGAGAACTCTAAATTTCCAAAAACCTAACACTAGGAGATGAAGTGCCAAAACTATGGGCACCGTTTGGGTAAATTGGTGTTTGAACTTCTTGAGGACGTAACTTCGGCATGCGATCTCTGTTTGACGTGTATGATTCATCGTTAGAAATATCTATCCGATGACTAAAACTATTTCCATGAATATCAATTCCAGTGGAACAAAATCATATCCGTCGGAGGAATGATGCCCAAAAAATTTCGTTTAGGGCCTCAAAACGGCTCTAGAAGTTCAGTTCCCGAAAAACTGCTAAAAATAGTAAGTCATGCTTCAACTTAAAAACTGAAAGAACTGATGGTGGGGGTTCAAGTGGAATATGTGGGTGGCCACCAATATCCACCTAGATCATTAAGGCCCCAAAACGACTCTGGGAGTGGAGGACCCGAAAACCTGCTAAAAATAGTAAGTTGTGCTGAATGTGAAAAGTTGCAAGAATTGATGGTTCTGGTCCAAATGGAATAGGTGGGTGGCCACCAATATCCACCTGGATCAAAGGAACCCAAAAAGAATAGATGATAGTTCTATCGGGGTGCCTTCATAAATTGAGATCTCCTCGAAAAAGCACGGGGTTTCCATCCAGCCCTCGCGCTTCGGAGATACACACAAAGTATGCAATGGTCGATCCTTTGAAGATACAGGAAGAACATAAGAACATAAACCCATAGATAAGGGGCCCCCTTCCACCCGGAGGCCTGAATTCAATGTGCAGATAAGAAAAGGTGCCATACCAGGTGAGGGAGCTATTCCAGGCGATAAAGACTTGAAACCTTCGCATTCTGAAGTGCATTGCCCTCCTAAGCGCATAACACTAAGTAAGCCATGCCAATCCAGATTACTTGCTAACATTGGATAATAAGATCACTTTATACTACATACAATTCCAGGAATGAACAGAATTAGAGTGGCATTCTTTAATTTCATACAAAATATCTCAAGGAAAAATTTTGGACAAAAAGTGATCATAAGATGTGTGTGAAGATAGCTATGAGGTGGTGTTACACATCAATTTGTCACCATCCCTGCAATCCCCTGTCCCACACATTGGAGGGCTTATTCCGTGACCTTTGAGCAGTGACATGACCTAAAACCACTTTCATGGCATCCCCCTGGACAAGGAAATTCATTCCCCTGAAGACAATTCCTTCTGAAAAACCCTAAAAATAGCTTTTTTTTTCCTTGGCGCAACTAATCAGTTCAGCCCTCGTGCCAATGCGGGAAATCCTCCAAACAGTGCGCGCCAACTGGCGCACTGTCTCAGTGTTGTACCTGTGTCAGGCTTATTAAGGAGTTTTTTTTAAAAATAAATGGCGGAATATTGACTCCAACCAATTCCTGAACTGGTCTCTAAATTGAGTTGGGAGGTTTGGCTCCGGATCTCCATGTAGAGGAAGTGTTTTTCCACCTCTCATGGAAGCTTCCTTGAGGATAGGGCCAATCCCATGATTATAGGGATCCCAACTCCCCTTCCACCATCTATATAAGCTTGCCATTTTCCTTTGCAAGCTAGCCTTCAAGAGCCTTCAATAGCCTAGAGAATGCCGTAAGAGCTCTCGATAGTCCTCACAGCCAAATCATAAAGAAGGAAATCATCACACAACGGAAGAGAGAGGTTTTGTCCCATTCCCCGACGATCTTGTCGAGATGTATTAGTTATCGACCCGCCGAAGGAAGATTCAAATGTCGTATCCAGGTTGGTATCTTTCTTTTGTATTGATTAATGATGTTTACTCTTTGTTATGGTTCCACTCGTGTTGTTTCACATATGAACAGGATCATGAGTTGTGTCTTTCCGACCCATACATAATTGCATATTGCGTTTTACGCCGTGTTTGCCGTTGTTTTTGTATGTGTAGGTGTTTGATCACGACAGCAGAGAATTGTGATCCGCTAAAGCAAGGGAAGGAAACGGGAGCGCTATCTTCTCTGCAAACAACAGCGTTGGACTTAAGGTAGGCCTTCTTCGCAATTTGGTCTATTGCAATTAGGAACTTGCGCTTTAGTGTGATACGATTGTTGCTAGACCCGATCTGGGCTAGTAGGGATCGCCTCTGTCCGTAGAGGGGATTTACCTCCACAAAAAATTGGTGACTTCGCTGGGGAAGCATTGATTTAGAGTATTGTCTTGTCTTTTTGGTCGATTCTTGAATTTTTTTGCCTGATCAGCTCTTTTGTCTGGCTCTTTTTGTGTGTTTGGCTTTTGTTTAGCCCCACCATCACTGGTCTGTTTCTTGGATTGCTCTTTTTTATTTTTGCATAGTAAACTCAACTGGCACGCTTATTAACCTGACAGTCGCGTCGATTAGCACATGTTTCCAGTGTATTACCCGCGACAATGTTGTTCTGGCACTAGTTGCAGCCTAACAGTCGCGCCAATTCTATAAGGTGTTAGGGTTTGCTTGGGCTTGAGCTTTCTGAGCTTGATCTGTGATTTTGGTTTCATTCTTATGTCTACCTGATTGTTTTAGAGTCTTGTTTGACTGACTATAGCCTTCATCCTTTGGTTTTTTGCCCTCTTCTATCGATTTTACATTCTAGACCTAGGGCATCTAGGTGCTATAGTGTGTCGAGCCTCCTGTGGGAGTTTTTGGTTTCTATCTGTTCAGTCAACTTTGTGATTGCTTCTCTGCATTTTTTGGGTGGTTGTCTATCATTTTGTTGCGTTATTTGAGTGATTGGTTTCTTCCTCATTCGAATTCTGCCTTGTCTCGTCTTGGGCCTAGATGACATGGCTCATTTGAGTCTTTGGGATTCTTTTGGTTTTGAGGGATTGTTTTGTCAATTTGAGGTCTGATTGTGTGCTTGCATTGAGTGAAACTTGCTTGTTTTTACTTCTTTGCTATCGCTTCTCAAATTGTTCATTTCATTAGTTTTCATTTTGTTTAGTGCACTTTGCTCTTAAACACTGAAAATACAAAAAATATCTTTTGCTCTTGATTAGTTAATGCAAATCAAATCTCTTATGTGTTATTAGTGATTTGTAACTCTAAAAGAAAAGCTTTTTAGTTTTCATTAGCTTGCATTAGATACATTAGTGATTGTTTTCTGGTCATATTTTTATTGTATGAAAAGCTCTTAACTCTCTCGTAATTAGCTTTCATCGAATGAAATGATATACTATGGCATATAGTGTGCATTTAGGAGATTTTGAGACATTACACTCGCTAGGGCCTGAAAATTGAAACATAATTGAAGATTAACATTAAAATTTATTCAATTTACACTAAGGCAGCATTGAAACATTAACGAAACATTTAGAGGTCTAGGTTAGAGACGTGTTTTGGCGTCGTTAAACCTAGTACTTGTCGTTCATCTCTTGGCTTTAGACAGCGCTAGTACGGACTTGTCCTCCCTGTATCGTCACATATATAAAGGGAGACCCCACTAGGTTTCTATCCTTTATCCATAGGAAGTCGAGTCTGCCGCCCTATACCCGTGATACACTAGACACAGCATTCGGGGAGATTGCTTGCACGTACGTTAAGTCCTTGGTTGATTTCTCTTTCATTTTGAAACCAAGGTGTATATTGCAGTTCACGGTTATTTGGTACACCCTTTGCCTAGAATTCCTAAGCAGTCATTTTGATCTGATCTGACTCCTTAAATTTGAAAATATCACCAAGCACTTGTCCTTTCATGCTTGCTTCAAAACTAAAAGAGATAGAGTCACCTTTCATCCATTTCTCGACTCTTAAAACATGAAACGGTGAAATTTCTAAGTTTCAATGTGGTAAAATAAATCACCTGCGATCACACGACATTTTATATTTTTCTTGTTGGCCGTTTGATTGTGTGCCTTGATTTTTTCAGCCCATGTGTTTGTTTGATCTTTTCCTCTTGTCATTATTTTCACAGTGGCGGAACCCTCAGTTTCGTCTACTGGTAGTCTGTATACAGACGATTCATCAGAGGTCTCACAATCCTCTGCTGAACCCCAACAGCCCATCGTTTCCGAGTTTCCTGATGGGGGACCGATTCTATCTGAGCTTCCCTTTGGAGGACCAGTTGAGTTCAATTGGCCCTTATCCGATGCTTGGTCTGGATTTGGAGTAGGGGAACATTTCCCTCATCTTACATCGAGTTCACCTTTTTTAGTTGTTGTTATTCCTCCTAGTCCTCGCCGTCTGTTACGAGATCTAGCGGCAGGTTCAGATATGGGCTCATCTATCCATTCTCCTGGTGATTAAATCTCCACGTCTGGTGAATATTACCAGTTGTTCCTAGAAGAAAACCCTGAGTTATCTGTCATGTCTTCACCTGGTCTCTCACTTCTAGCGGGATATAGATCTTTGAGTCAGATTATGACTGTCGTTTCCTCTATGGGGATATCAACTCCTTCTACGAGGTCGGTTATTCCTTCATTGGGGATGTCTCTAAGGACACCCATCACGTCATCCCCTCAGGTCACTTCAGTACCTGTCAGGCCCACTGTCTGTGTGGCCGCATCTACACTCGCTGTTACCACTCAATCTGTAAGGACTACGTCGCTTCCCAAAGACATCTATATAGCATCTGCTATGCCAGAGAAAATCTCTCCTGAGGAGTATCTATTGTCCCTAAAACAATCGAACCCTGAGGTTGGAAAATCCTCTCAAGATCCCAACCGCCCATACTTTTCACATTATGCACAGGATGGTACCCCTGTTTACATTTTTCTATACCAATACGATGAGCAGGGAAACCCTTTACGTTTACCCGCTCCAGAGGCCTATCTTCATGGTCAAGGTTTTCCATCTAACCACGTTGGGCAACCCTACAACCCACAAGGGCAACCCTTCCAGGGCCAACCTTCGGGACAGCCTGGTTATCCTTACGACCCGCAAGGACAGCCCTTACAAGGCTATCCCTCGGGCCAGCAGGGGTTGTTATACAGTCCACAAGGACAGTCCTACAACCCTTCAGGTCAACCTATCCAGCCTCACCCTGTGGTCCAACCAGGGCAACCTCAAGGACCCACAGGTCAATCGGGGTACCAACCGGGGTCGTTGTACGGTCCTAGGGGGCAATTCCAACCTTCACAACCTATGCAACCTCAGTATCCTATTGGTATGAATGTTGCACATCAGCCAGGATCATCTTATGGTCCTGTTGCAGGTCAAACCGGTTACCAGCCACAACCTGGCCCCATTCCACCACCCGGCCAACTGGCCCATCCGGCACAGCCTGGTGTCCCACATCAGCCAGGTCAACCTGCACAACCGGCGCAACCTGTTTTCCCGGGTCAACCTGTTCAACCAGGGTAGCCCGTCCAGCCAGGTTAGCCTGTCCAACCAAGCCAGCCTGCACATCCTGTCAACCCTGCTCAACAGCCGATTTACTCAATGCCACAACCGAATCAACTGGTGCACCCTAATTATCAGGCTCAGCAGGGTCCCACCTATCAGCAGCCCGCTCAACCCCAAGGCGGTTACTATCCTCAAGGTCAATATCGACTGACTTATAACCTGCCCCAAGGTTCCCATTATTACGCTCAACAACCCGGCTACACCTATACTCAGCAGCCAAATCCACAGACTTCTCAAACGGGGCCGACATATAATCAAGGTCCATACTCTGGTTATCAACCCCCGTACACTAGTTAGCAGCAGCCATATCAGACTGGTTATATGCCCTATACCCCCTATGGTCAAAATCCTCCAGGACAAAACTCATGGGGGAAAGGTTATGCTCAACCAGCATGGAGTACAGGTACAGGTCCTTATCGAGGGCCTGGTATGCCTTTTAATCCGCAGTTGCCATTTTTGGCTACCTTGGAACTACCAGACATTTCTAAATTAACCAATGATCCGATTCTTCACAATCCTTATTGGCCCCCGATTCCGACCAAGGTACCCAGCGACTTCCCTAAGTTTGAAGGTAAAGCTGGAGAGGACCCCCAAGCTCATGTAATGACCTACCATCTGTGGTGTTCGTCTAATTCTTGGGTGGATGATTCAATTCGTCTACGTCTCTTCCAGCGCACTCTTATCGGTGTTGCCGCTAAGTGGTATATAGAGTTACCCCGTGGCATATTTCAAGACTTCAATATGTTAGCAATGGCTTTTTTGACTCACTTCCAGTTACCAGTTCGCTATGAAGCCAGGACGCATCTCCTGACTTCTTTGAAGCAGGATAAATCCACCCACGTGTCTGATCATATTCATGAGTGGCAACGTCACCGTAGACTGATCAATTTTTATATACCTGATCATCTACTAACTCATTGGTTCACCACCTCCTTCATTAACAAAATCGCTCAAGATATTTCTATGGGGGCATGTGTGACCGAAGAACAAGCCATTGCGCGTGCCCAGTACCTGGATCTAGTGTACTCTCAGTGTGGCATGCTTTATGATATTTTGACTGATGCTCCACAGCCAGGAACCTCTAAAGCACCACCTACCCCAGCGGTGGATGGTGTTATTGGTTCCGTTTCTCAAAATTCTTGTAAATCCTCGAATGGGAAGCAGAAGTCTAATTCTTCCAATAATTCCTCTCTTCCCGCCCCTCCAGATTCTAGCAAGACTACGGAGGTCAACATCGTTCAGGCTAATCCTATGGAAAAGACCTCCGAAAGAAAGAAGAAGGGAAAAGGAAAATCCAAACCCGACGCCCCAAAACTGGAGTCTTATAAACCTCGTACCGATGACGGTTCCCAATGTAACCAAAGTACCCCTGCCTTATTTGTGAAGTAGACCATTATACCAAGGATTGTCCTCAACGGACTGAAATTAGTCAACTTCTCAAAGGCTCCAAAGGGACTCCGGCAGTTCTCAAAGAACCGTTCCTGTCTCAGCAGACCCAGATGGTTGAGCAGCCTTCACCATCTGCACCATTTGGGTCCCAAGTCTTTATGATGAATGGTGCTACACCTGTCTCAATTGCTACGTGTTCGAAGGATTATGCCGAATCACGTCAGGTGGCTGGAAAGGAAGTTGTGGATGGCCCACCTCCCCCACCTGTCTCCTATCCTTTGGAAATTGAGAAGCCCAGCGCTGAACCTGTTGTGAGGCCACCTTCTAAAGGTGTTTTGCGAAGATCTTCCTACAACCCAAATGCCCATGCCGCTCAGCACTACAGTATTGTTGAGGATTTGGCACAGGCGCCTTCTACCATGTCTGCATTGGAAGTTCTTTAAAGTTTCCCATCGCAACAGAAAGTTCTATTGTCTGCAATCGGTGGAATCAATCCCGCCGATTCTAGTCTTCTCACCTTCGACCTAGAAAATTTCACCCCCCGACTTCCGCATCAAATTGCTCTTGTTATACAAGTCGGGATCAACGGCCTCAACATCCATAGGGCCATTGTGGATGAAGGTGCTTCCACCTGTGTCATGTCATCTGCCTACTGGAAGGCCATTGGCTCTTCGGCTCTTTCATCGTCTCCCAATGCCTTAGAGGCATTCGATGGTCGGGAATCAAAACCCCTCGGTGTTCTCGATATTTTTCCGATTACGTTACAAGGGAAGACAGTCAACGTAGAAGTAGAAGTGGTTGATGCCAAGCTTAACTACAATATTCTTCTCGACCGAAGTTGGACTCACGCCATGCTATGCGTACCGTCCACCCTCTTCCAGCTTCTCAAGTTCCCTCATGAGGGAAAAATTGTTACTGTGGATCAGTTTTCTTTCTTCACCTCATCCTCTGAGAACAACATTCCTTACGTGGATCAGATCCCCAATCCCCCTGACAGTGTAGGACCCGGTCTCTTCAAGCACCCCATCCTCATGGGTATTTTTCCTGCACCACCACCGCACACCGTTCAAGTTAATATGATCTCTAGGTCTGATGACCCATGGATCATCCCTTCGCCTGAACAGGTGACTGATTTTGGAGAATCGATGCCCTTAACTCCAGTAGAGATTAATTACTGTGAAATTGTCACCGCATCTGATCCTCCTCCTCCTTAACATGCTCCTTCGAGCATGGCTTTGGATATCTATTCTCAATCCCCCTGGCTCGGCGAGGCCGACTCGTCTGATCCTCTAAAAGAGATCTTCCCTTCTGACAAAGCCATTGTCGAAAAAATGTCTCTTGACGTGCTGCCTTGGAGCGATGGACATCATCGTTCCTCCTTTATGCCCAGCCTGGGGGCAAGGTATGATTTTCTAGAGCGTGATGCATTTGGTTATCCCCCTCCTGAGCCTCCTCCATGGAGCTCGCCGGAGCACAGTTCCTCTTCTTGTGCCAAGCTCCTAAAACAATGAAACAAACTGCTACGAGGAAATTTCTTTTAAGTGTGTCAACCTCGTTAAAATAATGAAACATGAGCCCGTTCAATTCGAGTTTTGTTAGATTTAGATCAAATCTCTTGTGTTTTGAACCTTCACTCCATTTCCTATGGACTGAAGCTTGGGGCGCATGTACCTCGAATTGAGACACCATGCTGGGGGCATGCCCGTTTTCCTCCATTTCAAGCATAGTTTGTGTTTTAAGCTTGCATAAAAATAAAACTCATTTTCAAGCATAGTTTGCATGTGTGCTTTTAAGCTTGCATAAAAATAAAATGTGTGATTAGATACATTTGGTGAAATTTTTCATTGGGTCGTTTGTTATGCAACTGATACATTAGATAACATTTTATTATACATTTGCATGGCTTATAAAAAACATCATCACATGTAAAAAGATCCTTCCAGAAATAGATATATAGATATATATGTCGAATAGTTTGCAGCTTGTGTACATCACATAAAATCAAAAAATATACATGTTTGTCTAATAATAGCCAGAGACAACATGTATCTTAAAAATATATGCATGAAAAAAGCCCTAGATGTCTAATCAGCATGGTGCTCGTTGTAACATTTAACTGCACGCACCAAGCGTCTCAGTAGTCGGTGGAGGCGACTAGGCACCCCCACCGTGTGTCTCTGATATGCCATCGGAACATCTACTAGTTGGGCATAGTCTGGAATCCCCCGAGAAATTCCCTAAAGATTTTGGATCAACTCTCCTCCCTCGGCACCCTCTGCCTGAGGGTCGTATGCGAGAGGAGTTCTCCATGCAATAGGCGACATGTCGGCAGGTCTCTCTGGGCCAACATTTTCATATGCATAGAACTGTTGTTAGAATAGGCATGCATCATAAAAATCATAAATACATAAAAAATCAAAAAGAGTCATACATAGCTCCTCATCCCAATCCTCCCCCTCTGGGAGTAGAAGATCCAGGTCTCCAACGAAATCGGTCCTGGCATAGGGCCAATCCTCAACTATGATCAATTGACGCCGTAAGCATGCAAAGAACTCGGGCCTCTAGGACATCTGCTGGCCCCCTCCTAACTTGGGCATAAGTGCTGCCCAGCGAGCCATCCTCGGCTCCCTCAGTGTCGGCTCGGCAACTATTGCCCCTTGGCCCTAAAAAATGGGTAGTCGTTCCAAGATGAACGACACCAAAATGGAACCGTATCCAAACTGCTTCAGTCTAGCTTTCTTACATTTTGTTAGCTGCCTTTTGATGTTGGTTTTCACTACAGTGGCCCAATCGAACAATGTAGGATTCATGCATTCGGAATCTAGTAGGAGCTGCGCTTTTTTTGCCTCATGCGGGGCCTGTGATCCTGCAACCCGCGTAATGGTATGAAGCACTACTCGAAGTGCTAAATTGCGGACAGTGTGGATGTCTACTTTCCCACTACCTGATCCTGTTTGTGCCCCTGGGCACACTCTTGCCATTACCATATCCATTTTCTCCCCGGAAGGTCTGCTGCCCGTCATGATTGGCACTAGGCCTCTGCGCGACAATCCGGTTATAAAATAAAAATCAGAGACCTCAAGGGCTAGTACTTGGTCTCGGAGTTTGAACACTTCCTCGTTCTCATCCCATATGCTAACCAAATACTGCAATAGCTCAGGTTGAGCTCTTAAACATGGTGTAAGGAAAAAATTCTTGAGACCACAATCTCAAAGGGCGTTCATGCAAGCTTCATTTTCCATGGCCATTTCTTCCTCTTCCCCATGTTCCCTCTCCTTCCATTCAATCACCATTGTGCTTGGATATCTGCACCAACATGGTCAAAAATTCCCTATTAGATCTTTGTGACACTTTAAAATTCATTTGAATAGCTCACTTTTTCATAAATCAACACAGAAATTTAAGTTGTGCCATTGGCGCGACTATTTTGCTAACAGTCACACCAACTGGCGTGACCCCTTTGCATAAAAGAGTCAACTGGCGCGGGTCCATGCCCGATACCCGCGCCAATTGGCAAAGCTGTAAATTTGGAAAGGGTCTCCTCCAGAGGTCGAATACACAAAGGAAACTTACAAAAAATGGATCAAAACAAAGCTAAGGGGAGCGCCTCTTACCTGTAACGAACGAGAACCTGGATGATGTACTAGATTGATCGCAATCACTGTCACAAGTTCGCACACTCAAAGCTCACTATTGCTCTCCAAATGAGGTAAAAAGTAAATGTAAATATGTTTTTACCATTTGTGGCATATTTATAACTTTTGAAGTCAAAATTAGGTTTTGAAAGTCATTTTTCTCAATATTTTAATATATTTTTTCGAAAAATGGATTTTACACTCGCTTTTATGTGCAGCGACGGGTTTTTACGTGACTTGGACTGTGATACGAGTTGTATTTTATACTTTTTCGATCTCAGTAAAAACACGAAAAAAGTCATTTTGGAGTCATATTTCAGATCTTTTCTGACTCTCTAAATATGAAAATATTGTCGATCCCCTTGTCATTTCGATCTCGTTAAAGTGGTTGCAAATCGACATCTACCCAGTATATGTTTACCTCTTTTTCGGGCTGGGATAGATTATTTACGAAAAAGGAATACCCTAGCCTATTGTGACTAGGAGGTTTTCTCAGACATAGTTTTCTACCTTTTCGAATCTGAGGAACTATTTACGAAAAGGGACTACTGGAGTTTACTTTTCTGTTGTCTTTTCAAACTCTCTAAACATGAAAAGACGTCGAGTTCTCCCTTTGTCAGACTCGTTAAACCTAAATGACATCGGAAATTGTCAATCATGATGTTAATCGAGTTTCTCCTTCCTAGGGCTCATTAAATGTACTAGGATGGATTCGTTCGAAGGACAGACTTATATTACAAGAATATGGTATCCTCTTCAAGCTTGTGTAAAAATAAAGAGGTACTCGCCAGAAATGGTGGGGAAAAATGGAACCAGTATCGTCGTCATGTCGGTAATATGTCGCTCTTGAACATGGCACTTGTCTGCATTCATGTCAGGTTGGGGACATTTCATCTCGTTTTCTGCTTGCCTCCATGGGTTTGGGTAATCCCTTTTGACCTCGCATCTGCTCTTTGCCTTGTCATCATGACCTCTGATCTTTTGATGTCAAATACTGCCAAATCCACTATCGTGCCACCGATATGTTCAAGAGAAGTTAACCTTTGCAAGTTTCAACCCTCCTCTGATTCTAATCTGATCCCGATTCACAAAACATTATGTTTCTTTATCTCACGTCGATGATGTGGGAAACACTATGGCCCACCTTCGATCAAGGTCACTTCCTGTCGACTTCAGCTCATTATCCAGGAAGCTGATCTATAGACTCCCTTCTAGTACCTTGGATCCTGCATGCCTCAATGGCAGGTTCTTCGCATTCAACAAAAGGTTTTCATCATTGACCTTCGATCGAATGATTCTGCAGGTGTTCGACACCAGCTCACTAATTCACATGTCGTAGATTGTACCTATAAAACCTTGAGGGCCATTGTCATTATTGGTGGTTCCTCTCACGTCTGTTAACAACTTTCATCATTGGCTGGTAATCAAACGATGTTCTTTCATGTTCAACTTCATCTCACTTATTCACATGCTTGAAATTGTACTTTGTTTGGGTCGAGATGGAGCGTAAGACCCTGGATTTTGTTTGTTAAGAATCCAGGCTGCAATTTTGTGGATTATTATGATTGGTTACATGACTCATTGATTGGATGGCTGCAACCATGCTTGAGTCTCTTTATCGATCCTTACTGGATGGTTGCGTCCATACCTTGGATCTTGATTATTTTATACTCTATTACAGATGGTTGCACCCATACCACACATATATCATGTATTTGAGATATCATTTGTACTTCTCTACGCAAGTTTTCTGACGGCAGTGTTTTCAGTTGGACATGTTCTCGTAAAGCATTTCACCCATCTCTCTCTTGGGCCTCATACTTTAGGGGGCATCTATTACACAGCAATTTGTCACCGTCCTTGCAATCCCCCATCCCGCACATTGGAGGGCTTATTCTTTGACCTGTGAGCAGTGACATGACCTGAAACCACTTTCATGGCATCCCCCTGGACAAGGACATTCATTCCCCTAAAGACAATTCCTTGTGAAAAACCCTAAAAATAGCCTTTTTTTCCTTGGCGCGGCTAGTCAGTTCAGCCCTTGCGCCAATGGGGGAAATCCTCCAAACAGGGCGCGCCAGCTAGCGCACTGTCTCAATGTTGTACTCGCACCAGGCTTATTAAGGAGTTTTTTTTTTAAATAATGGTGGAAGATTGACTCCAACCAATTCCTGAACTAATGCAGGGCCAACCCTGCCATACCTAGAATCTTTAATTCCATGCATATAAACAGGCATCTCAGCATTTGCCCAAATCAAAACCTCAATTCCTGGCAAATTTCACAACTTTTGCGGAAGCTTGTAGTTTCATATCTGATGATTATAACAACCATTTCATTCCTTATAGTTATGAACCCATATACAAAACAATATCCAATTAAATCTCATATTTAAGGTTGTTTCTTAAGTGAAATTTCTTTCCCAAAGGTCTTTAGACAAAGACTACCATTAAATCCCATTAGTTCCACCTTCCATCAATCTCCATGGAATCTTTAATGCATATTAGGATCACATTAAAAAACCATTAACTCTCAAAATTGGTTCAAAGTCCCAAGTATTCACCATCTTTACTTATTTACCCACATATTTCATCTATGCATGTTCACTCATGTTCTAACTTAAAGGCTCAAACCTAATATCAACACATATTGGTTCTTATGCATTCCAGCCTCAACGAATGGAATTTCCATGCATTATAATAAATTACCAAGTCAGCATGAAATTGCTTACCTTGCCTTCCAGCGCTACTGAATTCTGCTTTATTTCATTTTCCAAAAGTCTTCCACTGATGTTATAAAGATTGTATGTCAAACTCACCTTTGTTCCTTCACATTTGATTTTGCAATCATCAACAAATCAACCATTCATTAAAACTTGGGCCCTGCAATAACTTACCTCCTCCAGCATTTAGATTAGCAGCTTTGCACCATCGAATCCAATTCACCAATATTAACATTGCACTATTGTTTTCAGGCGTCAGATTCGAACTGGCTTGTTTTAATGCCAGCGCTCCTAGTTTATACAATCCACCATTGTTTCGCCCTTACACTGCACGTAGACCTGCAAATTATCACAATTCGGTTCCAAAATTCTTCACGCAGATTAATTACACAGAAAAACCTTCAACGGATTGCCACATGGTGCCTTTCCAATATATAAACCCACATATCATGTCGATCAGATGTGTTCTATAATCAATTACTGCCTCCAACGCTCTACAGTTTCGATATTCCCCCTTGTAATCACATTATTTCCACGCTGCAACTTAATTTAATATACCCATAGGCAATTGAACCTTTTGAAAAAAACAAACAGAAGTTCCAAGCCTTTGGAAAAGGCGCAAAACTTAATTTACTGCCAGTCGCTCTCTCCACGTCTCATTGTGCTCCGTTTGAACGCATTACGTCCTTTCAAACTCTTGTACGCAGAACCTATCACTCAATAAATTTGAAACTGGTTCAATCCAATCAATACATTCTTCAGTTTCAAGAAAATCGTTCCACTGCTTCACTAAATTTTCCACCGTGCTAGTAATTAAATTCAACGTTGTCCATACCAGCAAATTTCTACGTGACTCACACAATTAATAATTAATGGTTTTCTTGGCAATTACATTCAATTCGAACTGTACACTATCTGCAAATCATTACAACTGAATGCCGATATTAACAATATCAAATCTTCTAACTTATGTGCAGAGTTTTGTTTATAAAGCTTATTCACGTTTTCCTGCCAAATTCAAACATGGTATTGCCATATAGAAGTGAAAGTTCGCGTTCATTCACTCAGATTCACAAAATCGATTTTAAATCTATAATTTCATCAACAGTTCATATGCGCACTTTTATTTGAAATCTCAATGTCAGCAATTGATCAATCGATCCACACATATAACTTTGGAAAACACTTTCATATAAACAAACCGAATTTACTTACAAACTCTTGTTTTGGCCAGATAATTCGAGATCGATGGCCCTTTACAAACTGCCCGAAGGCTTCCAAGTAGAAACCTGCTTTCTACTCACACCCTCACTCTCTCTTCAACCATTCAAGTGTCTTTTCCTCACAAAAACCACTCATATTTATACACAAATAATGCATTTAATTCACTCCAAAATTCCCTCCACCTAATCCTCAACTAAATCTATATTTTAGGTGTGGACTCAACAAAGTCGCATACATAGAATACCTACTCTCTAATTTTTCTCCTAATCTATTTCTCTCATATCCTTTTAAAGAATAAAATAATATTTACAAATCCTCACTTTATCTCCTATTTTATTAAAAATGACAAATTAATTAATAAAATAATAAAAATGTCACACCCCCCTTTTATCACATATTTACAAATGAAAAATGGCCTTGATGCTCCTGCATCAAACTCCCAACGTTAAAATTAATCATGATCGCCTGATCATGTGTTCGGATCTGTGTATGCCTGGATCCCATATCTTGTGTTGTAACTTTCCACTTGTCACTGCTTCTTTCTGATGTTCTTCTCCAGGTCTCCACACTTTATGTTGCATCGCTCCACTGACTATGCTTTCACAATCTTCTGTTGTCTTTCTTTTTCTACTTCCCCTTTGTTTTACTGCTGCTGGCCTCTTCCGGGATACTTTCATCATCATCTGCCTCATCAGTTCAATTTCTCTATCTAACAGATTTTCTCCAGCGTCTGCAATAAAACTTGTACTCACAAAACAATTGTTAGAATAAAAAACATAAGGCTTCAGTGCCCCCATAGATGTTGCTTCAGCTGCCACCATAAATGTTGCTAACATTGGTTTTATTCCTGCAAATGTTACCCCACATGTTGCTCTAGCTGTCACTATGGATGTTGTTGCCTCCCAAACTTCCTGTCCCTCTGCAACATTCTTTTGCGCGTCACCTGCAATTTCATCTGCAACTTCTTTCTCTGGTTCAAATGTCTCCAGCAAAAATTTCATCATTTCATCAACATGTTGCAAAGTAACTCCAGCATAACCTCCATCTTCTCCTTCGACAATCTTCAACAATTGTCCATCATCATCTTGATTGATTCTGGAAATCAAATCAAACACTGTAGCCTCATCCTCTATCACTGTAGCAGTTCCAAAATTTTGTCCACCAGTCTTCTCTTGGCTATACAGACAAGCCAACTTTTTCTTGTCACCCATGGTAACAAGCCTTTGCTTATGAGACATCACTATCTCACCTTCTTTCTGTAACAGTTCTTCTTCTTCCAAGACAATTCCAAGTAATGGACTGTCTTCTGTATCACCTGTAACCACAATCAAATTGTCAGCTTCAAAATCACAAGACCCAATGGTCTCACTTGTTGATTCAGTCACCAAGTTTTCTCTCTGTAGCTCCAAGTCTTCTTCAGGACTCAGAAACTCTTCACTGGCTTTCTCCTCAGCTTCTTCTGGCAACACTTCAGTATGCTGCTCTGAGTTCCTTTCCAACTTCTCTGTCAGCACATCAGTGTGTTGATTTGCATTCACCATGAGACTGTCAGCTAGTCTCTCCTTCTTTCCATCCTCTGCTTCATAATTGTCATTCATGAAACTTTCTTACCTTACTTCTTCAGCAAATTATCCTGCACATAAGTCCTCTACCTCTCCAATTCTCTTCTCTGAAGATCTAGTTTCCTATACAATTCAAAATTTTCATTAGGAGTAGAACTTGGAAACTTCACACAATTTCCTATACCTTCACCAGCTCTTGACCAATCATTAACTGGTCCTTCTCTCTCTACACCAATATTCTGATTAGACTCCTTCGTCTTCATTTCCTCCTGAGATCTTGCTATCTCAGCATCGAACTGAACAGCCTTCAGATTCAACTCTTCTTGAACAAACTCTAAAGCTTTCTCATCTCCTTGTACTGTACCTGCAAACATACACAACTCATTAGTTTTAAAACTGCAAGACTTTTCAGTCTTGACTACTTCCTCAAGCACTTCCCTTTGAACAGATCTGCATGTGGAATCTTCAAATTCCATCTCTGGCTCAAGAACTCTAAGTTCCTTTCTCAATAAGGCAATCACACTTTGCCTCAACTTCATCTGCAACAGTTTCCAAATCACTCTCTTTCCCTTTAGTGGAAAGATCCATCCTCCTTTCTGATTTTCCTGCTCTTGCAGCCATTCTTCTAGTACCTGCAATTGTACCTTCATTACTGCAATCTCTCTTTCTCGGACTTCTTCAGTCATCTTACCTCTGTGGCATTCCTCTGAAGCTCTTCTCTGATCCTCCATGATCATCTTCTCCATGAGTTTCTCACTCAGCATGATTTGCACTAGCCTCTGCAACAGCAAGCTCTCCTGTCCTGCCGCCACTTACCTCACCAAGCTCTCCTCACTCAGTCTTTTGGTAAGTAATGGTTCACTGCCTCTAGAACCTCTTGAGCACTCTCTCTACTCTCTCCAGGCTATCTCTTCAACTAACCTTCTTCTTCAGGACACTGCAATTGTCCTCCCTATCCAGCCTTTAGCTGAATGTCAAGTTCACTGCCATCATCTTCTCTGCAACCATAAACTTCAATCACAAATTTCAAATCAGAAAATCATCTCACCTTTAAGATCCTGCATGATCTTGTCCTCCATTCGCTTCTGCAATTTTCTTCACTGCAATTGTGTACTGTTGCATATCAATTTTAAAATATGATCTTCCTTTCAGTTTTCATCACACATTCAATAAAACACCTTCCTGCACTCATTCAGAAAAAAACAAACATCTTCTATTTCAACAGAGCCAAGCTCTGATACCAAAAATGATGCAGGGCCAACCCTTCCATACCCAGAATCTTTAATTCCATGCATATAAACATGCATCTCAGCATTTTCCCAAATCAAAACCTCAATGCTTGGAAAATTTCACAACTTTTGCGGAAGCTTGTAGTTTCATATCTGATGATTATAACAACCATTTCATTCCTTATGGTTATGAACCCATATACAAAACAATATCCAATTAAATCTCATATTTAAGGTTGTTTCTTAAGTGAAATTTCTTTCCCAAAGGTCTTTAGACAAAGACTACCATTAAATCCCATTAGTTCCACCTTCCATCAATCTCCATGGAATCTTTAATGCACAATAGGATCACATTAAAACCATTAATCCCCAACATTGGTTCAAAGTGCCAAGTATTCACCATTCTATTTATTTACCCACATCTATGCATGTTCACCATGTTCTAACTTAAAGGCTCAACCTTAGCAAACTAATATCAACGCATATTGGTTCTTATGCATTCCAGCCTCAACGAATGGAATTTCCACGCATTATAATAAATTACCAAGTCAGCATGAAATTGCTTACCTCGTCTTCCAGCGCTACTGAATTCCGCTTTATTTCATTTGCCAAAAGTCTTTCACTGATGTTGTAAACACTGTATGTCAAACTCACCTTCGTTCCTTCACATTTGATTTTGCAATCATCAACAAATCAACCATTCATTTAAAACTTGGGCCCTGTAATAACTTACCTCCTCCAGTATTTAAATTAGCAGCTTTGCACCATCGAATCCAGTTCACCCATATTAACCTTGCACTATTGTTTTCAGGCATCAGATTCGATCTGGCTTGTTTTAATGCCAGCGCTCCTGGTTTATACAATCCACCATCGTTCCGCCCTTACACTGCACGTAGACCTGCAAATTATCACCATTCTGTTCCAATCTTCTTTACGCAGAACAATTACACAGAAAAACCTTCAATTGATCGCTACATGGTGCCTTTCCAATATACAAAACCCATGTAGCATGTCAGATCAGATGTGTTCTATAGTTAATTACTGCCTCCAACGATTTACAGTTTCAATATTCCCCCTTTTAATCACGTTATTTCCACGCTGCAACTTAATTTAATATAATCCATAGGCAATTGAACCTTTGAAAAACAAACAGAAGTTCCAGGCCTTTGGAAAAGGCACAAACTTAATTTACTGCCAGTCGCTCTCTCCACGTCTCATTGTGCTCCGTTTGAACGCATTTGACTGTACGTCCTTTCAAACTCTTGTACGCAGAACCTATCACTCAATAACTTTGAAACTGGTTCAATCAAATCGATGCATTCTTCAGTTTCAAGAAAAGTGTTCCACTGCTTCAACTAACTTTTCCACCGTGCTAGTAATTCAATTCAACGCTGTCCATACCAGCAATTTCAACGTGACTCACACAATTACTAATTAATGGTTTTCTTGGCAATTACATTCAATTCGAACTGTACACTATCTGCAAATCATTACAACTGAATGCCGATATTAACAGTATCGAATCTTCTAACTTATGTGCAGAGTTTACAAAGCTTATTCAATTGTTTTCCTGCCAAATTCAAACATGGTATTGCCATATAGAATTGAAATTTCACATTCATTCACTCAGATTCATAAAATCGATTTATAATTACATCAATAGTTCACATGCGCACTTTTATTTGGAACCTCAATGTCAGCAATTTATCAATCGATCAACACATATAACTTTGGAAAAAAACACTTTCATATAAACAAACCGAAATCACTTACAAACTCTTGTCTTGGCCAGATATTCGAGATCGATGGCCCTTTAAAAACTGCCCGAAGGCTTGCAAGTAGAAACCTGCCCTCTACTCACACTCTCACTCTCTCTTCAACCATTCAAGTGTATTTTCCTCACAAAAACCACTCAGATTTATACATAAATAATGCATTTAATTCACTCCAAAAATCACTCCGCCTAATCCTCAACTAAATCTATATTTTAGGTGTGGACTCAACAAAGTCCCATACATAGAAATCCTAATCCCAAATTTTGCTCCTAATCTATTTCTCTCATATCCTTTTAATTAATAAAAGGATATTTACAAAATCCTCACTTTATCTCCTATTTTATTAAAAATGACAAATTAATTAATAAAATAATAAAAATGTCACACCCCCCCTTTTATCACATATTTACAAATGAAAAATGGCCTTGATACTCCTGCATCATGAACTAGTCTCTAAATTGAGTTGGGAGTTTTGGCTCCGGATCTCCATGTAGAGGAAGTGGTTTTCCACCTCTCATGGAAGCTTCCTTGAGGATAGGGCCAATCCCATGATTATAGGGATCCCAACTCCCCTTCCACCATCTATATAAGCTTGCCATTTTCTCTCCTTTTGCAAGCTAGCCTTCAAGAGCCTTCAATAGCCTACAGAATGCTGCAAGAGCCTTGATAGTCCTCATAGAGCCAAATCAGTAGCAAGGAGATTATTCTCAAGACAACCGAAGAGAGAGGCTTGTCCCATTCCCGACGAGATTTACCGAGACGTATTCCTCTGTCGACCCGCCAAAGGAAGATTTAGCGTCAGAGCCAGGTTGTATCTTTCTTTGTATTGATTAATGACAAGCGACTTTGGTTATGGCTCCACTCGTGTTGTTCATACATTTTGATCATGAGTTGTGTCTTCTTTGACTGATACATAATTGCATATATTGGGTTTTACGCTTATTTTTGTCGCATTTATTGTATGTGCAGGTGTTTGATCGTGACAAGTGAGAGAATTGTGATCTGCAGGAACGAGGAAACGGGAGCACTATCTTCTCTGCAAACAAAAATTTTGGACTTAAGGTAAGCCTTTCTCACAATTTGGTCTATTGCAATTAGGAACTTGCGTCTTAGCATGACACGATCGCCAGACCCATCCGGGATCAGTAGGGACCGCCTCCGTCGATCGCAGGGGATTTACCTCACTGAGGTGGTTTTCATATCCGATTTGACCAAACGCAAGACAAGACCATGTTACGATGAATACCTAGGTTTGGGGACATTTTTCCCTACCCTACCATTGACACCTCTCAAAAGCAAATGCACACATACCAGATACTTGCGTGTTCTCCTCTCTGCGCAGGTAAAGACCGTAAGACATACACCGAAGGCCCTAATAAATTCATATTGGCTCTGGAGTGAGGACTAAGTTACTTTAGAGAGCATAAATATCAAGGAGATAATTACTTGACACAACTCCCTAGCCTTTACATGTTTCCTCTGAATTTATGGCCTTTAGACACTCGACCGAAAGGAGAGGATATCTAGATATTATATACGTAATTATGGTAATGAGAGAAGGGATATGGCTCATTACTTATATATGATTCAGTGGTTGTACTACTTTTGGTTGTTAGTCAAAGGTTTCAAGATACGCATATGAGCTCCTCGACTTGGCGTATGATCTAGCTGGTCATTCCTTAATGAGAGATAGATTTATTCACTGGACTGGTATTTTGGTAGAATAATAGGTAGGAATGAGCATTTCAGAGCATTCATTGCAGGAAGGAGATTTCATCATCATATTCTTAACGATGCACCACTTCCACTTCAAGTGACCTTCTCTCGCTATAAGGAGAGGGAGAGTATCTCAAGCTCATTAGAGGCTTGCTTCTTTCTTACGAAAGCACAAATGTGGAAGCGGAAGTGTTAAGTAGTTCAATAGAGAAGAAAAAAGAAATTATATTTCTAAATTTTATATTTCTCAGAGAACCTATATAACATACCTTAGGTCACCAGACCCGATAAACTAGGCCTACCTGGGTCTACAGTCTATAGTGCATATTTACTAAGACTTGTTATACTTGCATTGATATGTCCTCACCCTCCTTATGTCTTTAGAGCCCTCTGTCCTCATCCTCCTCTCCCTCTCCCTTTGGTTGAGCCTGCTTGCGCATCCTTTGGTCGAGACGGGCTTAATTCCCTCCTAACATCAGGTGATCCTTTCGTCCTTGTCATTACGATATTATATGAAATCCATCTCTAATAAATCAAAATACATCCGCTAAGTGAGTAGTATTTTGTAGAGCCAGTCTCTCTGCTAGATCCATAGAGGCCCATGTACTCCACCTTAGGGTGACATACAGTTAGTTCTAATTAGTGCAACAACTTGTAGTTCAACTTGGCTCCGTTAAGTGGCAATAAGAAAAGGATAAATGAGTTCTAGCACTTTCAAATTTTCTTTATCTTGCCATAGTGCAGAACATAGAAATTCATTTATATAGGATCTATACATAAGATACTACATTTCTATGTCATAGTTGAATTAATGGCTAGAGCTAGAGCTAGAGCTATTATACCTAAGCAGTCTCTCTTCTATGGGCTGCTATAGTAGTAAGACTGAAGGGAAAGTAAGTGAACTTTCCATCTAATAGGAGCAGCCAGGACAGTAAGCCTACAAATATTAATTTCCCAGGAGATCCATTGCTATTTGGTCATCCAATAGCCATCCAGTGTGTCATCCACATTGTCAGAGGGTCCTCGCAATCAATACAGCTGCTAGTAATAGTGGGGTTGGGTTCCAAAATAAGATATTTATATTATATGTGATATAACATATCTACTTTGAACTTGTACTTATATTCTTTTTGTTGATGCTTCCATATCAGATAGGCCAGAGGGAACTGGAGTAGTACTCTCTCCACCCATTCCAAGTTTATGAGAGAAGTCCCCTTTAGTGATTCCATAGTAAATTCACATTTACCAAAGGTTGTCATTTCTATAGCCAATAGACACACATTACTGGTCATAGTCACTAGTCATTTCCAGATTCATTACCAATATACCAATATACATAGCTGGGAGGTGCTGGAAGCTCTAGTATTTCAAGCTGTAGATAGCCAGTGGTGTCAGAAGCTCTTGTCAGTGCTTTTCAGTCAATTCTACAAAGTCATTTCTAGAAATAAGCTATAGTCATAAATAGGTGAGGTGGTTCAACAGACGGATGTAGCAGGGTGTGGTGCAACCCTCGAGACAGAAAGGTATATCTTTCGGGTTCTTGCGCTGTTTTCCAGTATCATTCACTAGAGGTTCTGTTATACGCAAATGTGGGATCCGGGATCAGTAAAAAGAGTTGTATGCAAAGTGATCGAGAGAGGAGTGATAGACATGTTCCATTTACAATTCTACGAGTGGGTGAGTGATGAGGTGCATCGATTCATTTCACAAAGGATAGGTTTATTATAAATGATCCATGTTACCCCAACTGATGATGAGAGATAATGAAACGGCCCCATAATGGAAAGTTTACACGCATTCAAGTCCACATTAATTCCTTTTTACCTCCTTGTTTCCAGTGCGTGGTTGATCCTATTGTTTGACCCCATTAGGTTGCTTGGTTGGAGAAATACCGCTTGATGGATTATATGCACCTCATTCCCTATCATACCTGGATTGAAAAAGGTCTCGATTTTTCTTGGAATAGATTCTGACAAACCTCCCCCTACAAATTTTGGGGAGTGGCTCGTAACCTCTCCCTATTGGTCAATCGGGATAAACCCCCTCGCTCCTTTTCATTCGTAGGTTTCATGCAATATCAAATTGACCTTTTGGGGGAGACGTAGGCATCATTGGAAACTCCAACTAGATTTTATTCTCTGTGAACCATACCCTTTCAGAGCATTTCTATATTATAACCGGTATTTCATTACCTCCTCCTCAACCTCCTTATCAACCTTGAATTATACCTCGATGGAGGAACCATACACCTATACCCTCAACCCTACACCTCTAACTTTACCTAAATCCTTTGAAATATCCTTTATATAGACCCTCTACTTCTTACTTCCTTGGTTGGGATGGATTGATCGGGGCAGGCAACTTATTTGCTTTGATTATATCAATGAAAATAGTCGAATTTAGCAATTTAATCCAAAAATCAAATGAAAACTAACATTGAGACATTCACCCTACAAGCCAAGTACAACCTTAATGGGTGGCCTGGACACACATACAGGTCTTCTTGAAAATTATATAGGCATGGAAGGCACACCATGATAAAGGCCTGGAATAGAGGTCTTGACACACATTATGCCTCACTTTTTCACATTTTCACGCTCTACTGCCCTCTATGCTCTTGAAAATTAAACCACTTAAACTGGACACTTACACTTCAAACCTTACCCCCTTGAGCTTTGACTATTATACCCCTTGAGCCCAGAGAGGTGGTGGAAAATGATAAGAGCATAGCAGGCAAAGAAGAACGTAGCAGGCATATAAGATCATTGCGCATAACAACTAGTTAGGGTTGGAAAATATAAAAGCGTAGCTTGATTATAAAAAAGAGCGTAGCAGGCAGAACAATAAAACAAAAATATAGATAGATAGATCTACATACGCCCCCCACCCCCCCCCCCTTATCCAAATGAGCGGATACCCTTATTATCCATAAGACTGGGATATATTTAGCTGGTTCTTTCTATAGGTCATAATATCCAAAGTTGCAATAAGACTCTAGTTCTTTGCTCTTGACCCTATAGCTTTTTGCTTTTAAAACTCTCGCTCTATGCTTTTATTGTCCTTCCTACAATTCTCTAATCATTCCCGTACTAGTTCCTTCTTTTGTTAGTGCTCTTATTTTACATATCCATAGCTCTTAGCCTTCCTTCTACGCTCTTTCTTTCTGCTCACACTGATAAGTTGGTTTAGTTGGTTCGGTGGTTTCATTCCCATACCATAAGATTGAATAGGAACATAGTTTCTTTTCATGTTGGTTGAACCATTGGCTCTTTACCCCACCACCGAAGGTACTCATGGCAAGGTGAAAAAATAAATCCATATTCCTTTGTCTAGAAGTTTCCACCTAGAATTCCTGACTCACTATTGGCCTTACCACCTCACCTGATGATAGTGTGCCCTCTACCCTATGTGCAGTATTGTAACCTCATCAGAGCGTAGTATTGCTCCAGCGGTTGTGTGTGTAACCTCTTCATAGAGTGCAGTTTTAGTATCGCTCCATGCGGTTTTGGAACCTTATTAGCAGAGTAGTAGGTCCCAATGGCCCAACCTTAATGGAAAAGTCCTCTTGGCTAAGGAGATCCCCACCTCAAACGGACTTACCATGGCATCATGCGGGATTTTGACATGCGGTATGGGAACCTAAAGAGCTACTAACTTATCCAATATGGAATCTGCTATGGAATGGAATCCACTATGGAATCCTGGCTAGCTTTTATAAGAATAACCTTCCTGAAATGGAATTATGACTAGATAAAATATAAATTTTCTTGCCCCGATGAGATGGTAGGATATTGTCTATAATCCATCCCAATAATGTTTTGAATAATGACAAATGTCAAATTAGTATAAGGTTTTGGGTGTCCCAACCAAATGAACATGGAGGAAATGGATTCTATTTGGGAATGGTTCATATAATCCACTAAATGGGAACCCCCATTTAACTTATTTTCGTATGTTGGTAATATATCATATATGGCTGGAAGTTTTTGGTTGTATTGATGATAAGGACCCTATGGAAATGTGGTATACGATGAGACTAAATCTTGTCTTTACCAGCTAGAAACTAATACCCCTTCTTTTGGGTGGTGGGCACTACTGATGGATGACCTATCGGCGGACTTATTGGTAGCAATGATGTATGTCCCTCGCTGGTGGTGGGAATGGGAATCAACTACTTGGAGAATATCATTCAGAGAAGATCCGAGAAAATTATGAGGATTTGTGTTCAATAGGGAAGCCATTGGCCAGATTACCACTGCTTATTTCAAACAACACCTGGTGTTGGGCCCAAATACCTAGTCCTGGGCCCATGGGCATTATCACCAACTTTTGTTTGAGAAATATGACAACTTATTTTCAATGGGACAACAAAAAAAGGGGCTTTAGCCAATAGGACGCCATCTCTACATCACCCATTCCATAAAAACAATAATTAAGTGCAAACATCAAAGCCCACAGTAGCAGAGCAGCAGAGGCATCGGAAAAAAGGCAATTCGGGTTCATCAAATAGAAGAGAGCGGATCGATTTTTGTTGGTAAACTAGCTGAGCATAGATCACTTTGACCTAGAAGCTATGGCTTGGTTATCAATGCCTGATTTGGTGAGGTTTCAACAGCTGTGAGGCAGTACATTCATTGGCAGGTCTATTGATAGTCATGCAGTGTTGATTTTTTTTCATAATGTCCTTCATCAAATTGCTAGTCATCTCACCTAATAGGGCACTCACTGGTGGATCTCCACGCTAGGGTCAAATACTATGACTATGCAGCTAGGAGGGACTATGATCCCCGCTAGGCATATGCTTTTGGTAGGGAGGAAAGGAGTCCCAGGCCAACAAGCAAGGCTAAATAAGAAATATCCAATAATCATTACTTACCGGGATGGCCCATAGATAATAAATCTATAGCAGCTGGATACAGGGATACAAACCTTCCAGCAAGCTCATACTACCACTGCTTGACCGGTCCAATAATAATCAATCTCTTTCCAGCTCACAGAGAATATATTTCCTTTTTATGGATCAACTAATTAAGAATCTAGGATGGGCGAATAGATAGGAAATGCTTGAATGAATGGTAGAAAGAGAGTAGAACTGAACCTGGGAGCATGCAATAGAATAAGGGAGAATGGGTCGATGCAGTGAACTTCAAACTTCTATAGACTTATCTTGTAGAGATGAGCTTCCAAATATAGACTTTGAGGAATTATGACCAACATTGATAGTATATGCTTGTACTTGCTGAAATCATGCATACTTGGTATTGCATTATCTTCTCTTTTAGGGACGGGATCCAGATACATTTGATTTTTTCCTACTGCATTATATGACCTTTAGATGATGGCTGTTGGATTCATGTTTTGACCATGCTACCAACCACTTGTTATATTTATCACACGCTCTAGATATTGTATCTTCATTTACCCAACTTACTTATGATGCCCCAAGCTTATAGCATTGTACGTTTGATAACACTTCCTTAAATCTTATTACTTTATACGGCACTGAAACCTTTGTTATGAACTTGGTCAGTCTAATAGCAGGAAGTTTGATGGGATGGACAGTTACCCTCTTGTACTACCCTCTTTTCTTTAGTGATTCATTATGGTATAGCCTTACTACTTAGATTTGAAGGGCTTGGGTTGGCACTTACTTAGACCAGTTGTATTACTTTTTGAAGCCTATTGCTACAATTATTTTTCTATGTGACAACTACCAACTACCATTACTATTTACCATATACTTGCACACTTAAACAACCACTTGCTTTACCAAATCTAGGTATCGCAATAAGAACATAAATTCATAAGACAAAGTGGAAAATTGATGAAAGCAAAGAATATTTCAGGTACTCTATAGCGCGACGTCCCTAACGGGCCTCTGCATGCTGTGGGCATCGGATGCCCTTTTCTAGATATGGGATGATGGAGGCATTCCCTTAGCTTTTGGAGGGTGATTATTACTGATGTGGATAGCATTTATTAGGAGTTCAACTGACCCTGCAATACGACAAATGAACATCCGACGTGGATAAATTGATAATGAATACAAGGTTGGACCAATGAGACCTACTATCGTGATCCCTCATCCCCACAACAACTATCAGATAGTTCAATCGGTGGGAAGGTAGAGAAAGAGGTTGCATGGGCCCGGGGGTGTAGGAGGGAGAAGGAAAAATAAAAGAGACCACCCAGGTTCCACCCTGCATTCACTCTTGGATGGCCAATCAAGGAGGCAAGTTTACTCCCCTAACACTGCATCAGTAACTAGGTAGTTTTTATTTCCGGAGGGTCCTGCCGATGGGTGAAAACAAAAAATAATGCTAACGGATCTCCTTCATTAATGAGATATCCCCAGACAAAGGGATGGACCATCCATTTGATTTGATATCTAGTTTTCTCTCCAGGAAGGGAGTATACGACTATCAATGAAACAAACTCCTTGGAGTTATTAGCCCTCCCTCCCAATTCCATCCATTTATTTTGGCCCTCCCAACCTAACTAATTCTAGTTTGTTTCTATCTGCCCCCCAAGTTCTATATAGTTGGCATCCCTCACCATTACCAGGTAGGTAGGTCCTACACGAGGAGATCGAGAAACAATTAGAGCATGATTTCATTCTTTCCTGAGGGTCAAGGCTAGCCTAGAGTTGGAGGAAAAATAGTTATTTTCTCCCTATAGATAGGTTAGATATCCACAACTCCACACCGTGGGCCCCCCGATGTAGTGTCCTCGTGAGAACTCCAGGTAGTTAAATCCCAGAAGGAAGGTTCAATCGTTTTCAGTTTAGGTAACTATTCATTCATCTTGATGGCAGGCAGCTTCAGATCCCTCCATCGGATTGACTAGTTATCCCTTCAGCTTAAGTCTCCATACTCACCCCCAGTTCATCGAAGCTTCTGAACTGCCATCTCTGATGGTGAGAACTGATTGATGCCCCACCCACTCTTGATGGTAACATATTCTCGAGGACCTATGAATTCCCTTTCTCTCCATTGGGGGGGTGAGTTCTATTATCGAGTGCTACACGAGATGAAGAAGACATTCTTTCACTCCCGGGAGGCAAGGAAAGCTACCCATGGAAAGCAACAGGATCAAGCGAGAACCTGCGAGGAGAAGAAAGCATGCTCATCC
The DNA here is from genome assembly GCA_034641835.2 of Pinus albicaulis. Lineage (NCBI taxonomy): Eukaryota > Viridiplantae > Streptophyta > Pinopsida > Pinales > Pinaceae > Pinus > Pinus albicaulis. The sequence continues at coordinate 907,645,878 of CM076580.1, read as the reverse complement.
ATCCAAATGAGTTAGTAACGAGTAGAGGAATAGTGTGTTGAATAGCATCCTATTTATAAACCTTAAGATCATTATATGACCAGGAAAACACATCCTTGTATTCCCTGATTAAATTCTCAATTGACTTCGTGATAAGTATTCTTCCCAATCTTGATTATATTGGGTTTACCAATAGACCCAATGTTTACTTCTAAAACATAATTTACAACTTCAGCTCTTTTTCGCTTATATGCTTCATTTCTATCAAAATTATTTTTTATAGGGGAAAAGAAATGTCAGGGAGTTTAGTATCAGGGATATCTTGGTGACTTCTTTCATCCTACCAGCCTATGGTATTATTTTTTCATTATCCCATATTCGTAAGGAACCGTCTAAATTGAGCATAAATTGAAAAAACTTGCCAATGTTCAATGTTCTTAGGTATGAAAGGCCTAAATATGACTTCCATTTTTCATTTCATGGAGATAAGTTATTCAGGAACTTCAAAGGTGCTAGTAGCAACAACTAATGAATCTGCGAGATCATTTTATTCCCTTGGGACTGCCTTAATAGCAAAGGTCTAAAACATTTCAATAATATCCCAAACAAAATTTATACACTTCCTCAACCTATCATTCTTTGTTTAGAAAGTATCTTATACCTTACAGACAGTGAGGTCAGATTATCCTGTGACACTCAAAAACATTTCATGAGCGATTTCTAATACCATGAGTCAAGCTTCATATTCGGCCACATTGTTGGTTTAGTCAAATTATAATTGATAGGAAAAGGTGTGAATGTCACCTTTGGGATAAGTGATTACAATTTCAGCTCTAGATCCATGTATAGATATAGTACCAGCAAAATGCATTTTCCCAATGGTGTTCTTTGTTTCCTTTATCGTAGTGTGAGGTTCAGAGTTGGTCAGTATCATGAAGTTTCCCATTTCATCATCCATATAAAGGACTTCATTGAAAGGTTCTTTAAGGTTTTTTTGAAACACGGTATCTCTTAGTTGGTTCATTGTATAGAGTAAAAAAAGTGCCTCCATCAATAGGAATAGTGGCGTACGAAAGATCCATTTGGATATTTCCTCCAAGGCAGTCCATTATCGGGACAGTAGCATGCCCCAGGCATCGGGAATGTATACCACAATCACATTCACGGCAATATTTATTCCAATAACGGAAAGTAATTAAATTACATAAAATATTGCTCCTTTGAGATGTGTGTAAGGTACTAATGATATGCTTTATGTAAAATGAATAAATGTTTCTTACTTAATTTTAGATTAGAGACAAAAAGTTCCTAAGAATTATTTGTTATCAATGACTTTTCCACTTTCCAAGTCCACTTGCCAAGAAGCAAGTCTTGGCCTTGATAACAGAGAGTTCATTTGCTCAAGGTCAAGATGAAATCTTCTGGTCTTGGGTAGAAGGAGTTAATGTGTTGAGTTTTATTTCAACTATGAAACTAGTGATGGTGAGCATGTATGATGAGAAAATAACAAGTAAATATATGAAGTGCTTTGACAAGTAAATAGATTAAGTGCTTTGTAAAAATAGTAAACACTAGTTATTTAATTCAACCATACGCAATGCTAGGTTATTTTTAAAGCATTCAACACATGTAAAGCTTGTTAATCCTAGATAATATTTCGGTGTTATAAACAAACCAGTAATATAAAATCACGATAAAATGAATAAAAGAAGAATTTGATAATTTCAAACTAACATCAAACCATAAACCATTCAAATTACTATTATTTAGGTTGGTTTGTTAGATTTTATTCTTAGTGTTTTTTTATTTTTTAGCTTTATTTATATGTATTTTTATTAAGTACAACAAGGAGGCTTTATATAGCTCACTCCCAAGAAGAAGGTCAAGGATCTACAGGCTTGTTAAAAATTTGATTCAAGTGAGGAAAGACAGAAGTAAAAGGAAATAAAAAGAGGATGGAAGTGAAGTGTTTCATGAAATGAGTACAAGGAGAAAAGTACCAAATGTAGACCAAGTGCCTTGAAAATGGGTCCAATGGAGTCGAATTACTTTCAATAGTTTATGTAGATGCCCCTCAAGGAAGAGAAGTGGATTATAAAACCAATCACCCTTTTTTGGATCCAACTTTTCTTTCCCTTCTTTGCTCCACTTCTTGCTAGTAACCTACAAAGAAAAGGAAGGATTGTCTTTTGGGTGGGTGCGTGGAGTGGAGAGGATACATCTTACGGGATTGGAATTTATTGATTTATCAATGGAAATTTGGGGCAATAACAAAGTTTGCTTGGTCCATTATTCCACCAGAAAATATTATTAGGTTTGGATACTCTAATTGACTGGGCTCAAATACTCAGGCCATATACTTTGCCACAAGACTCGAATACACCCAACCTGCATACTCTGCTTGGCTCCCCGACTGCTCAAATCCGCTGGATACTATACTTTACTGGCCTTGGATTATTGACTAATTGACTCGGGTAATCCACTAGGCTAGCCTGGGCTACTAAGCTAGGCTTTGTTACTTGGCTTGGCTTCCAGTTTCAAAAACATCCTATTAACTATTCCAGTCCAATAAAATCTCTTCTTAGGTCCAAGGAAAATTTCATAAAGGCACCAAAAGTGGATTTTGATTATTAATTAACTAGGCCTTTTCATAAACTTTCTGGAGTGAGTGGATAGACAGGATCATTTCTTTCTTTGAGGCTGGGAGATGAGGAACCCAGGGTTTGTTCTCACTTACTCTGGCTAGATTAATCTCAACTAACTATGGCACTCTACATAGAACCTCGAACTCGCTTACCTTACAAAACGTGAGTTACTTGATTTAATTTATAATGCCATTACCTTACGATGCCTATTTATGATCATACAACATTCAGAACTGAGAAGCAACAGTAATTTCTAGTGGTCATACTCAAAAGAAAGAACGAGTTCTTCCAAACTAAAACTTACCAATACGAAACTAGGTTTAGCAATTGGATTGAAGGATTGAATCAAAAATTCTTATGATTCAAACTGCCGAGGATAGGATTTTATCATGTGACAGACAAACAAATTGCGCTTGTATCCATCGCTAGTCACTTTTAAGCGAGGTTTGATGATGCATTATGTTACTCAATTATGGAGATGATGAGGAAGTTCTTTGTGTGATGATGAACACAACACCACTCATCATTATAGAAGTCAGGTGGAAACTTCTGAGTCTAGAGATATACAATTATGTCTCCATACCAAGGTCACTTGAGGTGATGAGGAAGAAATGCTCATCGAGGAATGAGTTGGTTTAAATATTTAATATTCCAAAATTTTGCAGTCAATGGGAATATAGCATTTTATTTTCAGTTTGCCTAACTCATGAATAAAAGTGTAAAAGAGGAACTCTAAAACTCCTAAACAGCAAAATAAATCAATACCCAATGTGAACAGAGTCAAATCAGGGCTTACTTAATAAAATCCACTTGTATGTGAAACAGGTTCAAGTTGTTTGAATGGGTCAACAGGACCAAATCATAATGCAGTCCAGATACAATGAACCTCCTAGATGATCAGCTCAATCCCACGAGGAGGTCCTCCATGTGAAAGGGGAAAAATGAATGAAGATGGTTTAGGGTTTTGCAAACCCTAATCTTATATAAGGAAGGGAAAGACTCAAGGAAAAGTTTGTTGAGGAGATTATTACTCTTGAGAATCATTCTCTGGGTTGTTTAGCAAGAGAATAGAGAGGGTTTCCTGTTTAGGAACCCTCCCTCCTTCCTAGAGGGTCTCTTGGAGGAGATTGTGCTACATTAGTCCACTATCTGGCATTTTGGCCAAGCCTCTTCTTACATCTACAGTACAGTCTTGTTTGGGGTGAGCTGTCTATGTAGGTTGCAGCAAGTGGAGTTCTAGATCTACAGAGATCTAGTTTGTTTAGGGTGTCTCTTCTCACGGAGTGTGTATTTTAACCTCTTGAAGAGTGCCTCTTCAGTTTGAGCTGCAGATCCACACATTGGCATCAGACCATAGTCTATTCAGAGCTACAGCGCAGTATTCCCTCCATGACTATGTTAGTTTGATGAGCAGAATTGCAGAGCATCTTAGCACTAATATTTGAGGAGAGATCTTCGGTTATTGGACTCATCCTTCACTGTGGTGATCCATAGATTGGCCAACCAATTTATGTTCCATTTCAGATCTGATATTCTTCATGTACATGATTCAGTAATTTTTTGAATATATTTTGCAGATCTGTAAGGTAGATCTCATATCTACTCTTTGTTTCTCATCTTTTGCTAAGATCCCTAGGGGAATGTAAAGAGGAGAATTTGTGTATCCGTATCTGTAAGCTATCTATGTTTTTATGCAGAGATCTGTCATAGATCTAATTTCTAAATAAAATAAGCCTTAGTCTTTAGAAATTTACGCTGAATACTTTTATGTTCCATTATAGTGTTGCAGCTCCTCAAAATTGAGGGATCCTTCATGTAATTTACTGTATTTTCTCATGAAAAGTGCTATGGCCATGTCTTATACGTGTTTCACTAATTTTCATACTCCATATTCACTAAACCCTTCAGAAAATTACACTCTTGTGCTTCAGCAAATTTCTGCATACTCCAGGTCATGGGAAATCAGGGGTTTCTAGCCTAGTTAGGAAAGGAGGAACTGTTTAACATAGAAAAATGCATTTTTTTTTGCTGAAATTCGACATGGGAGCCTCATAACCCTATAGATCAGATCCAATGACTTTCCCACCTTATTTTTACACAGATCTCTGAATACATTCGTTTTATATTTTTACACAGATCTCTGAATACATTCATTTTAGGGCCTAAATCATCACTTGTCCCCACCTTTTGGTCTATAAAACGTTGTATATAGTTGTTGCTACATATTTTATGGAAGGTTAAGTGATTTGAAATTTGTTATTAGTCATAGGGTTGCATCTCCAACTCTAGAATACCTTAGGGTATTCTCATTGTTGTAGAAATTCCAGGTCTGGGATATTACAGTGGTATCAGAGCATGATCTCTAGCACCGCCTATGAGATCAAGCTATTAGAGGAGTAAAGAGGAGAATCAGAGATCATAATGATGGAGAGGATGATATTAATCTCATCATTTTTCATATCTAAGGAAGGCCTCTCCCAAGAGGTAAATCAGAAGAGAGAAAGAGGGTGCACCGAGACTCCTAGAGGGTTTCAAGAAGAAGAAAGCTGCAGTAAGATCTTCATGAGGATTCAAGAAGAAGGAGGAAGCCCTAGCACTTCCTATCAGCAAAGCAGAATACTGAAGAATCCTAGATCTCCTCATAGATCCACTATGCCTACTTTCTTTGAAGAAGGTGAGAGATATAGCAATGAAGAAGAGAGATGCAAAGAAAATCCTAAAGGGTTTCAAGATGAAGAGGAAGAACTATGCACTTCCTATCATCACAAAGCAAGGAGAATGACTAAAGAAGAGATCTCATTTCTTCTTTTCCAAACATTGAAGGGTATTGAAGAAGATCTCAAAGAGTTTGAGGAGAAGGGGAAAAAGATGAGCCACAAATAGACATCTCCCAAGGAAACCAAGGATGATGTCAATCTTCTCACTTTGGGCAAGAGATATCCATTTTCACCACCTGCTGCTAAATTACTTGCATCTAGAGGAGAGGCACTTGCATTTTTGCAAGGTAGCCTTGAGCTCTTAACATATGGAGTCCCATGCATAAATCAGGAAATGCATGAGGAAGAGGAAGATACCAGCGCTGGTATAATTGAAGGAGGGAAGCCATCATTCTTGCCATCAGTTGAAGAAATCATTGATTCGGGTGGAGGAACTCTTATGTTCTTTCAAGAGGTTCCCACATATTAGTTGATCCAAGGTATGCACAAAATTTCAGCACATATTGATTCAATACCAACGCATAGCCAAGGTTTAGATAAAATTGTTGATTTGAAGCAAAGACCTATCACAGCGCAGAGGACCCTTGATCTAATCAAGAATGAGACTGGAAACTATCCTTGTGCATCATTATTAAGCGACATTCAATCTCTTGAGTTAATATATATAGTTTCAAAAAAGGGGATTAGTACATCCTATGTTCAATGGTTGATTGTGAGATCAATAATGTAACTTGCTTTGAGACAGTGCATGCATCACCCTATAGACCTACAGTGTTGTCACTTAGTGACTGTGACAAAGAGGCTTCATCTCTCTTGAAGCATTCTAGAGGCAGCTTCAACCTTGAAGCAGTGGAGAAGAAGAAGAGGAAAAGTAGACATCTTGAGATGAGAAGCATTTTCTCCCCTCTAGATGACACTCTCTCAATGAGCATGCTACAGCTCAAAGAGAGACTTCTACCTATAGCAGATCCAAAACCTCACTGGTTTTGGAAGTTCATGAAGAAAGAAGAGGTCTCTTTAAGAGGTCTCATAAAAGGTGTACTTCAACATCTCATCGAGTACAATACTCTTCATCGGTTTGAAGAAGATGGTGTTCTACAAAGTGAGGATGCCATGATTATGCAGCACATCACTCAACTTCCATATTTGAGTGAGTGGATGAGGATGGTGAGAAAGAGGTCACATGATCACTTGTAGACATATAAGGACCAGCAATCTTGGTTACGTTGGTTGCCCTTGGGACACTTCTATCACTCTCCAAAGGCACCTATTTCTCTGATCTATGCCTTAAAGAATAGTTATGAAATGAATAAGGAGGCATGGAAACGCTAGTTTCTTTGGGGTAAGCATGATCACTACCCAAAGATTCTCATTTTCTCATCTCATGCTTTATGCATCACTAATAGGGTGTATGAAAAGGAGGCATGGTTAATGTGGTTTTTAAAAAGAGAATTTGGACATCACATGTTAAATCTCATGTCCATGTATTCATCCATGTTTGAAGTATGTCTCATATGTCTACCTGTATTTCTATTTGAGGAAGATTTCATGCATGTGCTTTGGTTCGGGAGAAGGGATGACTCCCACATGATGTGGTATGAGGGAGCTTTCTTGTAATATGTTGATGAGACATTTCACATGTCCATCATTGTGTTGTTGCTCCATGATCCACATGTTGATAAGGCAAGAAGGCTGCAAAGGTCCTTATTTCTATGGCTGCTCTTGGGTGAGTATGGTTACTGCCCAATAGCTCATCATTTTTTGGATCATGCCTTGTATTTCAATGATATGTTGCAGCAAGAGAAGGCATGCACAATTTTGATTCACTTGGGAGAGTATCGTCACCACATGACATCTCCTATGTCTATGTGTTTTGCGTTGTATAAAATTTGGCATAATGATATCATGATCTGCATGGATAATGATACTTTGTATTGGGCTGATATGACATATCATATGTCCATTAGTATGGTTTGTTTTCATGGTGATTATGAGGAGGAAAGAAGGCAACAATACCTCTTGTTGCTTTGGTTGCTTTTAAATGAGTATGGTGACCACCCCATAGCTCATCATTTTCTGATTCATGCCTTATGTATCAAAGATAAATTGCAGCAAAGAAAGGCATGTACATCATCTTTTGGGAAGCTTGGCTTGTCCATCTTGCATGGAGAAGATGGGGGATGGCAGCAAAGGGCCTTGCTCCGGTGGTTATTATTAGGGGAATATGGTTTGACATCTTTGTCCACCCATGTTGCTCCTTCCCTTCTTCTTTTGCATAACGCTGGAATGATGGAGTTTGGATCCAACAAGGCCAACGGGGCTAAGAATGAAAGCATAACAATTCTTAATCAAGTTCATAAAACATGGATGGAGGAATGTTTTGCATGATGGAGCTTTTCCTTTATGGAAGGAGCTACTCTATTTTATGTCTCTCATGTGTTATGATGGTGTTGGACATCATGTAATTGTCATTTTGTACTTCATGATAGCAATAGGACATCTAACCTTACTGTTGGAAGTCATCTCATGCATTTGTGGAAGACAACTATGGAACCAAACATACATAACCTATTGCAGCAAATGGAGGAAGCCTTCATTATGTGGATGCCATTTGGAAGGGAGTAGATGGTTTGCATCTACAATAAGAGTTGCTTGAGGGCAAGCAACATTTTGACGGGGGAGACTGTAATATTCCCAAATTTTGCAACTAATGGGAATATAGCATTTTATTTTCATTTTTCCTAACTCATGAATAAAAGTGTAAAGAAGGAACTCTAAAACTCCTAAGAAGAAAAATAAATCAATGCCCAATGTGAACAGAGTCAAATCGGGGCTTACTTAATAAAATCCACCTGTATGTGAAACAGGTTCAAGCTGTTTGAATGGGTCAACAAGACCAAATCATAATGCAGTCCAGATACAATGAACCTCCTATATGATCAGCGCAGTCCCATGAGGAGGTCCTCCATGTGAAAGGGGACAAATGAATGAAGATGGTTTACAGTTTTGCAAACCCTAATCTTATATAAGGAAGGGAAAGACTCAAGGAAAAGGTTGTTGAGGAGATTATTATTCTTGAGAATCATTCTCTGGGTTGTTTAGTAAGAGAATAGAGAGGGTTTCCGTTTTAGGAACCCTCCCTCCTTCCTAGAGGGTCTCTTAGAGGAGATTGTGTTGCATTATTCCACTATCTAGAATTTTGGCCAAGCCTCTATTATCATTCATAGGGCTGCATATCCAACTCTATAATACCTTAGGGTATTCTCATTGTTGTAGAAATTCCAGGTCTGGGATATTACAAAATCTGATCCTCACCCTCCTTAGGTAACTATGACATTAACTAAACGAAAACCGGATATTTTTTCGATTTTTCATATGCGAACTCCATATTTGACTCTTGCAAAATTACTATCCATTTGTTATACTTGCCTTTGTTGACTCGTCTAGTAAAGACGAACTAGAAAGGATTATGATCATGGTGGTTTTTCATAGATGTATGTAATGTCGTAGTCACTGAACAACATGTACTGCTGCCAAGGATAGTTTTTCGACATGGGATAACCTTAACTTAGGTCCAATGAGACTCCTACTTAGGTAGTACACCATGTGCTCCTGGTGTGAATCATCTTCCTGAACCAATACCTAAGGTCGTCGAGGATATCCGAAACCATGTCAATATTCAGGAAATACTAGGTTCTTTCTTAAAGGAAGGTAGCTTGGCTAGTTATTTGCTGAGACGAGAAGGAAGTGAGTGTGGGGAGTAGGGGAGATTGGTAGTAATAAGCAACATATAGGCTAATTCACTTCCCTCATTGTAGAGCTTGCGTGCGAGACCTTCTAACATTCTCACTCGTTTCTTTTTTGGTTGAAGAGTGGTTAGAGTGGACTTCCCCTTTGAATAAAAGGGAGGGATCCATATTTTTGGATATTGGTGAATATATACATATATAATAAAGATATATCATTACGAAAATGATCTCCTCTCATTTTGAGTCGATCGAATCTCTATCTCTCTATCCATTGTGTGAGGCATCCACTCGGCATGCGATGCTCGCATTGGTACCTAAGGGAGGGGCTCAAAGCATAGCCAATAGTTAGTAACACAACTCAATTTTTTTGACCCAAGAGAGTGAAAAACCTCGATCGAGTGCCTAATGATCAGGGCAGATCACAGGGGAGAGCATAAATCCTTTCCGCATTTGTTGCTTCCAGCTTTCGGAAGCACCTCGATAACAACAGACTGGGAATAAGGGATTGAGAAAGAAAGAAAATAAGATGGATTTCCAGGCTGGGGAACGAGCGACTGGGCTATTGGTTGGAAAAGGACCAACCGAGGGCAGATAAAGTGTTAGTGAAAAAGAAATCTCTAGGTAGTAGTAGTAGAAGTAGAATGGCATATTTCAGTCATTTTGCTGGCCAACGAGGAAATTATTCGACTAACTACCTACATCCCACTAGAGTGTGGCTGCAGTGCATGTATAGATACAGAAGTTCAATTTCTCTTCCCACAGACTCTTGCAACACTATCAGTCGGTGGAGAGACCCAATTCTATGAATCAATCAATAAGTGATGGATATTTTCTTGTATTTAGCCCCACTCATTATAGACAACCAGTAATTGGTTGGACCTCAATGATAGCTCCCAATAAGGCTAAACCAACCTCTAATTATACCCTTTAGTAAGTGCAACATTCATTTGATGGACTCTTGCTCATTCGAGCTTCCCTGCCTATATACAGACCCATACAGTTGTGGCATGGTGACAGATATTTGTTGTTGCTAAATGGGACGGATAGTCTAGTTAGGAGACGAGAGCTATTGGATGAGGCTTTCATATACTGACCACGGGTACTTTAGAGCTATCCATAGACTGACTCCCTACTGATTGAAGGAAGGAAGAAGCTATATAAACTGAAACACGTCATTTTTGTTATCCCTCTATGAATTAGAGACGCGTGCTTTCATATTTAGTGGGACGGACCCTTTGTTATCTTTCACCCACCCCTACTGTCTCATTCTATCCATCCATTATGGGCTACCAATGGGATCTCGGAGCCACTAAAGTGGGTAATATCGCTTGGAAAGAAAACCCCCTTATAGAAAAATATAGACCAAGTTTCTTCTTTCTTCTAGATTTAGGAAGGATATGGAACTAAATACCGATACATGACCTACGGACTGGGTGTGGGTAGATCGATTATGTGAGAGGTATAATTATTATGTGGGTAATATTAATTCCTTATAAGTCTACTTTTTACTTATTTAAAATGTCCCCTATATAGGTGTATTAGATGTTGGTGCGTGAGCGAGCACTCAACAAGCGAGTTCTTTTTGTCCAAGGTTTGTCCTTTCCTTACCTAGCCACTGGTTGGATATCCTTATCTTTATCACCAATAGCTAGATAGAGAGGTTGGATAGAGGTATTCCTTTCTAACCCTGGTTTGAAATAACGTATAGAAAGCTAGTTGGATAGCCAGCCTGTTATTTTTTTCTATCAAGCCATCCATAGAGCCTTTACCATTCGATCTCCTACGCGTACTCTCACTCTCGTCAGTAAAGTAGGGAGAGCTATAAAATATATAAAAGCATGATTACATATATAGGAAAGCTGGAATAAATGGTAATAATAGATAGGGTTAAACATTGGTTGTTTTAATACTGATTTCTCCGCTTGATTGTCTCATCATGATAATCCGGTCCTACGTTGTCCTTATTCTTAAGCTACGTAATAATCTAATTTTCCGTATAGGATGTCCTCGACCTCACTATTTGTATTGAAGCTTAGTATTATTCTTTTTTATTTTTTTTCGTTACTATTGTTGTTGTTCCCCATCCTCTTGTTCTTGTCCCTCTTGTTTTCCCTCTTTCTAGACCTCTGAAGACTGTTGCGAGTATGGAGAGAGTTTCAATTCACTAGTAAATTCCCTAACCGCAACTATTCAAATCAAAGGTAGGCACACACAACTGTAGTATAGGGGTAAATAATCAAACTAATCTGGCCATAAAATCCTATCCCTTCAAGTAGTAGGTTCTTTCCCAAAGCTATGCCAGTATAGAATCTTTTGCTTTCCTTCAGTCATTAAGTATTATTTCTACCAAGATGTATATTAAATGTAGTAAATTAAGTATTGTTGGAGGTAGGTGTTAGCCAAACCCACCGGAGGTGCTTTCATTCAGTGATCCTCCCCCATTCTTGGTCATTCCCCTCGCCCGATTTCTCCCATCTCGATCCGAAATTACTAGGCCAAAATAACTAGTCCTTGCGGAACCCCTAAGTCCGATAAGCTAGAAGGCCAACTAGAAAGATGCGCCAGGCGGGAGGATAGGATAATTCCAATTATTTGGTTGAGCCCATAATAATAAAGTGGGCATGGAGGAGGAAAAAAAAATGTTATTCTTAATAGGCAGGCCGCTCGACTTAGAACTTAGATAATTATGTTGCCCTTTTAGTTTCAAATTGATGGCCACGCTAGCTAGATAGTAAGACATAAACAATCTTCGTTGTTGGTGGTACGTGTTATATTTTTCCATTGAAATGCATGGCATAATATTGGAAGGACAACACCTGAATTAGCATTATGGCTCATGAGTTGTTTTGATTTCCGTTCTTGTCATGCTTGAATTTATCATGGTTACACCAGCTGCCTCCTTGTACGACGTTGTCAGACTCCTCTTATGGCGAAGCTGGATAAATCCTGGAAGTCGAGGCGCAATAGAGTGGGCTTGTGGTACTCGATTCGGGCTTTCAAATCCATCCTTCCGTATTCATCAAATAAGGGTACTCATTACCTAACATGCATTACTATAGGCAGGCATGCACGTTCTTTTTCTTTGTCTATCTGCAACTTTTGTTTTTGATCTAGCTTTCTTTCTATTTAGATCATACATAAAGGTATTCCTTTTTTCGTAATGGAACCAAAAGCTTCATCTATATTGTTTAGCTCACTCATATAATATCCAGCCTTCGTAGGCTCCCACCCGATCATTCATACATCTTTGAAGCGCTTTCAGACTCTCGACAATCAGTAAGTAAGAAGCACATGAGGGGTGTTTGGAGGTCCTTGGAGAAGCAGTTGACGTGTCTTCATTGTATTGGACCTATCGCTAAGTGAAAACCATTCTCTCCCCTAGTTCTATGTATATGGCCCCTCAACTACACCAAATACTTAAGGCGATTACATGCTCGTTCCAGATTATTCATGTGTTCGGAAATAAAGTGGGAATGCATGAGTGCATCTTATTAACGAGCATGACACAGTGTAATGCCTAGCCAGAGAAGTTGTGATAAGTAAGAGAGGAAATTTAGTCAGTGTGGTAGGTAAGTGTGATTAATGATTTGGGAGAGTGCCTTATTCCACAATGAAGAGTGGTAGGGAGGGCTAGTTGGTCTATGATTATGTAACCCATAGAGAGTAGCTATTCTTTCTTTAGGCTATAACTCACGTAACTACGTAACAATAGAGTAAGGCAAGTAATAAGGAAAGGTTCCTTTAACTAGCATGTTCAAGGCTCACTTCAATACTTCTGAATCCTTATTTTTCGATTTATGTTTTGACTTTGACTAGGGGGGTTTTCAAATCAAGGAAAGTTGTATCATCGAATAAATAAGGTCTTCGGTCAAAGCTCATCTCTAGTCATGTTCTGTTCAAGTATTTGTGGCACATGGTGCACAATCAATAAAATTGATTCATAAGGTCTGTTTGGGAAGGCTAATCAGTGTGGTACCATGATTCGAATTCTTCTTTTTCAAATATAGAGTGTATCTACGTCACACGAGGGAATGGCTTATTCCTTTATTCAATACCTGATCAACATTCAATATATTTGAAATACCATTCCAGATCAAACTGGTCAACTGCTATCCACTCTTGTCTTGCATATGTCAATTGGAAACAAGATCTGGAAAATGCAATTCCTAGTTGGCATATTTTTTATCCCTTTCCTGGTCCCTCCTTTCACCCCTTGCCTTACTTCTTCCTTTATTACTAGTAATAGAAATTGATAGGCTAGCTAGCTCAGTGAATCGATTCCCATCCTTAATTTTATTTAATAGTCCGATTCTCTATCGTATCTGGTATCGGTCTTTAATCTATTTCCCTGTCTGCAAATCTCTCGTCAACGGTCTCAATTGTCCTTTGAATCGCTCTTCCTGGTCATAAGTATCAGTATATGTAGCATCAGTCTATAGGCGCCTATCTGTTAATATGTTTTACTTCCCTTGCTTGATCTGTCAGAACTATCCCTTGCATCTCTATGCCTGATCCTCCTTCCTTGCACTTGGCAGCTGGCGAATCTTATGGTGTGGTAGCAGAAATAAGCTAAAGGTAGGAGAATTGATTGAGCAAAGGATTAAGGGGAAGGGTATTTCCTATTCAAATGACTAATATGTGAAGTGTAGAAATTATATACAAGATGCATGTATATATCTAGATTCTCATGATCTAAAAATATTTATCTTCTTGCTAAATACAGAATCCTTCCACTGTTAATCTTTTGTGGAAATTAAAATCAATTGCAAACACATGCAGCAATAAAAAAAATCACACATAACACAGTTGTTTAACGGGAAATCCTGAAGCTAAAAACCCCAACTATCATATATTATGTATCATGGAGATCACGTAACAATATCATACAAAGCTTAGTACATCAAGCTCTCAATACAATCAATTGTCACTGTACACTAATCAGAAGAAATCTGCAAATCTATGCACTGATTTCTTGCCACCTGATAGCCTGCCTCCACTGTGCAATCCTTGCTAAAGAATAGCTCTGAACTTTCTTGCACTGCGCAATACTCATTGGCAACTCTAATGTGTGTGTGGTGCAATCAATGCATCATTATAGTCACAACAGATAGTCCATCTTGCCCTTTCACCTACCTCTCCACTTGGTCTCCACTACAACTGACATGCATTGTAGTTAACTACTGTATCATTCAGTTGATTAATGAGTTATTATTTGTGAATTTATTAACTACTTAATTCACTCCACTCTCACTAGTGTATCATTCAGTTAGACTAGATACAACTAGCTCAACTGAGTTTAACTCCATTAATTGAGTTAAACTGAATAAAAACTCCATGAACTACTCTACCAACTCTATCATAACTTTTCCACTTCAGTTCTGACTGAGTCCTCCATGCATGAACTACCAGTAAACCTTAGGAATTGCGTAATTCCTTCAGCCCACTGATTTGACAAATCTGTACACTGAAATTAAGTGCTCCAAAGGAATAAGTTGTTGTTTATTGTCAAATTATTATTAAGAGCTAATAATAATCGACACTTCTATTTTTAGATCGAATATCTATAAATAGACTTCGCCCATTATAAAAATAGAATTTCATCTATTTTTCCAACTTGACCAACCATCCACAAATAGCATCCTGCAACTTCTGAAATATGATCATCATGTCTAAAAATAGACATAGTATAAAAATAGCCTGCGGGCCCACTTAGTGAAGGCGACTCATTTTCACTAAGCTCATCATCTTGTTGAATCTCAACACTCCCTCTCAACAAGATAGGGATTATCCTTCACCCCGATCCTGCCTCTATGGTATTCAAATTTTCTCCTGGTGAGCGCCTTCGTCAAAATATCTGCATCTTGATCTTCCATAGGGATGTACTGAAGCAACATGATCTTCTGCTGCACACAATCTCTGATATGATGATACCGGATATCAATATGTTTAGATCTATCATGAAACACAGAATTAATCGAAAGTGTAATGCAACTATGATTATCACAATGTATCACTGTAGGATCTAAATGTGAACCGAACAAACCAACCAGGATCTTCCTCATCCCGATAGCCTCACATGCAGCTTGACATGCTTCCATGTATTCTGCTTCCACTGAACTGAGTGCCATGAATCTTTGTTTCCTATTGTACCAAGAAACTACTATAGATATGATACTGAAAATCCCTCCTGATGTGCTCTTTTTGTCCGTAGGGCTGCCTGCCCAATCTGCATCCATGAAGCCATGCAACTTCACCTCATTCGTCTGTCTATACCATAAGCCATACTTATATGTGCCCCTGAGATACCTCAAGACATGCTTTCCTGCCTTGCAAAAGAGCTTGGTAGGCTTAACCATCGCTTGTGAAAGCTGGTTCACCGCATAGCATATGTCTGGTCTTGTATTAACTAAATACATGAGTGAACCCACCAACTGTCGATAAACAATGGCATCCACTACCTTTGTCGATGTAGCATCCTATTTCCTCCAATTTCCTAGAAGAGGAGTTTCGATAGGCTTGCAGCCTTGCATGTGAAACTTCTCCAGTATCTCCCGGGCATACTTTCCTTGAGACACAAACAATTTACCTTCTCGCTGCCATATTTCCAATCCAAGGAAATAATGAAGGAGGCCCAAATCCTTCATCTCAAACTCCTTTGCAAGATCTGCCTTGCATGAGTGTATCAACTTCTCATCACCCGTTAGTATCAAATCATCAACATAAAGAACAATGATTAAAAGTTTACCCTCCGCCACAATTTGGTACAGGTTTGCATCTGTCTCACTCTTGGTGAAGCCAAGTCCAGTGAAATAGTTGTTGATCCGTGTGTACCAAGCACGTGGTGCTTGCTTCAGCCCATACAGTGCTCTTTTGAGCCTACACACATGCAACTTGCTGTTGAAGATCTCAAATCCTTTAAGCTGCTTAATGTACACCTCTTCCTCGATGATCCCATTAAGGAACGTATTCTTCACATACATCTGATGAATGTTCCAACCCATCTATGCTAAGAGAGAAAGGATGGTCCTTATGGAAGAATACCGTGCGACAGGTGCAAAGGTTTCTTCATACTCAATCCCCTCGATCTTTGAGAAGCCTCGGGAAAAAAATCTTGCCTTATACTTCTCGTCGCTCCCACCAATAGCTTTCTTTACCTTGTAGATCCATCTTGATCCTACAACTGATTTTCCCACCATCCTTGGAACAATCTCCCAAACATTTTTTCTGACAATGGACTCCTCCACCATGGCATCTACCCATGTGGGCTCCTGCACTGCTTCTTCAAAATAATATGGCTTTGTCACGATACACATGCTCATGAGAGCCATGTATCCAGTAAATCAGTCAGGTGATTTTCTTTGTCTGCGTTGTGTTGTAGGGTCTCCTACATTCTGTGTCGCATCAAGCTTTAGTCTCTTAGCTTCTGTGGTACGCTTTCTGCTAGTTCTGATGTTTGGCTCTGCATGAGTGGACTCCACTCCATGAACTTCCTCCTGTGGCTGATCCACATCTGGAGGTTCATCTTTCAGAACAGGTAGTTCCTCCTTTGCATGCAATTCTACCTCCCTCTCAATAATATCTCGTGCAGCACCCACAATCGTTCTGTTCTTCCTCTCCGCAACCCCATTCTACCGTGGGTTATGAGGCGCTATAATTTCTCTTCAAATTCCTTCTTTGCTACAGAAGTCTTTGAATTTTTTCTAGATACATTCACCTCAGTTATCGCTCCGTAGAGCCTTCACTTGCTTCCTCGACTCCTTCTCCACCAATGGTTTAAACTCACAGAACTTTGAGAATGTTTCACTCTTCTTCTGCATGAAGAAGATCCACATCTACGAGAATATTCATCAACAAAAATAACATAATACCTATGTTTTTTTGTTGAAGCAACTGAGAAAGGTCCACACACGTTTGTGTGAATTCTCTCCAGGATCACTGAAGCACGGTTCTCCTTCTCATGAAAGGTGGTCTTCAAAAACTTACCCATAGTACATCCCTTGCACTGATCTGACTATGCAAGAGTACCCTTGGGAATTCCAGTAGAAATATGCTACAAAATCTTCAAAGCGCCATGGTGAAGATGGCCCAATCTCCTGTGCCATAATTATCCCTCATCCCAGCTCACCACTTCTTCTGCTTTGCCCATCATTGTAGCGCAGGCATCTACCTCCAGCTTGTAGAGATTCTTAACTCGAATCCCTATCCTCCTTGTTTGACCCGTTGTTTTATGTCGCAGGAAATATTTTCCATCGCTAAAAACAATTTCATAACCTTTGTCTTCCAACATTGTGACCGAGACCAAGTTCTTCTTCAGACCTGGAACATGCATAACATCTTCCAACAGAAATGAATTACTTGACTCCCTCTCAAAGGTAATGGTCCCAATTCTGGTCGCACTGTATTGACCATCATCGCCCATATTTATATGCATTTGAAGGTCCTTCTCCTCCATGTCACTAAGCAAATCCTTGTCTCCCGTCATATGGAAAGACACACCACTATCAAGATACCACACCGATCCCATATATCTTGAAACTAAGCATGCGATCAAAGATAAATCAAGTTCAAATTGTGAGACTAAGACCTCTCCAGCTGCAGCTCCAGTAGCCTTCTTTTTCTTCTTCTTTTGTGGGCAGTTAGTGGTGAGATGCCCATGTTCGTGACGGTGAAAACACTTCACTTTCGACAAATCATGCTTCTTGCCTTTAGCTTCAGATTTTGAAGGAAATTTATTCCTCTTCCCTTTCCTTTCTTTGGAAGCCAAAGTGCAATTTTCTTCATCTTCATTCTTTGATGAAGAACCATCCATGGTACTTCGCCTTATCTCCTCCTGCACAAGATTCTACCAAAGTCGCTCCCATCCCGGTAGTTTTTCCCGTCCATTGACAGAGTCTTCGTAGCTATGCCAACTCTTAAAAAGCCCAAGGAGAGACAAGCTCACCAAGTCTTCATCATCAACAGTAATCCCACACTTCCCAATTCATCCCTATAGTGGACAAACTTCATGAGATATTTTGGAATAATGTCGCCCTTCTCCATTTTTATTTTTCTGAGCTTATCTTTCAGCGCCAACTTCCTCTCGTCGTTGCTGCTTTGGAAAAAAATCTGTCAAAGCCTTCCACATTGAAAATGAAATGGCTTTCCCATGAAGTTTGGACACAATATGGTCCTTCACACCTTCCAACAAAATTCTTCTTGTCTTTTCCATCTTCTTTTGCCATGCGTCAAGTAATGCAGCATCGCTAGATCCTAACTTAAGAACATCGCTATTAATGAACTCTTTCAGTCAATTATCCTGCAACACCGCCTCCATCCTATCCTTCCAGGCGCTACCATCAAGGGCATACTCCAATCGCAACCCATTGAAAGAGATTTCAATGTATACTCAATTGTCTCACCAAGAATTTTATGAAGCAAATTCGAATTGTCCACCAGCACAAACTCAGCAATTCTTCACAATTGCAATCTTCAAGAATTAACACTGCTCTGATACCATGTAGAAATTATATACAAGATGCATGTATATATCCATATTCTTCTGATATAACAATATTTATCTTCTTGCTAAAT
Source organism: Pinus albicaulis (assembly GCA_034641835.2). Taxonomy (NCBI): domain Eukaryota; kingdom Viridiplantae; phylum Streptophyta; class Pinopsida; order Pinales; family Pinaceae; genus Pinus; species Pinus albicaulis. The sequence goes on along the minus strand of CM076580.1, from coordinate 907,627,218 downwards.
ACAGAATCCTTCCACAGTTAATCTTTTGTGGAAATTAAAATCAATTGCAAACGCATGAAGCACTAAAACAATCGCACATAACACAGTTGTTTAACAGAAAAGCCTGAAGCTAAAAACCCCAACTATCATTTATTATGTATCATGGATATCATTTAACAATCTCATACAAAGCTTAGTACATCAAGCTCTCAGTACAATCAATTGTCACACACTAATCTAAATAAATCTGGAAATCCATGCACCGATTTCTTGCCACCTGATAGCCTACCTCCACTGCGCAATCTCTGCTGAAGAATAGCTCTAAATGAATTCGAATTTCCCTTGCTTGCACTGCGCAATCCTCATTGGAAACTCCAATGTGTGTGTGGTGCAATCAATGCATCATTATAGTCACAACAGATAGTCCATCTTGCCCTCACACCTACCTCTCCACTGGGTCTCCACTAGAACTGACATGCACTATAGTTAACTGCTGTAATTTTTAGTTGAATAATGAGTTATTATTTGTGAATTAATTAACTAATTAATTCACTCCACTCTCACTAGTGTATCATTCAGTTAGACTAGATACAACTAGCTCAATTGAGTTTAACTCCATTAACTGAGTTAAACTGAATAACAACTCCATGAACTACTCTTCCAACTCTGTCATAACTTTGCCACTTCAGTTCTGACTACGTCCTCCATGCATGAACCACCAGTAAACCCTAGGAATTGTGTAATTCCTTCAGCCCACTAATTTGACCAATCTGTACACTGAAATTAAGTGCTCTAAGAGAATAAGCTGTTATTTATTGTCGGATTATTATTAAGAGCTAATAATAATCAACACTTCTATTTTTAGATCGACGATTTATAAATAGACTTCGCCCAATATTCTAAAAATATAATTTCATCTATTTTTCCAACTTGACCAACCATCCACAAATAGCATCCTGCAACTTCTGAAATATGATCATCATGTCTAAAAATAGACTTGCACCTAAAAATAGCATGTGGGCCCACTTAGTGAAGGCAACTCATTTTCACTAAGCTCATCATATTGTTGAATCTCAACAAGAAGGAGAGAGACACCGTTGTCCGTTCATTTCATCAAGCTAGAGTTCTACTTAGTAGTATAAACTTGTAGAGAAGGAAAGTGAAGGTAAGGAAGTCTTGGTCGATGTCGGGTTTCTTAATGATAGTTATTTATAATATAAAGAACTATGCCCCCTCATCCTAGTAGCCTACCAACCTCTGTAAAGGTCCTAATCAAAGTGGATGAGATCTATCTATGTGGCCCTGTATAAAACACACTCTCTCGGTGTTTCTTATTCCTCTCCCTACCATTTCTTCCAGCCAGAAGAGATTTCACTATTGATTTGGATATAAATACATTTTGCACAACCTTCCATTGAGGCAATTGTGCCTCCTCCTCCTACCCCTGCTCATGCACATGTCCATTTACCCTATCAATTATTATTAATGAGAACGCGTTTATGAAAAATACTAATTCTACTCCTCCTTTTCCCCCAAACAATTACTTAGCTCCATTTAGAATGCAATTTTCCCTTGTTGTACTTTAAGTGCATAGATGTGGTGCCACACCTGTAAGTTGCAGTCTTCTCGCCTCCCTGAACCATAATGGAAGAAATGGGTGTGTGTCTGTCGTGATGCAGAACCACTACTTTTGGGCACACAAAAGTAGATCTATGGGTTGCTATAATTCCCTCACTTTTGTTTACCAACTAAAACGTGTTTCAACATGATAATCTATTTCCTATCGATTAAACCACCGGAGTCAAGGGGTTTACTGAACTAGATAAACTTATCAAACATATCATGAAATCCTTTGATTATGTGATGTTTATGGAAGCGTGCTAAGCAACGGAAGGTCATGTCTATGTAAATACGTTGTTACATCATTATGCATGATGTTTTTATAGATTAGCCATGGGCATGTGATTGATGTGATGTATGCTTGATTTACTTATTTTACATGTGAAAACCTGTGTAATGGGGGGATTGATTCTTTATGGTTTAAGAAATTGCTTAGGAGTTAAGTGTACGTAATTCTAGTGGGGTTATCTTTATATTGTATACACGTGTATTTTTCACTAATTTGCAGATTAAGACTCCACAAGAATCCTGAAGTGGTAACATCGTGCTCTCATTTGATAGTGAGAAGGATATAAGTACTATACATTGTTTAATAATTCTCCATATTCTCCCCCATTGACGATTATCAGTCTTCTGATCGATCAGTCATTATATGATGAGTTATATTCCTCCATTCCCAAATATCCCCGCTATTAGGGTCCTATAATTTATAGGATCTCAAGGTGATTAATTATTTCATCTCAGTTCTTTCATATTGTAATTAATATTCCATGATTGTAAATTATTTCCAAATAAGGTTAAAACCTTAGGAAAAAAATGCTTGCATGTCCAAATGCAGCATTAGGAGATAATTAAATATATTTTGATTGCATTAATCACATCATTTAAATGTGGTTAAATAATTTGTAATAAGTTTGGGCACTACAAGTTTTAATTTTGTCAAAACTGGCAAAATAATGGCTTATCCAAGGTTTTGGAGACCCATTATAAGTTAAACACACTCAAAGGGAATTACTTTACAAACCTTTGAAACTCATCCGCATTACCATGTTTCATTAGCGAGGACCCACCTCACTTTTTTGCATCACGCAAATCCCAAAATCATTTACATTGTCGTCTCCTACAAACCTTTCAAAGGATTATATACGATCAAGTGCGACCCATTCCACACCACAATTCCTTTTTCATTTCATTTTTTCCATTGAAAATCATTAAACTTACCCTTTTTTCTTCCTTTCCACTTTACCCTTCCACCTTTACCTTTTCATCACTTTTCACTTACTCCCTCATCGCATTTTGCATAGTATACATGTTTCACATCGCAATTAAAACTTAAAACTTGTGATCGTCGATTTGTGATATCGTATCGCATATCTTTTAACTTACTTTTAAAATTGCCTACAACATATTTGTTTTAACTTGCGATGCGGCAGGTTGGCCCCACCTCAGCAGCTCCGCCCCCCACTTTTTAACCTTTTGAAATACTTCGATATATTATGAAAACATCATAAAACATTACCTTACTGCATAAAACTCCGCCAATTGTAGTGGGCTCCATTTCTTCTTGACACGTGATCCTCCACTAAGCGCAAATCACACTTAGCGGTTTTAAACATTTACCTTATTTTTCCAAGTGCTACATTCTACGATGTGCGATGCGGGTAGGTCCCTCTCCCTGCACTTTGCAAATTTTAGATGTTAACCTCACAGCTTAGAAATAAAATTTGAAAGTTTTGATGTGTGCTTGTGATCCGGTCCCACTTTTCCCCTGCCACATCACTTACCTCCTTCCTCATGCTTTGCACTTTGTTATTTTTAGTGTTTACATCATCCCCGCTTATAAAAAAACTTAAAAATTGTGATCTACACTATGATTCGATCCCACCATCCCTCCACGTCGCATCCCACTTCTCATCGCATCTCTGGTAACATTCTTCATAAACTTAAACTCTAAATGTTGCGAAGTGTGCAGATGTGATGCGACTTCAGAATCGAAATTTAAAAGATTTCAAGTCCGATATATTGATTTTTCACACTGTTTTATTCATAAAAAAGGTTTTCACTCAACAGAAATGACTCGAGTAGCAAATAAACGCTACAAGACAAGTTGGGAAAAGGTGTTGCGGTAGAGAAGATTATGTTGTTACTGAAAGAGCACAAGGCATTCATACAATAGATTTGCCAGTATATCAACAAATTGTGGTCCACGTCCTAAACTGCCCCAATAAATTAACACCTGCTTTGCACAGCGCATTCCTTCAAAACTATAATTTTCTAATAGTTAGATTTTTTAGTTCAAGTCTGTTAGATACTATTTTGTTGTAATTATTTCTATAGATACTTCATTTTTGGAAGTATCAAAGGTCGATTGATTGAGATCAGAATCGTTACTATCTTTTGGAGTACTGTAAGATTTTTTAGAGCACTGGAGCATCAATAATAAACATATCATTCATAGGATTCTTGTGGCTTAAATACTGGTGATGTTTTTCTTCTGTTCTTATGTTTCATTTTCATCTTTCATTGTAATCATCTAAATTCTAATTGTAAAGTAGAAAGTGTGATGGATAGGATTTACTTTTGAGTACCTTATTTTGGCTGCGTTTACAATCATAATGTTTTCCACTGAAGGCCAAACTAAATAATTCTTAATTTCTCTTAGGTTCTGTTGAATTTCCTCATATTTTTGTCATAAATCCATTTACAAATTCGAAAATATACAATAAATATTCCTAGCTTGCCTTGTGTTTACTCTATGAAAATTTGATGCAACTATCCAGTTATTTTTTGACTCCATTGCCCAATATATATTAATAAATTGAATACAATCAATCTTTCAAAATACAAAACTGACAGTAGGGCCCTCCCTTAGCCCTGGTTTACCTTGGTCCCAACTTCAACTATGTGTAAATGCATCCAAAGTTTCATGCCCAATCATTTCCCAATCCGGGCAATCTCACACTTCCCTTATTCTACGCTGGAAAATTTAACAAATAAGTCTGGGTTATTTTAATATCTCAATTCAGATAATTGAGATATTAATTCAACACTCCTCTATAGTTATAACCCGACAGTCCATTATGTATACATATACGCCAACTTCGCATATACAACCATTATATGCGACATAATACTTTGGGCTATTAGAACCATATTAATTGACCCTCATCATGTACATATATTAAACTTCGTTCACATATTTCATACTTCATATTGCGCCAACTAACCATTATACGTAATATATCCATATATATATTACGGCGTTCTTCAGTTATTAACGAAGTCCAATAACGATCGACATACCTTTATTAACTCGCAAATCTTAATTTATATTTGATTTGGGCCCACACATACAACACATTGCCAACGTGGGGTCAACATAGCCGAATCGTACCTTCGATAAATCCACACGCCATCCAACGGTTGTTATCACATCACCCCGCTCCTTACGATCCGACGGATATCACTCGGGCAACTTGCACGGAAAATAACGCGCGATGGCACGCAGTGGAAGGCGGTTTTCCAACCTCGCCCCATGCCACGTGTCGATCTTTCTATGGAATCGCTCGCGAATGGAAAAAACCGCTTGCCCGACGGAAGGTGGTGTGATGAAACCCACTGGTTCACTCCAACCCATCATTACTATTCATCTGGTCATGGTTCCGCTTCTTCCTACACTCCAGGTTCCGGTCCAACACTTCAATGCTCCGCTTTCACTCTTACTTCATTCAATACACAACTTCTCGTTACACCACACTCATCTAATGAACCCCACTTCCAGAGTTCCACTTATATCGCTTCGCGCGGATCAACTGCACTTTCATAAATACTTCAAGCGACCCATACGGACATGATCTATCATCGGATCCTTAACTGCTACAGATTGGAATACTCTCATCGAGAACACGCATATAATCAAGGCACATACAATCAAGACACAACACTGACAAGAAGCCACTTTCTTCAATGACACACAGTATTCGTTAACCAGATTTAAACCCCCACATGATTTCTCAACACGGTTTCACTTTTAACTTCATACGCAGAGACTCATACTATACATAATTACAGAGAATAATCAACAAACGCATGAACACGCAAGGTATTCCCCATACAGATTTTAAACAACAAATGCACAGTTACACTGAGATAATTCCTTCACACGATTCTACCAAGAAGACATAAGTCACACATGTAACTCATAAACAATTCTTCATAAACAGGTATATATATATACATACATATATAGGTGATAAATATCAGCTAATTATTACAATTCATGACAGGCCAGATATTCAGTTTAGTGGCCATTATCCTCCTACTCTGTTTCTGAAGAGGTTCTCTACCTCTCCAACTCTCTCGCCCCCTCTCTCTCTCTCTCATCTAACCTCTTCAGGGTTACATTTATACAAACAGCTCAACAACTCTTAGCATTCCAATTCCTGAATCTAGACTCAATAACTGAATTAATCCTAAGCTGACTCTTCGTATTCCTATCTCAACCAACTTCTCATGTTCTCAAAATGACTTGAGGATAATTACAATTTCCTACCAAAACATTCAAAATATTAATATTTACAAGAATATTTAAGAACATGGGACCCCCCCTATGTCTACTTATGTACAAAGTAACTTTTGAGCCTAATGCCCCTGCATCAGACTCTAAAGCTTCAAAATTTTCATGGTCTCCTGATCATGTGCTCTTCATCTCTACCTCCAGGATCCCATACTTGGTTTTTCTGTTGTCCATCAGCTGCACCATTCTTCAACTGACCTTCTCCAGGCTTCCAAAAAATTTTCTGTAATCTTCCCCCAGCTATGCTTTCACAATCTGCCATTGTCTTTCTCCTACTGAAACTCTCCTGCTTTCCTGCTGCTATCTGCTACTCCTGAGTCACTCTCATCATCAGTCTTCTGATGTACTCAATCTCCATGTCCAGCTTATCCTCTGGCTGGAAACTATCTTTCCCTCTGCGGCTACTTCCAATCTCACATGCTATCAATATGTTTACTACTTCTGCAAGTGTCATCCTCCATATTGCATCTGCTGCCACCATGGTTGTTGTTGCTGCCACTGTGGGTGTTGTTGCCTCCATGGGTGTTGCTGCCTCCCCTTCCTGTCCCTCTGCAACACTTTTCTTGTGTTCATCATCTGCAAATTCATTTTCAGAAAACAATCCAGCATTTAATTTCCTACCAGCAGTGACATACTCATCCAGTATACTAGTAAAACGAATTAAATTCTGCAAGCTAGTACTACTCCTCTCTTCTCCACAGCTTCAGGGATCCTTTCTCCAAGGTCTGCAATCCCTTTCTCTTCTTCAAATGCTCTCAGCAAACAGTTCAGCCATTTCTCCTGTGTTTGTTTTATACCTTCCACATGCTGGAAGTTAGACTCAGCATCTTCTTCTTCTTTGTGGGCAATCTTCAACAATTGCCTCTCATCCTCTTGATGGATTCTGGAAATCCAATCAAGTTCTCGGAGCTTTTCTTTCTCATATTCTGTCAACATGGAATGATGATTCCTCCTCACTTCAGCAGCTTTTAAAATCTTCTCTTCAGGCTGGCTTTGGCCTACCCAACTAGCCAACTCTTTTTTGTCAATGACATTGATAATTCCCGTATATGAGACATGGTTGTCTCCTCCTCCTTCAGCAACGGTTTTTTTTCTCCCAAGAAAATTTCAAAGGATGAATTGTTTTCTGCATCACCTGTACACATAAACAAACTATCAATGTTAAAACCATGAGACCCAATGGTCTCAATTGATGACCTGGTCACCAATTCTCCTCCTGGCAATTCTAAGTCTAGTTCAAGGCTTAGAAATTCTTCATCATCTTTCTCTTCAGCGATCAGAGTCCTCTCTACTGTCCTAATCATCATGCCCAGATGCTGATCCTTCACTATGTTTTCAGCCAACATAGTTTCCTTCTTATTCACCTCTCTGACAACTTTCAACTATTGTTCTTCCTCTTTCTCTGCATGATTAACACATGAATCGTCAGCAGTAAAGTTCCAGTGCTTCAATGCCTTCTCTTCTTCTGACAACATATCAGTATGTTGTGCAAAACTCCTTTCCAAACCTTCTGTCAGCACCTCAGCATGCTGATCTGCATCCTTCATGAGACTGTCAGCTAGTCTCACTTTTCTTCCATCATCTGCTTCATGAACTCCATCCATGAAGATCTTCCTGCCTTGCTTTCCTAGCAACTCATTCAGTGCATAGGTCCTCTTCTTTTCCAATTCTCTTCTCTGAGAATCCAACCTCCTATATAACTCAACAACTTCCATAGGAGTAGATTTCGGGAACCTTACACAACCTTTTATGCCTCTTCTTATTCTTGACCAATCCTCTGTTGGCCCTTCTCTCTCAGCTTCAACATTCTGCTAGATATCTTCATTTGACCCTTTTGTCTTCATCTCTCCATGAGATCTCACTATCTCAGCATTGATCTGAACAGATTTCAGATTCAATGTCTTCTTCTCATCAACAAACTCTGAAGCTTGTTCATCTTCCTGTGGTGTACCTGCAAACATACACAACTTTTTATTTTTCAAATCACAAGACTCTTCAGTATTGGCTGCTCCCTCAAGCACTTCTTCTGGAATAGGTCTGCATATGGAATCTTCAATTTCCATCTTTGCCTCAAGAACTCTGGTTTCTTCTTCCTCTGTGGAGCCTGTCATCACCTCACATTTGTCAGACTCAAGAACACAAGCCCTCACATCATCTAGACTTGTCCAATAACTCAGGAATTCCTCAATGGATTCCTCTTCAGCAAGACAAGATTCTTGCTGCCTCAAGTCTTCACTATGTCTCACAAGATCTCCTGCAGGTCTCCACTCTTCATCTGTGCTCTGTTCTGCTTCACAAGCAGAAATTTCTTCTTTCAACTCAGCTGCTTTGAGTTCTTCTCTCAATAGGGAAATATTATTTTGCCTCAACCTCATCTGTAATGGTTGCCATTTCACACTCTTCCTCATGAGCCAACCAACTCTCTGGCTTTCTTCTATCCTTAGTTTCAATCTATTGAACTCTTCCCTGATCTCAGCTAATTCTTTCTGCCATTCCTCATCTGTGGATTTCTTATTTATGCCATTTGCTTTGGCATCTTCACTCATTCTTCTGCTGTGGCTTCTCCCATAACCTCTGCAATCTCTGCAGTCTCTGCTATGGCTCTTAGTATCCATTTTCTTCTCTAGGAGTTCTTCAATCACAAGCTACACTAAGCCTCTACAACAACAAGCTCTCTTGCTGCAACTTACCTCACCAAGCTTCTCTCCCGAGCTCCGGATTTTGGCAAGCACTGGTCCCCTTCTCTGCAGGAACCTTCTAGGCTTCACTCTGCAACTTATCTCAAGAACACCTCTACTCTATGCTCATCCAAACTCTGTTGGGAATCTTCCAGGTTCTGCCACACTCTTTCTGTACTCAGAATCCCTTACTGGATTCTTCTATCACTGCTCTCAAATTTGTGATCTACTTCTGCTGAGATGTCTTCAATTGTCTCCACTCTGACTTCTACAAACAATCCTTCAACCAGATTTAAACACTGCTCACTTCTCTTGAGAACACTACAAATTTCCTCCTTATCCAACCTCAAGCTGAATGCCAGGCTCACTACCTTCACTATCAACTCTGTCTTCAATTTTCAGCAACCATAATTTTGCAACTACAAATTCAATCAGATTAAAGTTAATTACCTGCAAGATCATGATCTTGTCCTCCACTCACTCCACAATCCTGTTCACTTTAAATATGTATGCTGCATGTCAGGCTTCCAAATCTGCAGTCTTCTGTTAAACAGACTTCAACTTTTCTTTCCTATTCAGTACATGTGCATTTCCAAAACAAACTTTTCAGCAAGCTAACTAAATTCTAGCTCTGATACCACTTGACAGCGAGGCCCTCCCTTAGCCTCAGTTTACCTTGGTCCCAACTTCAACTGTGTGTAAATGCATCCAAAGTTTCATGCCCAATCATTTCCCAATCCGGGCAATCTCACACTTCCCTTATTCTACGCTGGCAAATTTAACAAATAAGTCTGGGTTATTTTAATATCTCAATTCAGAGAATTGAGATATTAATTCAGCACTCCTCTATAGTTATAACCCGACAGTCCATTATGTATACATATGTGCCAACTTCGCATATACAACCATTATATGCGACATAATACTTTGGGCAATTAGAACCATATTAATTGACCCTTTGGGCTATACTTTTGGCATGTACATATATTAAACTCTGTTCACATATTTCATGCTTCATATTGCGCCAACTAACCATTATACGTAATATATCCATATATATATTACGGCGTTCTTCAATTATTAACGAAGTCCAATAACGATCGACATACCTTTATTAACTCGTAAATCTTAATTTTTCTTTGATTTGGGCCCAAACATACAATGCATTGCCAACGTGGGGTCAACACAGTCGAATCGTACCTTCGATAAATCCACACGCCATCCAACGGTTGTTATCACATCGCCCTGCTCCTTACGATCCGACGGATATCGCTCAGGCAACTTGCACGGACAATAACGCACGATGGCGCGCAGTGGAAGGCAGTTTTCCAACCTCGCCCCATGCCACGTGTTGATATTTCTATGGAATCGCTCACGAATGGAGAAAACCGCTTGCCCGATGGAAGGTGGTGCGATGAAACCCACTGGTTCGCTCCAACCCGCCATTACTGTTCATCTGGTCATGGTTCTGCTTCTTCCTACACTCCAGGTTCTGATCCAACACTTCAATGCTCTGCTTTCACTCTTACTTCAGTCAATACACAGCTTCTCGTTACACCACACTCATCCAATGAACCCCACTTCCAGAGTTCCACTTATATCGCTTCGCGCGAATCAACTGCACTTTCATAAATACTTCAAGCTACCCATACGGACATGATCTATCATCAGATCCTTAACTGCTACAGATTCAAATACTCTCATTGAGAACACACATATAATCAAGGCACATACAATCAAGACACAACACTGACAAGAAAGCCACTTTCTTCAATGACACACAGTATTCGTTAACCAGAGTTAAACCCCCACATGATTTCTCAACACGGTTTCACTTTTAACTTCATACGCAGAGACTCATACTATACATAATTACATAGAATAATAAACAAACGCACGAACACGCAAGGTATTCCCCACATAGAGTTTAAACAACAAATGCACAGTTACACTGAGATAATTCCTTCACACGATTCGACCAAGAAGACATAAGTCACACATGTAACTCATAAACAATTCTTCATAAACAGGTATATATATATACATACATATACAGGTGATAAATCTCAGCTAATTCTTACAATTCATGAGAGGCCAGATATTCAATTTAGTGGCCATTATCCTCCTATTCTGTTTCTGAAGAGGTTCTCTACCTCTCCAACTCTCTCGCCTCCTCTCTCTCTCTCTCATCTAACCTCTTCAGGGTTACATTTATACAAACAGCTCAGCAACTCTTAGCATTCCAATTCCTGAATCTAGACTCAATAACTGAATTAATCCTAAGCTGACTCTTCGTATTCCTATCTCAACCAACTTCTCATGTTCTCAAAATGACTTGAGGATAATTACAATTTCCTACCAAAACATTCAAAATATTAATATTTACAAGAATATTTAAGAACATGGGACCCTCCCTATGTCTACTTATGTACAAAGTAACTTTTGAGCCTAATGCCCCTGCATCAAAAACAAACTCAAAACTCAAGTACTATCATAACTAGCCTAAAACTTATTTAAACAAAGCTATATCTTATAAAGAGAGCCCTCTCTGAATCTAGGAAGGCTAGGTACTGGATTCCAAATTTGGTTTGATGTTGGCCTCTGAGATTTTTTCTTCAGCCTCGGAATTACGGAACGCCAACACCCGCTTACCTAGATTCCTGCTCTTCAAGAGAGAAGGGATGACAAGAATGAATAGTCATTCGATATGGAGCAACCAGGAGGACCGGTGAGCTTAGTGTTGCTCGAAAGTTGTTTAGTGGCGCGTAGATACGTATGGATGGAAAGGATAGTGATCAATCAGAATTCGCATGTCACAGGCAGTAGCTTTTCATGGTCGAATACCGCCAGATCGGAATACTGCGGATCTGGTAACGAGAAGCATCTTATCAATTGTGTAATAGCACATGCATAATTTTATCGTTATCTGTTCAATTCTCTCTGAAATAATGAAATCTCTCTTATTATATATAATATACGAGTACTATTCCAATTTCCAGCTGGACAATACGCTAAAGCAAAGATATGAGTCTAGTTACTTAGACACACATCTTTCTTTATGGCTGTCTTGGTCGACTTTACTCGGCCCAGTCAAATTCCATTGATTTATGAAGTATCTGAATCCCCCCACGCTCCCTCCGTCCCTTTACCGCGGCCATATATTATGCCTTACAGAAAATCGCTTTTTTTTACCAATCCAATAATGGCAGATAGAAACACCACTTCCGTACTAACCCCAAACATCCTCTTACATCTATTTTTGATTGATACACACGTGGGCCTCTTCCCAAATGAATAAATCAGTCCCAGCACCCCTTCTCGCACATTAATACTTCTTGTTGTCGTGGGTGGGAAGTAGTGAAAATTCCATTTGAAAATCTATATCTTTTAAGGGCACTTCTTTCACTATGAGAGAAAAGGGCCTATTGGTGCAGTGTGATGTCGCTTGCACTTCTTGGTAATACAATTTAGTATTTTTTATCCTATTCATAAGGATAAAGCTAGTGCTTGCTTCAAGGTGGCCTACCTAACTCACTCCTTCATAACCGAATGTAGAATATGCTTTTCGTTCCTATGTCCAGATAAAACTTTTCTGTTATTTAGAAATCCTTAAATAGGGATGAGATGCTCGGGCTACAATATGCATTCATTTGGCCCAGTTCTGCGCCTTGATCTGGATGGATGTTTTCATGAATCTGGTAAATCATTCCCATAGAGCGGATCGGACTAGGCAACTACAGAACCATTCTTTTTCCAAAGAAACATCCATCTTAACCAAATATAGATAGATAAATGATAACCGAGACCATGCTCATCATGATTGGAAACCTCAACAACGGAGGAGAACCCTCCAAAAGGATGTTTCCGATACTCGAAATGGAATTTCACCTAAATGCTGAATCGATTCTATTATCTACATATTAACTGAAAAACCCTTCAAATCCCCCTTATTGGAAAGTGCATTTCAACGATTCAAGTTGTCGTTCGTCTTGTTCAATCACACATAACTGACCCATAGTCTTGAGAGCATATGAAAACACTATTTCTCCCTTCCTATCAAGATTAATTAAGATTTTCCTAATAGTGCATAAATTCTCTATTAATCAGTGAGGTGAGGGGTAAAGAAGAAGCCCCGGCTAACCCCTTCTCCGCACCTGCGGCCGAGGATCCCTTAAGATAGGGATAGGTGGGAATTAGTTGGTTCGAAGAAAAGTGGCCAAGCTTATTACTATATATTGTAATGAACATGTTTTTGAAAGCTTTATATAGTGGCTCATATCCCACCCGTCAACTATCTATCTACACTACATGAAAATGAAACGCCTTCTTCTCTTATTTTTCACTCATCGTCTAAACCAAACGGAGGGGTTGGAGGGAGCCGGGAACTATATCTTGGACGAGAAAAGATGTCAAACCAACTATATAGATGAATATTACTTACCTAGTGGGTTGGGTGAAATAAATTGATAGAGCTATAGCGCTAGCAAAGGGGATTCCTTTGACTATTCTCCTCCAGTAGTAGCTACTAACCTGTTCTATTCTATAAAAAGAAGAAAGAAAAATAAGAACTAGAGTTAGTTGTGGGTATACAATATTGGGATTGGTCCGAACCAGCAGTAGTGGATTGGTTTCCAGTCAGTCCATGGATCAATAGCATTAGCTTGGCAGGTTGGATGAACGCATGTCGATTCACTTCAGTCGGTCTTGGGAGAAATCGCTTTATTCCTCTTCAGCTTTATAGCTCAACCCACTAGCTAGCTCTAGCTACTACTATATGCGTAAGGAATGTGACTTTGACATATCAACTTTATAAACCCAACTATGGTCTCGCGAACACAACACCCACCCTTATTAAATTACATCAACTAGAAATTATCTCGACTATTTATCAAACCCGACCCAATACAACTATATTTAAGGCAACCCGAGGCTGGAAGTTCGCCTCTTATTGCTATTTGTGATTTAGGAGCACTCTGAGGTTGAGAATATAGTACAGTTTCCAATATATTGATATTGTTGTTTAAAAATATATCCTCAATGGTTCATTAGTTTTTTCACAAGCAAGCTATCCTCTCAAAAGAAGAATGCCTTTAACCTCATCTATAATCGTTCAAATAGTTGATCTCACTTCCCGAAGCTGAATAGTTGACCAAACCTCTCATTTCCACATCAATCAATCGGACCCAGTTCCAAACCTAACTCACAAACTTCACTCACCTCAGCTTCCTTTTTGCGATGGAAATGAACGCTTCCAACCAGGAAGAGAATGCTTTTAACGAAGTATTATATATTTCATAGTCAAAATTACGTTGAAATGTTAGGTGGGTCTATTACCATTCCCTATCGACTGAATAGAGCCTTTCCCTTCATCTTTACTATGTAATAGTTCAAATGATATATGTGAGGTGGGTGGCAGTAATATATCTTGTTACCAAAATCGGAACGAGAGCATTTGTTTCCTAAAAAAAAAAACGTTAAGAAAATGGAACGGTACGGAAAACGTTGTTATGTACGGTCGTTCACAAAACCAGTTTTTTTTTTAAGAAACAAATGGTTTTTTTAACGGTTTTCTCATAAACATGTTCATTTGTAATGTTGGTCTCATTCCAATTTATTGACGTTGAGCCGAATCATTGGTCTCATTTCAATTTGAAGTTGAACCGAATCATGAAAATGCCAAGGTTGGTTTTTTTGGATAGTTTTTAGAGACGATTTCATGGTTGGCATCATAACAATTTTTGGGATTTATGTTTTTTTAAGTGGATTTAGTGTGCAATTTTATATATGGTTTCCTTGTATTTAACATTTAAAAATTATTTTTTCATATAAAATTATAAATTTAAATACAAAGGGTTATATTATATATTTTTATAAATTAGTATTTAAATAATTGAATGAATATTTTATTATTTACTTCAATTTACTATAAAGTTTTGAAAGTTTAATGGTATTTTTATTTAGGTTGTCTTCAAACATTAGTTGTAGCATTTATGGTTCTTCATCTTTTCATTTTTTCTATGGAAAATTTTAATGGAGGGAGCAACACTCCTTCCTATAGCAAGATAGTTGTAGGTAGTAGTAGTTATAAACAACCCTCTACTTTTCTCTCTATTTTCAATGGAGATTAGTTCAATCTTCACCATCCTATTACCCAACTAGGGAAACTAAAAACTAGTATCAGCTTGCCAAATACCAAATTTGAGGTCCGCTAGAGTCACATCGGAGTATACAGTATATGTGAGATCATGTACTCATCCCAAAATTTCTAGGGATATGGAATTCAAAAAAATCCCACTCTCACTCGATCCAAATCAAATGGAAATGGAAAGGCCAAATAAAATTTGAATTCAGTGCCAAAGTTTCTTCAGTATTGTATGTCCTTGGAGGATCAAACATGAGTATTTGAGAATGACCCATGTGAGCAACACAAACTTCACTTCTCACTATGAATATTCGAGAATGACCCATGTGAGCAACGAAAGCCTATGAAAACTGTCTATAAACCATAGTATTGGAGAACGATGATGATGTATGCTTTGTTTTATGTTTTGTTTTATGTTTTTCACAATTTTTTGTTTTTTCTCTCTCCTCGTTTCTTGAATGCACGAAACTTACAAACTATGTTTCTCATCCCGTTATCGTTTCTCGTTTCGTTTCCTGTTTTTCGTTTCTAGTAACATAGGTAATATAGAAATAGGTTTAATGGTTCCAAGCAAGACGGTTAACATTAAGAAGCAGATTTAGTCAAGAATTAGGAAGGGTTCTCTCTCCGATCACATCGATTCACCCAAGCAAGCGAAGCATCTTATGCCAGCGAATGGAGTGGGTTCACCCAACGAATCAAGTGGGGAAAATTCATCCAAAACAGCCAATCCACTCGGCCCTCAACTTCCAAGCAACTCCGAGTGAGGATTTTGTTGCATGGAAGGTAGAAACAAAAACTGAGTAATCATGACTTAGTTTGGATAGAATTGAGAGAATAATTTCGTCTTCCTTCTTGTCTATGCCACATATTTTTCATTATAGCATAAGTGATTTTCATTTGGTGAAGAAATCCTGAATTGTATCGAAGTTGCTTGAGCTAAAACTGATGAGCTCATTCTCCAGCTAATGTCCTTACAACACATCCCACTTCCCGAAGAGTCCTTCCAATGTGGTCTATACTTCATTGGGTGTTGATGAATATTCGATGTGGAATAAGAGGTCGAGATAAATAGAGAGACATAACACTCCATATGATTCATTCATTCAATTAAACCACTTTTCCTTTTTCATAGCAGAATTTGGTTCGGTCTTAGTCCCCATAGTGATCTTGTATAGGCCTTTGCTTCACAAGAGAATCACCACCTATTGCTTCCATTCATAATAGTTGAATGGTGTCGGGATTTTCTATTCAGACTGATCCATCTTGTCTGGTGCACTCCAATCTGTGTCCACCTTCAAATCTGTATTATCCTCCTTAGATTCACCAAATCTTTGATACCATGTAAGATTCATTTCATTAACCTGCAAGAGGATCTAGAATCTAGTTTAGAAGCAATACAATAAACAAGAAACAATTGAGACAATGGAATAAAAATACTACAAGCAATGCAATTTAAATTATCCTGTAGAATAATTAATGAATTATCAAAATTTTCCAATATCGGAGTATCCTTATTTTTCAGTATAAATATGTGTGTGTGTGTGTGTGTGTGTGTGTGAAGGCTAGAACTCCAACTCCTGATGTAAATATTTTTGAAGTATGAGAAATAATATATCACTATAGACTCATACTAGATAAACCTTTAACTACAGCCTATATACTCGATGTATACCTTGGAACCTATAACTAAAACTAACTCCACCAAATCAAAATATCACTATAACAATAAGTAACAAAAAGGATCAATAGAAGCTCTAACGAAGAAGCCCTATCAATTCTATAACTAACTAATAACTTAGGGAGGGATGAAAGCTATTACAAAATATGATTACTAATAACAACAAGGTATATATAACTATAGGAATTAGATCTATTGCCTTTTAAAATGTAGGTGTTTTTTATAGAACTATAGATCCTATGTATGTAAAGGGATTTCTTCAAAGATAGGACTAATATTTAGATTCTAGATCCTTCCTCTGGGGATTGGGGTGGGTAAATAGTTGCTTCAGGTGAGCCATCCTTCCTTGTCAATGGATCCTGGCTTGTAAACCAATTATTAATCAATTCTTTCATTTAAGGTGACATAAGGCCACTGGACCATAAGGGAGAGGATCTCAGGCTCGTGAGAGGTAGGCTTCTGCAACCTCACCTCAGTTATAGTGAGGCAGGCACCTTGACAAGTTACAAGGTTTTTACGATGACTTTACCATGGATTTTTTCCAAAGTTTAAAGACTAACACTACAGAGAGTACAATACCAAGGATACATTACTATGGTCATGGGGTTGTTGGCACTATATTTTGTGATTCAAACTGTGTGCCACAAAGTAATATTGTGCAACATATTTTGGCACTCCGTGTAGTAGTTTTGTACTGCACAGGTGCAGTGACTGTTTAGTTACTATGCAATCATAATGTATTGTATATGAATGCACAAATTATAATTAAGAAATAGTTAAGGAAAATTATTTTCTAAGAGATGTAATCCCTTTTTGTACTGAAAGAAAGTAGTTAGAAACTCAAGGATAGATGGATAAAGAAAGAGAAATAGACCATTAGGATTTTTGTTGGCATAATAGAATTCACGTAACCAGACTACAAGGACTGATAGAAATACATTGTATGACTATGTATATGGAATAAAGATGATGGTTTTTGGGTTGGTTCCCCCTCTTTGAAATGTTTCTGTGTTATGGATGTGGATTTTATGTGAATGAATGATTCTAGTTTAATGTGATAACTTTCATGTATTTCCTAATTATAATATGTTATAGTAATTATTATTATAGTCTCGAGTGAGACCTTATTCGCTTCTAAATATTTAATATGTCAATTCTAATGAGGTTATTATTTTCTATGTATTTTTCACCTTAGGTATTAAAATTGTGCCAACAATTGGTTCTATTGCTAGGATAGAACACAGTTAGATTCTTCGTGAAATAATGAGGACATGATGTGGAAGCCATCAAGGAAGGAGAAACAAAAATTTTTATATGGAAAAGAAGAGGTTGCGAAGCATGGCTCGACCACCGGGAGAGGATTTTATGCAGTAATAAACTAGTAACCCATGAGTCAACCCCCAAATATGGAAGAAAAGGTACATTTATTTTGATTTGGATGAAATTTTCTTTGCTAATTTTCCTTATATATTGCATGAATGGGTAAAGAGATTTATAGAAATTCACACTATATGGTCGAGTCTGGATCCTGTAGTTTGGGATCAAGAAGCGGTTACTAGATTCAAAACCCTAGATAATAGGTGGACTAGGGCTATTGATTTTTTGTTTGAAAGGGTTGAAGAAGGATATATAGTAGAGTTTTCCATTAAATGCAGTGAATTGTTCAGTTGTTTAGAAAGAAAGTGTGAAGCTGGTCCGAGAGGTAGACTATTCACAGAGATTCCACTTTGGATGAAAATGTTATTCATTGAAAAGAAAAAGGATTGATGTGCATGAAACCTGACAGGATGGAAGCGTAAAACCCCTGCATCGGGGGGGTTGGGGAAGAAAAGGTAGGGCAATGAGGGAAAAGGAAACAGAAAAATGAGCCAGGAGAGCAAAAAAGAAAATAAAAAGGGCAGAAAGACATGAAAGAAGGAATGCACTAAATGAAATGGAATGGAAATAAGGGATGGAGAACATAAGGAAGAGGGGTGAAGACATTACTGATATAATTTATAAAACCGGTATCAGGAGAGAGAATCATACCAGAAGGGTATGTCGAAGAAAGAAGTGCTCCAATAGAAAATGAAAAAGAAGACGAGGGGCTGGAAAAGGGGTGTGGCATTGAAGAATATGCATTATAGAAGGATATGGGAATTTCAAATGATGGAGAAGGAGATCTTTGTGTCAAATCCCCCCAGTGGATAATTTTGGCTTGGTTTCGCAGATGATAGTGATTCCATACACAGTAGAGATGCCTATAGCATGATAGATGATGGGTGAGCCTAGTGAGGATGAGGATACTCTAGTTGCGCCAAAAAATTTTCACCACATGAATATTGAAGAACCATTTGGGTCTATTAATGAAGGATATGGAAAATTCACATGGTATAACCCCCTTTTTGGACTACCCCCCATGTGCACTTTAGAAACATAAAAGGAAAATTAAGTAGAATCATAAGATAGGAGTATTTTGTAGCAAAGAATAGGAGAAGCAACATAACCAGGTAGAAGGATATTAGTTGTAAGAAGATTGAATATGGAAGGACAAATGAATGATTTTACACTCAAAATTCTGGTCTTCCATCAAACTAGAAAAAAAAAGATGAAGAAAAACACTCGTTCACCTATAAGTATGGATTGTAAACAAAAATATGGAAGAAGTAGACAAGGTATCATAGTTGGAGACTAGATTTAGAGACCACGTACTGACCTAGTACATGAAGTACAATTCTCTGATACTAGCAAGACATGCCAATTCCCTTGTAGTAAAGAGATAGTTATTGAATCAATTTCAGAAGCTTAAGTCAGAGCCACAATGTATCATGAAAATAAAGGAGATCAAGTAGTAGGTAGGATAAACAATATGGGACTATGATCAAAGGTTTTAGATTTGATTGGATACATTCACTTTCCAAATCTAGTATGTGAAGCACAGAGAATGGTTCGTTGTAGGGCTCCTCCCACATATTCAGGTTCCCCTTACCCAACAGAAGGTTACGATACATTCCAAATCCTAGGAGATTGCCATGCACTTGGAATCCACACCTGAAAGTGAAACTTCAGTAGGAGGAATGGCATCGGCACAACCTAAGCTCACCTCCATGATGATGCAATTACAAGAAATGACCAAAAAAAGGTTGTGCGTGAGAATGTATGGTGCACCCTGTGCTGCATAAAAGGTCACGATGAAAATGAATGTCCAACGCTTGGAAACTATACTGCAACTGGCGTGACAAACCCATTTCCAGTGGGAACTTAGATGGAATTGTGTTAGATATGCAAAAAATGGGGCCACGTACCTCTCCACTACCCAACACTACAAAAGCACCAAAATACCACACACCCCATCTTATGAATTATATAAATCAATGGGACATGATGTGAATATCTACCCTGCATTATAGTTTTTGAAAGAGCACACTGTATATTCCTATATAGTTTAGGGCATATAGGATAGTAGTGGTGGAGGATGAGGTGGTGACTTCCAAGGAGGATACAGTGGAGGGGGATGGAAATCCATCTGCTTCAACTGTGGAGAGATGGGCCACTTGACATGGTTCTGTGCCAGACCCCGCACGCTTTGTGTGTACTGTCACATTGTAGATCACGTGATAGAGGACTACCCTAAGCTCGTAGAAAAATGGGAAGATATGATGTGGCACTGCAACATGATAATAGTTGAGCCACGTAAGGAACAAAAGTTGAAGGGACCTGTGCATGTACATGTTGTGTCCAAAGGAGGTGCGAGAACAGGGGAAGATAGATATAAAATAGGTTGTTAGGATCAACCTCTTGAAGAAAATTTTCCAAGGCACAACCAAATTTTGATGATGCGTAGCAGAAGAAATTCCTACATTATGTGTAAATATTTATTGAGGATGCACCACTACGTGAGGAAGAGTCACGGTGCAATGACTACTAGGAGGAAAAATCAAGGAACCAAGTAAGTTATTTTTTGAAATGTTGTATCAAGTTATTAAGTGATCTGCTGGTGAAAATGAAATTAACACATATTTTAACAAATTTGATAGAATTGAGTGAGATGGTGGTTCTCATCTCTACCCCATTACAAGACATGAATGTGTGCCACGTTAGTAAAAGGATAATAACGAGTAGATAATTTAAGTTGATAGCATATCTAGGAGGTCATGAGATGTAGGATTTCATTTTGGACCTAGGATCCGATGTGAACATTCTTCCAAAGAAATCATGGGAGTTGATGGGTAAGCCAAAGTGAGTTTGGTCTCCTATTCAACTTAGGTTAGCTAATCAGTATCTTACCCTATAGGTAGGTTGGAAAAAGTTGAGGTAGATATTGAGGGGGTAAAGATGATAGTAAACTTTGAAGTGATCGAGATCATGGATGAGATAGACACTTATCTGGCCCTATTAGGAATTGACTGGGATTTTATAACATCATTTTGAACCTGAAGCAAAGACAGATGTTGTTTTAAATGGATATCCTGTGAGTGGTTTCTCCATTGGATCCCGTAGAAGGAGAGAGCTATAGATAGTTTGTAAATGATGACATATAAAGTGTGGATGTATATAATATTTACAACATCATAGGAAGGAAAGAAGACTATGTGAATCTAATGGTAGATGGTGAGATTAGTTGGAGGAGTATTCATCGTTTGACATTGATTCAGAGGAAGCAGCTTTATAGAGGTGGAAATACAAGCTATATAAGGTATCTAATAGAAGATGCACAATAATGACTAAGCCGGTGCACTTTATAGGTTCTTAGCTATGTGACCCTCTTCAATTCGATGGAAAAGAGCAAATAGATGCATTCATAGATAAAATGGAGGAGAGTGTACCTCAAAAATCAAGAATTCAGGAAATGGACACACATCAAAGGAACACATGTGCGCTGGTGGGAAACACATAGGGAGAGGTTGGAAAATTTGGTGCAAGTATTTGAATGCATAAGAATGAGGTTATAGCCCTTGAGAGATTTGGAATTGATGAATAGGTATAAGGGTACAGACAACCCCCCAAAAACACATATGGTATAGTAAGAATAGGTGGACAAAGAAGTAGGTTCCCAATGAATAATGGTAGTCTATGCGTATAAAATAATGATGATGAAATTGAATCAACTCATTCATTACTGGAAGATAATCAGTGATGATGCTAAAGAATAATATCCTATAAATATATAATTAATAAGACCATGGGTGAGCATGCAATTAAAGAAGAGGCTTCAAGTAGCATTGCACCGAAGTCCTTGCAGGCACTGCAGATGAGGAAGTGCAATATTAGAATGGAAAAAGACCCTAAAATGGGTGTGATCAAATATTATTGAGACCAGGAGACAGTCACTCAGGTGGTGGATTTGTTGGAGTACAAATATTTGTTCCCTAGAATTTTTTCAGAGATGAAAGGCCTAAAGGGATCCCTAGGGGAGATGAAGATTCAGTTGAATCCTGATGCAAAACTGGTGAAGGAGAAACCATAATGACTGAACCTGAGGTATAAGGAGAAGGTGTGAAAAGAACTGGGAAGAATGTTGGATACAGGTATTCTATTTCTAGTAGAATAATTAGAATGGATCAGCCCCATGGTTGTACAGGACAAGAAAACTATGGATATTATAATTTTTGTAGACCTCAGGAATATGAATGCAACCCCTGTACATGATTACAAATGAAGTTTTATCAAATGTGGGAGGAAGAGAAGCATATTCTTTTATAGATGGATTTTCAAGGTATCACCAAGTAAGGATTGCAAAGGAGGACAGGATGAAGAAAAACTTTACAACCGAATGGGGTTCATTTTCTTATACTGTTATGCCCTTTGGCTTGAAGAATTGACCAATAGTTTAGTTTTTTCTACAATTGTGGTCACAGCGTTAAACGAATTAATGCATAAATTTTTGGAGGTATATTTGGATTATTAGACTATATTTAGTTTGTTGAAGGAACACATAAAAGTGTTTAGAATTATGTGGGATAAATGTCAGTAGATGTAGATCTCATTTAACCTAAGGAAATGTGTTTGGAATTATGTTGGTATATGTTGGTATATGTAGTTTGCAAGGATGGATTGCTCATGGATCCAACAAATAATGCTGTGATTGTGGACATGCTAGCCCCAACCTCATTTAAGGATATATGTGTGACATTAGGACATACCGGGAAATCTAAGAAGTATATAAGGTGTTGTGCCAAGATCATTATGCCGCTATATAAGATGTTGAAGAAAGAGACCAAGTGTGTATGGACCTAGGAATTCCAAGAAGATTTGAATATACTAAAGGAAAAGCTAGTGACCGTATCCATTCTCATATTTCCTGACTAGATGGATTTGTTTCATGTACACACGTATGCATCATCTATTGTACTTGGCGCAGTTCTTGCGTAGCCAAGAGAAGGTAACATCGATTAGCCTATTTCATTTGCAAGTAGAAAACTCTCTGGCTCATAAAAGAACTACACTACCATAGAAAGAGAAGGTTTGGCCATGGTATATGCATTGCAAAAGTTAAGGTATTATATATTAGGAAGTCCTTTCAAATTATTTACTAACCATTCTACGCTGAAATACTTACTGAATAACCTAGTGTTGGAGGAAATAATTTGTAGATGGTTTCTCTTGTTTCAATAATTTGAATTTTAGGTGGTATTTAAACCTAGCAAGCATAATGTGGGACTAGATCATTTGTCTAGTTTAGAGTATGGAAAAGGAGGAGGGAGTTTGGATGAGGAGTCTCCTAATAGTATTTATTCAGATTTGAAGTAGTACCAAATCAGTTCACATAAAACAGAACATTTCTAATGATAGGAAAAGCACCAAACAATTACGCAGTGGCACTATACCGACAAATGGTGACAAGTGAAGACTACCAGTTGATTGCAGGATAGTTGTACAAGCTTGGAGACAATGGTATATTGTTCAAGTGTGTCATGGAACAGGAGCACGATGCATTTTTGTATGAGGCGCATGAAGGTATATAACTGGAAGACATAACATAGGTAAAGTAACTTCTAGGTAATTACTATGTGTTGTTTTGTGGTGGCCCTCATTATTTAAGGAAGCCAAAGAGTATTGCAAGCACTATGATTTTTGCTAATGCATTAGAAAACGATCAGGAAGGGATGAGCTGAAAATTTTCCTTATCACCACACTGGAATTGTTTGAGAAGTGGGAAATATATTTTTTTGGGTGGATTATTTCTAAAACCCACTCAACATGAAGGTCTTATATAGGAAAAACAGTGTCTGGATACATTTTTATAATTGACTCGGACATACTCACCGACCGGTATGTCTTTAAAATCTTGCTTCAGGGAGAGACAAAGTGTTGCTACATGGTCAAGTCAAATAGCCCAATCATTTTTGTAGCATTCTCCCCCACGGTATGATCAATTAGCCAAGAAAGAGGTTTTACCTTTAGAACATATATTGTGGAACTGCCCCGGATATATTCTCAACAACCATAACATAAGAGACATGGCTAGATAGATGGGTGGACTAGATAGATGAGTGGAGAATAGAGGGATAGTCCAGTAGTCCATAGGGTTTTGACCTTAACATGATATAATTGAACTGCCAATTGGATGGCTTGGGATTATGGTCCATTAGAGCAACCTTGTTAGATTATGGGGACAGAGAGAGCTTCAGATTATAGGATATGCTTTTTTTTATCACACACACTTTCCTTTATGAATCTTTGGAGGTACATATATTAATGCTACAAGCATGCTTTCCAAATGTTATTTACTTTATTTACTGCTGAAATCCTAGGAGAAAGAAGGAGTCATGCCATACCTATTGCTGAAGCCTATAATGAAATCAGTGTGGTACGACACTATTAGAATACCTTACCAACCTTTTTTAAAACCCACACCACCTTTAGCCCTAAACCATGAATGCACTTAGTGAGTGTCAAGAATTATATGAACCGTAAGGAAGCATTGGATGAATGGATGGTCCCAATAGATAGGGTCTCCCTTTAGCCTATATTTTTGAATTGCTTGATGGCTTGGGTTATGGTTGTTGGTCCATCGGATAACATCTCATTTGATCAAGGAAAAATGAGGGGGACTTCTTAATACAAGGATATGCCCTGCTTCATGAATTTGAAATCTTAGGTAGGAGGAGGTGGTAAAAAATTTAGACTATAACTATAAATACCCTTTATTATTTTGTAATTGGATGCTATATATGTTCCACCAAACTTTATGAAATACTTGCCTTCAACCTAGGAGAAGAAATTGAGTTTTGTCCAAAATATGACCTGATACCTATGACTTTATCTTAGAAGAAGCACTAGGTGGATGGTCAGTTGGTAGCCAAGAGAGAGGTAGTGTTTCTCCCCAATCGGTGAAGTCAAAATATAGTAGGTATGGCAGGCTATGAACTCTTATATTAGAAGTATAAGCATCGGATGGTGGCTGATTAGCCGAAGACTTTTCGTAGCTTCCCATGCTTTCACGATTCTGGATAACATGGCTAGATGAGATGGGGATGGTGGATGGATTATAAAGGACTACTTTTCATAGCTTCATATGCTCTCCATTATCAATTGTTGGATGGGTCAATTAGCCGAGAGAGAAGGTTTCCCTTTAGCAGAGATCATGGAAGAACTATTGGATGGATGGATTATCCACAGCGAGAAGAAACACGACAAGACAGCTGGATGATTATCAATCAGAAGAGAAAGCTAAAACGGGCCTTTATATACATAATTTCAGGTGGGGTTAGAACCTGTTGGGGCAGGCAAAAATTATTTGTGGGGGGGCCTGTCTTTCGGTTATTATTCTTGGGTAACACTAGAGTGCCTTATGTTTGTTATGCAACAAAACCTTTTCTAGAAGACACTTCTTCTCATGCCCATTATTTATACCCCCCACCTGGTGCCTCAGATGGATAGATAGGTATCTTCGAACGAAGCCAGTTTAGATCAGCAGGCCTTTCTTTATATACATCATTTCGGATCAGGAAGGATATTTTTATTTAGCTGGAAGAATGAATTTCATTTTGACCTACAACACTTGGATCGTTGGAACAACCTTCTTGGATGGATATTCTGACAGCCATAACCTTCATAGGAACAGGGTTGGACGGGACGGGATGAACCAACAACCTTACTTAAAGCCTCTTGCTTAAGCCAGTAATTGAAGTAGGGTATGGATAGCATGAGACCTTTACTTATGAGCATACACATGTTACCCCTTTACGTATTGCCTCTCTTCACCCAACAACAACCTATGGAGTGGAATTCTTACCAACCCATGACCCTTTATAGTACAAAGCACTGCATGGATGGAATGGGTGAAAAAATTGTATAAGCGAGCTTGGAATGCATGGGTGGATAGAGCCCAGAATCACAAATGAGTTAACAAGTTGACCAAATTTATTTCATAATGCCATAGCAAATAAAGTTGGACAAATAGAAATTCACCTTATAAACCCCAGTTAGTAAATATGCTTCTGACTTCATCAACAAACGGGTTTTATATAGGAAAAAATGCATCTATGGCATGTTGAAATACGAGAATGGTCTAAGTACCCAAGCTCTCCCTCCAATCTTCGCTCCGCTGGGAGTATTCTTTATGAAATAAAAGAAGGCAGGTTCTGGCGATCCCATCATAGGTAATACAAAAGTAAAGTGAAGTGGTTAAAATGGTAAAGGTCCTACTAGTAATGCAGTTATAATTAAGAACACAAGTATCTGCTGGTGGGGATTAAACCTGGCCTAACAAGATAATAGTGTTACCCAGGATAATAATGAAGTTTATAGAATCAATGATTTTTCAATAAGAGAAGTATAGTGAAGTAGAAACTAATATTAATGAAGCGAGTAAGTGATATAGGGAAGGTTTCTTTATTAAGGTGGGTAGGATGTTTGGAAACACTGAAGTTTAGGCAAATAAACATAACTGGTGTTCCTGATGTCTCAATTCCTAATTCATATCTATTCAAGCTCCAACAAGAAAAATCGCGATACCCCTCCCTTCACTTAAGCATCCCTTCCTTAAGCAAGAGGTTAGGACATAAATAAGCGGTTCAGTAAGGGGATAATGGGTAATTGGTAAATACAGGTGGGTTGATGGTATTAACATAGAAGTAAAGGCAAATAGTCATAGGGCTCATAGGAGTGCCTACATCCTAAAGCAAGTATTATGTAAACCTATGTACCAGCGGTACCCGAAAGGAAATATGTGATACCCCAAAAGTTTAGAGTGGTACCACCCCATAATAATTCATAAGGGATGGGTAACGGAAATTCCCTGGTAATCGAAGGTGCGAAGCAGTGACTGAGGATTCTACTAGGTCTAAGGTAAGGGCTAATCAACCCATCCCATCCAGTTGGTGCTTCTAAAGGAAGAGGATCATAACATTCCATCCTAACTACGTGCATTCATGGTATAGGGTGCCACACTTCTGGTTCTTGCAAGTAAAGAATTGGTAAACCAAGGGGGTGAAAGGGTTGTTCATAGCATCATGATGCCTTCCCTACGTGTTCTTTGCTTCATATTGGCTTCATCTTGGGGAGCACTCCATATATACTAGGGGGAGTACTCAAGTAAGGGTCAAGTTATTTATTAATTTGGCCCTTATAAGATAAGTTCTAAGCAACCTAAGAAATTAATTAAGTAAGTGGTCTAACGCTCACTAACTGCTCTTATGGACCATAATCTAAGTCATCTGGCAGTTGATCAATGATATAAGATGAATTTATTTCTGTGAGATATTTGTCTAAAGGGAAACCCTCTCTTCTCTCTCTCGACTAATGGACTATTCCACAAAGGAGCATGGGAAGCTCCAACAATTCCTCGGCTACTAAACCCTTCATTTAGCTGTGTCTCATTAGTTCTAGGAGTATGTAAAAGAGCACCAGTTCTAAGGATCCAGCCCACAAACAAGATTTGGTCGCTCGCTACAGCTAATTCATTCCTAAAGAAATAAAAGTCCAGCCATGCCCTGAAGCACAATATCAAAGCCATGGCCCATGCCCTGTGGTTCGGCTGATTTGAAAAAACTTATCAAACACTTGCTTGTTTTAGAAAGATAAACTTAGTGTTGAGGCAAATAGGGTTATATAGAAAGGTGGAGTGAGTTGGTCGGTCCCATAAAGCATGTTTCCTACCACTATCCTTGGGGCATCATCTTGGAGATTTATAACATTAGCTTGTAGGGGAGCTTCATCACTAATAAAAATCATCATATAAATTGGATTTCGGATGCTTTTCCTTAACAAATGGAGACTTTTGGGCTTGAATCCTAGGTTGGTTTGCAATACCTAGGAAAGAAGAAACTGAAATTCTATGGACTAGATTCTTTATTGTGTCATAATTGCTGCAAGGGAATATTCAATTTCATGATCTCACACCTTGTATCAAATGGCGGAGGAGCAGAAGGGTCGGGCTCAATGACCTTGGCAACTAGTGGAGTCCTTTAAAAAATGGTGTCTGGCTACTGAGACACTTTATGTTGCTCAGGAGCTTTGATATCTCCTCTGATGGGGAGTGGTGGCTACTTGGGGTTAGTGAATTTTTCATCTACCTCGGCCCTTGGGGATTGGTTCTTTTTGGACACATCTTTTATGGTATTTTGAACGGGAAAATATCTTTCCCTTGTGATATTGGAGGGATTTGGTCTTGACTTGAGCTCATATTTCTTTATCACCTCGTTTATGATATTATTAGAAACCATTTGTAATTTTGCAGCTGAGAAATTCAGGGGCTCATCTTCTAAATTAAATAATTATTCTTATTTATAACCCTCTTCATGTCCCAAAATGAAAAGGCCCCTTAACTCCGAAGAATAATATATTACCTAGTCAACCTAAGAGCAATTGAAGCCATCCCGATGCCTGTCATAGAAAAACTTAATGAAATGGCATTCTTACTAAATAATAAAATCCATTTTCATTCTCCAATTTGATATGGTTCATTCGACCCCCTAAAACCAAGGTTGAATTGATCAACAACATCACATTAGAATAAGCTTTCATCTTGTCCAACCAAACATGCATGGTGCCTGCTCCAATTCGAGTATCCCAATTGAGTATCCAAGTATCAAAGTATCTAAGTCAAGTATTTGGAGAGCAACCCATCCCAGCTATTACTTATTGGCATCAAGTGGGTCGAAACTAGCTAGCCGACATAAGCTCTTGGGGCTCCTCCTGGTGGCATCCAGCTCCTAAAATCCATAATCGGAGGACTCTGCTCTTTATATTGTGAATTAACATAAGTAACAACAGTAGCTTTTATTTATAAGGTGTTTTCAATTATGTTCCAACTCAACTTATTGAAATAATCTAATGAAATCCTATATATCCTAAAGAAACGTCATGAAAAAAGGTTTGACTAATCTCCACACATAATATGTTTCTCTATCGTTTATGGATTTAACGGGATATGGACACTACTATTTTTCACCCCTTTAATAGAAGGAAAAGGGAGTATGGTTCAAACAAATAAATCATTCATCAGTAAATATAGCAAGCCCTATACGAGTTGTGATTAGAAAAATGTGTACCATTATTTTCATTAGTCCAACTATTAGCCCCTAGCCTTAGTCCATGTAACTTAGTCTATAAGTATACTAGCTATAGTCATTGCAGTAGCTGCATGGACTTTGTTGGCACTGGAATCAGCACTTGGACTGCATCAAGTGCCTAACTAGACACATATTAAGCTCTAAGAGGTATTCTTATGATTTGATTAGGTTTTTTGGAAAGTGGTTGGATCTCAAGCACTCTGAAAGTAATGTTGAATAGACAAAAAAGCTCTGACACATATGAGGACACTAGTGTATGATGTGGTAGAAAAATTGAGTTTGTAGCCTGATGTTTAGAAGAATGGAAGAAGCGTGGTGGGTCTGTAGGACACAAATCCACTGTTGGGAGGAAAATGACACAAATTCCAGATCTGAATGTATAGTGAAAGAATGCTTTCAAAATACTTACAAGAATCTCACTTTACATTTAAAGAATCACATTACAAGGAATGCTTCTGACTAATATGACCTCATGAATCAGGAATTATTGGTGAATCAATACTAACAAAAACATATTAACATGCATGCTGGATCAAAATACTTACAAAAACATGAAACAGGGTTTAATTCCACCTCTAAGAACTCTTATTAACAATCTTCAATTATGAATCAGGAAAGCTTGGAACAAGACTTACAAAAATAGATCCATATGACTTAGAGGTTCACAAGACTGATAAAAACATACGATAGAATTTTTATGATAAATCTTAAAAGACATATAAGGTATGTAAAATCAGAAGGGAAAATAATGCACACACCATAATATTTTTTGAATCCTCAACAGTGTAACTGGAATATATTATGAGTTCAACAATAAACAGCTTTAGGAATAACATGAGGTTCAGCAACGGGGCTAGGGCACTAGGCCCTGTGCCACCAACCATCTCTCTCTATTACATAAAGCTAAAATCTTAAATAAAGTTGCACAAAACAAACTCCTGCTAAATTTTATGAATGAAATTAAATAAAAGAAACAGTAAACAAATCAAATTGTTCCATGAATTTAGAATTTTTGAACGGTTCGAGGCTTCAAAATTTGATGCATGAAACTATTTGACTGCCACATAAGCTTATTTTTGCCACCTGCCCTAACTGTCTTCAACTGCTACAAGAAAGGTGGAACTGTAAAACCTGCCACTTTAATCAATCCTAACATAACTCTGATGGAATTAATCATATTGACAAATTGTCTGTGAGCTTTAAGAATACATTTGTATTTGTTGATAGGTGTCGAATATTTAATTTCTTTGTTTCCGGATTTTCTGCAAACCTATGATTATTTCTTCTGTGTCGGTTATTGCTGGCATATCATTATAGTTCCATAGAAATTCCCTTTTCCCAACTTGACCAGTGGATTCTATCTCTTTATTACTGCAACAGTCATCATTAATATGCCCTTTTCTCTTTGTCGGGTCTTATCCTACTCAATTCATTCTGCCATGTTTAGCCTTTTCTTCTTAAACAACGTAAAAAACCTTATACACCTGGACGTGAAGTATTTTAAGTTTTCATTTTTGAACTTCATCGCATCCATGCGACAGTAGGAAGGAGACGTGTCATCACTGCGCCACAACGCATTTCTCAAGATCTAAGGTTTATCGCATTTTGCAAGGTTTGGGATCAGGGAAAAGAGGTAAGTTCTAAGACCTACGAAGTGCGATGGGCGATGACGAAGGGTGATGTGGCAGGAAGGGTCCCATATTATATCGCAATCGGGAAAAAGGAAACTGGAAGTGAATGAGAAATATGAGTAATATTGTGATTTTGCGATGTGGAAAGGCGATAGCGATAAGTGATTTGGGTGTGTTGTAAGTGATATCACATATATAATATATGATATGTTTAAAAAGGTTTATTGTGGGGGGTGGAGCTGCTGAAGTGGGGCCGACTTACTGCATCACAAGCTAAATAAAACAGATTGCGGGCACTACAAGGTAATTCAAAACATATGCAATGTGATATCGCAGATCAGCGATCGCAGAATTTAACTTCTGTTGCGATGAAAAACATGTAACATCTATGAAATGCAATGAGGGCCCAACTTTAATTGTGATCGAGGAATTAAGGAAGCGGAGTAAGTGAAAATTGATAAAAGGTAAGGGTAGAAAAGGTAAAAGCAGAAAGGCAGAAAAAGGGTAAGTTTAATTATTTTTAATGGAAAATGATATGAAAAAGGAAGTGTGGTGGGGAATGGGTCCCGCTCCATTGTGTATGGTATTTCTAAAAGGTTTGTAGGAGACATCAATGTAAATGATTTTGGGTTTTTTCCTATGGGAAATGTGATTTTGAAACATAAGAGGCTAGAGGCCAAACAGAATGATAGAGAGGGCAGCTTTGAATATGAGTCAAAAATCAGTGTTAACAATTGTAAGGTCTTTCTTACTTACTTTAATTAGCCTTAGAGACTTATGGTAATAATAGGTTTAGCTCTAGTCTGTAGAGTAACTGTAGAGTTTGAAACTAGTACTAAAGATTGAAGAGTCAAATACATTTAGCTTCCGTCTCTGCTAGAGCTGTATAGTAAGGCCTTATAGACTACTACCTTAAGAGTCTATGCACAGCAAGTACCAGTATTATAAAGAAATAGGCTTACTAATAAAAGTACAATCTTAGAATCCTAATGTGTCCAGTCCATTATTATATAAAGAAAAAGAAAGTAATATTGAATTGCTTTGTCACCTACATATATATTAGTAGTTCCACTCTTATTTATGCCTTATGAACCTAACTAGTACTAGACTTATGCATTATTTGTATCAATGTTATTATTATAGTAAATAGATGCTATTAGTAACTATTCTTAGTGTCTTCTTTTATATTTATAACCTATCAAACAAATTAATTTTTTATTGATGTATTTCAACTCTAGTTCTAATAGGTTGTTGAATTAGTACAACTTTGAGATCAACTTGTAAGTGATAGAAGAGATGCGAGTATCATATGTAATGATTACTAGTTATGGAATGATAGTGAGAGTTTGAAGCTCATACCTAATGACAATGGGGTAACATATTATTACCAAGATAAGCCATACAATAAGAGATAGGATCCATATTTACTAATCTTTGTATATCTAATTTGTGTTGTATTACAGTCATCATTACATATTTCTTTACAACAATCTTGCTTGATATGAAAGGAAATCTTATTAGTTCTAAATAAGGTAAATAGCCTTAGGCATTAAGCTTTATAGTAAGGTCGGAGTGTAAACTTTAGCCTTAGTAACTTGCCTTAAGAGTTCAATATATTGTATTAAACAACGTATAGATGTGAGTATCACATGTACATTGTACCTTAGTGTGTACAGTAGTTGTTGTAGTCCAGTACCTACAGGTAAGTGTCTATAAAGGATTTCACTCAGATTTAGGGCAAGACTAAGGCTAGTCTCTTAAGGCATGGAACTAATAAGGCTAAGACTAGGGACACTAAAGAAAGAAACCATAGGGAATAGACTAATACTAAGTCTCTATTAATAATAGATCAATAGGGAATACGAATGGTACCTTGGTTCCTACCCACCAATTATGACACGGAACAACCCAGCAGAACAACAGCTAGGTGGTGGCTTCACGGAGATGTTTATATACGCATTTATACGGACCCTTTCTCTTTTATTTCTTAGGTTATCACCTGCTTGTTTTGTATGTGGGGGATAGGGTTTACACCGCACTATAGAAATGATAGGAACATCCAACTTCTGGGGCATGTTCACTTGTGGGTGGGTGGTACAACGATGGGACAGGTAGGTGGTCTTTCACTTGGTTGGGCTAACTTAGCTTGGCTCACTAAGCTAGGATCGCTTGCAAGGGATGGATGGAAGGAATAATTCTATGCTCAAATACCTACTACCGAGACGGGAGGACATATTGGACCTCAGAGCTGGGGTTCTGGAACAATACAGAAAAAACTACTAGGAGGATTGTGCTTCACTGAGAGAGATGATTATATACGTTCTTATACCTTCGAACCTTTCTCTTTATTTTGTTGATGAGTTTTGCTTTATTTTCTTACTCGATGAGAACTTTATTGATGATCCAAAGAAGCATTAACAACTTATGTGGCAGAAATACCTGGGGAATGAAATATATTTTTACATTACTTAACATTTCCTTTTCATTTTTGTGTTTCTCTATGATGGCGAGGTTGATCGAGAGCTGGGGCAGAAGCTAGAACTTGATCAGGAGCTGGAGGGTAAGGAGTCAACCAATTTATTTAGGGCCTCGTCTTAAGCATAGGCACAAATAAAGGGTGGACCAGATAGTCTAAAAACACCCCTCGCCTTGTACCTCGGACCTCATTACCCTATTTTTTTTCACTAAAATTGCACCTTTTGGGATTCTGGTGCAACTATATATCATCAAGAAACTTAATTGGATTTTCTCTCTATTAACATTGGATAATCTCATATAATATAAGTTACCACACCTATACCTTTTGGCTGGGATGCTCAGTTTTCATACTTGGATTGGATACTCCTTCACTTGGCCCAAACTACAACTGCTCACTGGACCTATTGAACATGGAAAATGCTAACTTTGCTGGGAATAAAACAACCCTTTCACCTACTGGGAACTGGACATTGGGCCTACGACTGTTACTTGATGTGAGGGGAGGAAATATTTAGGACTACGATGTTACCTGGGATGGTAGGAAGGACAGCTGTTACCCGGGACAGGAGCTGGGGTCCTACCCAAACATTATGACACAAGGCACAATAGATAGCCAAGCAGGTGGGTGGTACTATTTACACAGAGCTGCTTATATATGTGATTAGACCGTGCAACCTCTTTATGATATTGGATTGTTGAGAAGGAAGGTTTAAGTTAGAGAAGATCCAATCTTTCAAGGAAGAAGATACAACGAATTAGATTGGACGGATTGAGAAGATATAACTTATAGTTGTGGGGCAGACGTTGTGGAGTGGAAAAGAACATAAAATTTTGGTGGCGCATGTTCACTTATGAATGGTTACGACTAATGGGATAGGTAGGTGGGTGGGGTTTCATTGGACGGGACTGGGGAGGAACCCCTAGACAGAAGACGCATTGGAGAGGAACCGGACTGAAGTAGAAGAGGCGGTTGGTCACTGGAATGGAGAGGATGAACTGGTGGACTGAAGCACTGGAGAAGCAGAGGTGGGTGCTTTTTCACTGAGCTACTTATATACATTATTATTAGGAAACTTATATATATATATATATATATATATATATATATGAGTGTTGCTACTTGATTGAAAATATTGGATATATTTTTGGGTCAAACAAGAATCAGTATAGGGAGAAAGAACAACCATCCATTGATTAAACAAGTGTTTCAATCTGTTGGGCACCGCACCTCATTAAGATCATAGGGTATGCCACCCAACTTCAAATAGATAGATCTTCATAATGACTGGAAAATTCATCTATGCTCTTGAGCCGACTAATGCTAAAAAAGGAGTGTTTGCTGGAAACATTTTTAAATTGGTTTCAAACTTACTTTTTATTAACCCTCAAAATGATTCAACCCCGGGTCTCGCCATCCAATTATTATAAGTAGGGCATTCGTAAGGGTTCATCACTAGGTACGTATATAAATGGGAGGTTCACCCAACTCACCTACCTATATTCTTTTTCTGGCACATCTTACCTCAACATAATTCCTTTACTTTAAAGTGTTTGAAAGTGGGATTGACAAGTCAGCTTGAGCCTTCCCCATTCACTATATGTTATATAAATTTCCAGTCAGTGCTACAAGGTCATAGACAGGGGGTCTCCATTTCTAATACGCTAGTTTTCTCAAGTTCCATGCATTCTTGGTACTCAATACGGGAATGAAAAGCTCAAATAGTTTTTTCTCATTTACATGCCCACTTCCATAGCTGGATAGTAATTCCATAGCTAAGATGAAGGAGATAAAAAAGTTTCCCATTGGTGAAACCAGAAGACATTCTTAGTTACATATGAGATATAGATTAGGAAATGGAACTAATCCAATATAATGGAATTTTACTACTCCTATAGTGTCCAATGGGGCAGTGATCCAATGGGTGGGGCATCAGAAAGGGGGGAATAAAATCCAAATATGATCTCGCATATTATTTACTTGGACTCGTAGATCTACGTTTCAATTGTCCATTGTAAATAGTAAGTTCTCATTAGAAAAATAGTCAATCCAGAATCCGAACTATAATAAGGTAGAGGGCTATTCACTTAATCTAATAAGAGAGGCTACTATAATAATCCTACTATATTGATCCCAATGGGGGAGGTAGGGGCCATATTTTGATTCAGCATGAAAAATATAGATAGGGGTTCTTTTGAGGCGCAATTCCCTGTTCCCCTACCTAACCTAAAGCATGTGTTGTGATTCCAGATCCTTTCTCCTTGTTGTTGAATATCCTTCCTTGTTGTTCTAACGTTGTTGTTCTAGGAAATATTCTTCTTCTAATATGCCTCTCACTATCCTGAGGTAAGCTCCCTCCGGTGATCAAGAGTAATAGGTGGGGGTCCTCGAGGGCCCAATCCACCCATGCATAACCAGTCTACAAGGGGAAGTAGAGGGTATGGTCCTAACATAACAACAAAGGGGTGTGCAATGTTGTTGTTCAGTAAAGGTTGTAGTGTATGCCTCTCTCTCCATATCTTTCAGCTCTGGTCGTGTTCATATTAATAATACCCACACGACTAGGCATTTTTTATTATTAGGTAAGAACTCGAGGCAGATCTTCTTTCAATAGCAGTTGTTGTAATAAGAAAGCCAACCAATCAATTGATTCATAAGGTAAGCTCAGTCAATCCTGGATACCTGCCCTACCCCACCATGTTCTCATGGTAAGGGGTAGGCATACGCATTTTTTATTTCTCTGCCAATAATCAACCTTGGCCTCACTGCACAATAAACTCTCTTTGCTCATGATAAGGACGGCAAGCAGCATACGTATTTCTTGTTTCTCTTCCAATCCGGACCTTCCCCATAATATATCTCTCTATCTGCTCATTTGAAAGGCTTAGCGTGAAGTTCTGAACCCCAAAACAGTACCAGGTAGTCTCAGCGTGGATTCAAGAATACAGTGAGTGTTAAAAGCATTGGAGCAGGTTGTTCGTATTCTGACCCATAGTATCAGGTTGCTAAGGTAAGAAATATTCATCCACCCATGTTCATAACTAAAATAAGGGTAAGCTCACAAATCCTTCCTTCCCCCAAGCACCCACGATCCTCCATATATCTGCTCATGGAAAAACCACCAACATTGGGGTATGGATGTCCACTCAACACCATTGATTGTAAATGCAAGAGGTAACGTCGTTCATAAGGTAATTTGATTACTTCTAGTGCTTGCTTCTCTTTCATTTCAAGTAATAAGGCAAGCATAATGACATATATAATTCATGACCAGCAACCACCCTTGGTGATAGCCTCTTTTTTCTCTCAATCCCACCCATTATAGATAGACAAATAGAGATAGAGATAGAACATGTCAATGCCTTAAACCCATTATGATCAGAACAGAAGATCTAGTAAATAGAAGGGATGGGATTTCAGTACCTTTCATCTAGTGGTGAGTACATCATCTCCTCATGTCAAAGACAGGGGTTTGATTCTCATAGGGGATAGGTAGGTACTCATTCCCGGTCTCATGTCTGAGTGACAGGTTGGTTGATAAGCACACACACCTACCTATACAGGGAGGTGCGTCTCCACATCTCTTCTCTTGACTCTCTAAACAAAATGGAACCCCAAACTCTAGTAGCCACACCTCAAAAGGAGGAAATGGAAACATCAGAGCAAAAATTTTCCCCTACGTTTTCTCTGAGCCAAACATACGTGAAGCTACTTCAATGACCATCTATATCGGTCAAATAATTAGGCTCCAACATGGAAAAGAATGGCTTCGATACCGAAAGCTACCTATTTATGGCTTTGTCCTTGTCTTTGTGACTGAAACTCCTTACCTCACCTTTTTCCCTAGACTTTCTTGGGGATGTATGGTTTATTTATTCATACGGAAAATATGCACTTTCTCTTATTATACGATGTACCCTTCATTGTTCTGACTTTTTGTCAGTAAAGGCATACCTTGTGCATCAGATACCTCAAAGTAAATCATAAAATTCACCGTACACTCTGTAGTACACATCCATCATACTCTCAATCAATCGATTTTCCATTGATATAGTTTCCCTAGCTATTCGCCCTAAGCGCATCTCCAGTCAGTTTACCTACAGCTCATCAGGTTTCCTTTCTAAAATGCGCATTACTACGTCAAAGCAGGCATCTGAGCCAATTTGAAAGGCAACAGTTATAAATCAGGTTTACTAAGTCCTAATTCTGGTAGGGTTAGAGAGAAATGATTAGGGTAAGACAAAGAGAATAAAAACAAGAGACCAATAGCTAAGACACAGGCATAGACCAAGATTGGGCAGTTTCAGTTACATTGGCAAGAACTAGGAAAGACAGAGCAGCAGAGTGGCAACTGTACATTGGGTGGTTAGATATAAATTGTATAACATAGGCCAGATAGGGCAGTAAGAAAGATAGGATATTGGATGAGTTTCACCATAATACTAGGTGGTAAGAAAGCCATAGAGTATTGGATTTTTCCAATAAAGAAGTAGAGTGAAACCGTACAGATAACGATTGAAAGTTAGGCTAGAACTGACCTACTGAATCGAGTTAGTTAGACACAGCAATAAATGGGTTTCCGATAGCCATAGATAAAGGTTATGGGAATAGAACAAGGAAAAACCTACAACACTTGAGTCCAAAGGCAGTGGGACAGAAGATAAGATCACTTGGTAAGACCTACATCGCTTAAGATATACCCTAAAACTAGTAGCGGAAACCGCTTATTTAGACCTATAGTGAAAGAAAGACGGTAATCCAGATGAGAGCACTTGGTTGAAACTATAGCGAAAGACCGGAAAGCACTTAGTGGCAACCGATAGATTAATAGGTTAGTTTTCTCGGCAAGAGAGGCAACATCCAAAAGGATTTTTCGAGAAATAGAAACCCCCACTGGTCTATTAAGGTGGAACCGATAAACCAGCAACATAGGGTAAAAACGTAAAGGTAGACATGTTTATTGAGTGAAACCAATAGAGAGTGTGGTAGAGGTTATGGGATACTACAATTGACCATATGGAGTTATTAGGCTATAAGTGAGTGATTAGGCTAAATAGGAGGCCAAGTGAAATAGAATAGCTAGACCCAAGTATTTATGGAATTTAGTGTTATATAAGCTATTGGTATTCAATATAGGCTTAGGGAAAAAGCATTTTTAGGCAAGGAAGGATGGCTTGACTTTGGGGGAAGGAAGGATGGAAAGGAAGTGCCTGCTAAAGAACTTTTACTTCATATTTGAGCAGTTCCCTTGGCGGCACTTAAAGCACTTTACTGCCTATTTGATCCTCTTATCTTTTGGCACTAAAATAAATTTTACTTCTTAGTTGAGGTATCTTACATACTAGTAGACTTATAGTTTTATACCAACCCATCCATATTTGAAAAAGAAATACAGGCAAACTCGTACCCAAACAATTAGAATTAACCTTTGACCCCACTATTAATAACAAACTTATTAGGTGCCAGCTTCCCTCCCACCTGGTACCTATTTACTATGGATGGGTATATTCTTTATAACCACCTGAGGAAAAAATACTTCTTTTTATAAACTCATAAAAGATCCCTCCCCATGCGACTTACTCTCCCTAGAATTGCGGAAAATGACACAATTTTGAGGTCAATTCTATCTTCAATTTACACCTTTAAGCTCATCAGATTTGATTAATACTTCCTACCCTTCGTACCATAGAACCCAAACTACATATTGAATTAGGAAATAAAACCATTTAACAACTACTATCAGGAATGGATTCCCTTTATTACTACTTTAGGAAATAGATAGTTTAGCCTTTTGTTCATAAAACGTATATTCAGGAGAAAGCTTAATATTAATTCCCTATTATTAGAAGAATGAAATTGAAAGAAACATACAAGTTAAAAAATAATAAAATCCAGTTTATCTGCCCCATTACAATATATGCTACAATATATGTTATATCATTCATCAATGGGCTTCAAACTCCTTTTTCTTGAACAGCTTGGAGAGTAATATCTAAAGATCGAAATCTCTCTGCGATACTCTATACTTTTAGTGAAATGAAATCAATACAGACGTTCAGTTCAATTTAAGATAACAAGAAATATTCCTACATGTGAAGCCAATCACACTTAGACTTGAACTATTACTAGTAGATCACACTAAACATATAGATTGTGATATAGCTATAACTAGAGTAGTTTTTCTTCCATAATCAATAATAACAAGTTACATCAGTATAACCATAAGTAATTAAATCTTGAACTATTACTAATAAGGTGTGTAATTCAAGCTAGAAAATCATTTTTATTCATATCGGGATGGGCTACCTCAATCGGAGCAGGCACAATGTTGGCTTGGTAAATAATGAAAGAAACTTATCATTCATAGGAGAAAAGTCACTAGATGGATAAGGAGAGATACGTTAAGTGACTCAACCAATGGGAGAGGAGCGAAGCCACTTGTCCTTGCTCTCAGAAGAGCAAGCGATGAATCCCTTCCTCAGGCAAGGTTTCACCTCAAAAAACCTAATCTTTGACCGAGCGGAGTGGAAATGCTGGTCACTGTCAGCCGAGAGTCGATACAAGAGGCGATCCCAGGTAAGTGGCGAGGCTGATACTCGCTGGTAGTCAAAGGCACTATGGAGGAGCACTTGGAGGGAGGTTCACGTGATCCCCAGGATGGATGGGAGGTGATGGCGTTATTCAATGAGTGTGTTACTCAATGATGAGGTTACTCGATGATGCATGAGGTTGCTCGATGAGGGATGTTCTCAATTTCCAGGACTCGATGCCAAGTATGATCCCCCCAGCATGGAGGTAGGTAGGTCCCAATACCGCTACCATGAGCTAATACCCGAGATAACATCATCACCGATCAGTGCCAAATAGACACTAGTTGATGCTGTCGATTCGATGGAAGAGAGGTCTTCCAGGATTGGCATTGATTGATCAAATTTATTGATTCACTTGATCAATTCTTTCGATAAAACCATTACCAAATAATGACCCATCTTATGAGAGAGGCATTACACCAAACACTGCCCCATCAAGACATCCCCCCATCATTATTCCCATCCAAACTAGTTAGCTCTCTTTATACTTTATCTTCTCTAACGTTCCCATTAATCCTGGGCTTCAACTGATGGAAGTTGACCCTCGTCTCTTCCAATCAATCGAGAAGGAATATGAAACACTTCATCCCTAATGAGACTAAATAAGATGACCAGCCATGCCATCCAATCACCAATCTCTAATGGGTAGCTCGAGGCTATGGTTAATCCATCCAAAATCAAAGCAGTAAGTAAGAAAGATGATTATAGGGTGTCCCCCCCCATTCCTCAATTGTAGGTTATACCCCATTATATTATTTTTCCCCCGTCCTACCTCTCATATTTCTTAGTTACCTTTCTAAGCCGCTCTAACTGACCTGCTTAACTCCTTCGTAGTTCTCTGCCTTTCCGAACTCTATAACTTCCATCCATCTCTCGTTCAAAGGCGTGGGGTTTTCACTCTTGTTTTTTTTACATACCCCCTATATTTTCCTTTTCTCCAAGTAAGAAGGTTGATGACCAAGCAGGTAGAACGAATCCCTTCTTCCTTACAAGGGGCGATCCTATCCTACCCTCCAGAGAGAAATTGATTGGACCATCCAGCCTTCCCCTCGTCCTTCTTCTCTAGCTCCTTCTCATAAACCTCGATCTGGCAAAGATTATGCCTATGATACTGCTGGCACTAGTGCTACTACCTATGGTGTTGTAGGCTATGGGTTTATAGGATCTACTGAGTCTACCATTGAATCAACTGTATAAGAAATATGGATCATAAACGATTGGATCTGGGTTATCGGCAAAATCTGGTACTGGTGCTTCTTTCACTATTTCCCTTGGACCTTCTCCTGCCACATCTTTCACTTCTAGGTAGGTTTTGATCTCATCCTGGAATTGATCATGCTTCTTTTGGTGTCCCTGTATCTATCTACTGCTGCTGGTGAATTTTCCCGCTAGTTATTCTTCTGTTGGATCGCTGGCATCATCAACTTATTTATGGGGTTTATATAGCGTGCTTGATTATTTGTGAGGTGGAGATGGATATCGATTATCACTTGGCCTTTTCGGCTTCGTATCAATCATCACATGACTACTAAATCAAAATTTTATTTTTAAGGAAGTATTGCTTGTCTGCATCGAGCAAGTAAATGAAATGAAAAAAAATCCATTCATATTAATATGGATTAACAAGTGGGGCCAGTCGCGGCTACCCCAATCCAGTATAGGGAGCATGGTTTTCGACATGACTAGAATAGGGTGGTTTATGAAAATAGATTCTAGCTTATCTCAATTCACTTATTTTTGTCCGCTCCACTGCTTGTTCCAAAAGAATCATGTAGTTTTGGTTGTTCCAGTTATAGATACCTAAAAGGTCTGAAGGGGAGGTTATACTTCCTGAAACATGGTCATAGAATGTGCTTTTTTACAAACACTGATATGGCTTGATTTATTACTGAATTGGAAATTTTTGAAGATTGAAGAATTGGCTTGCTATTGGTGGCCTTCTCTTTTGTTGGGATGTAAGGAAATATTACCAACCTTTCTTATCCCATCCCGCAGTGGAACAACCAACCTTTTACTTTGAGGTATGGGGGAGCACCCACCCCTTTACCCCAATCTAGTCCACTTGATTAGCTGCTTGACTCAACCCCATGAGTAGTAGCTTTTTCACCCATTACCTCACCGCTGATGAAATAAAAAGAAGAAATAGAAAGGCTAACCCGCTAAGTGAAGAATATTACTTGCATTTACCTATACGCTAGACAGCAATTGTTGCTTACTGCCTCTAGCCTACTTGTAGCTTACTGCCTATGCCCATTCATCCATGAGTAATCACTCCCCCAAGTGCTCACCACAAACCCAACCTTACACGGCTACAACAGTATGGTGGCTTATCACTTGTCTAGGTAAACACAGTAATTATGGCACTTATCCAGAGAAAGTCTTGTGCTGCTTAAAGAAAAAAAAATTCAAATTGAATAACTTGGAAAGAAAGTCTTGTGCTTCAAAGGACAATGTTTTCTCATCAAATACATAATTTGATGTCTAGATAAAAGACACAAATCGCCAACATGCCTCTCTCCAATCCACCATAAAGTAAAAGTGTTTTTAGAGTTGTTGCCGAACCTGCCCAACAGCCCAACGATTCGACAAGATTCATCTATACAATCCGTTCAGATTTAGTTTTTGTATGGAAGAAGAAGTTGTTGTCCAACAGATAGAAGTTTTTGTAGAGCTGCTACATCTTACCCATGTGGGAGTAGTTGTAGGAGTTTATAGCTCAAGTATTTATGACTCTGTCCACTTTATAGGTGTTGAAGAAGTTGTGAACGAGAAGTAGTTACCTAGGACACTTTAGGTGATGCTTACTCTTTATTGCTTACCCAACTTGCTTCTGAATTATTTATATAATTAGAGCGTTCCGTAGTTGCTCGAATACCCACCCATTGGAAACTTGTTGTGGGAAACTGCTTGTTGCATTCTGTATCTTTTGAATCACACCCCCTGTAAGCTAGACACAGACATTTCGGGGCATGACATACAGAAGACTCTTGCCTTACACAGAAACAGGCCCTTCTTACAGACAGTTAGGGGAAGGTATTTGGCAAGACAGATGGCTCCTGCAAGACACCCAGAACTTTATTACAGACAGACTGGGACTTATTACCAACCAATTAATACCTAGATATATGCCTACTTCACTTACCTTCTTTAATTATGATATTTTACCCACCCTTTACCCAAGTATAGTACACTTTCTTAGTTGCTGCTGACCCATTATTTCCTTACCAACTTGCTTGCGATTTATTGTAACTCAATAATTTGAATTTCACAGCATAACTCGCTAATAAAAGAGTTGCTGCTTGACCTATCCCCCATCTAGGATCTACCTTCTTTTAATGCCTGATGCCCACCGGAAGACCTAGACCCTCCCTATATCACTTTAAGGAATTGCTAAATGAGAATAGATATAGGCACTTCTCTTATTAATTTTGGGTAACACCATTATCTATCCCGCTGAGGAGCTTTGCAAATACGATTCAGAATACACCTACCCTTATTTTCATGCCTACACCTTCTAGTTACTCACTAGAGTACCTCAACCTACCTATCCATGTACACTTGCCTCATCTATGCTTAGTTTCTACTGCTCCATTAATTAATATAGATAACATTGCTAGGAAATTTCTTTATATGTTTATGTTTTGTTAGTCCCTTGCTTGCTACCAACCACCTTTACAAATTACCTTGCATAGGCTTACAGACCTAAACTTAGAGAGATTCAAGGGCTTCCAAACCCACCACTTTCTTGAGGAAGGGTAGGTACAACACTCTTCTATGAACCCCCTACCTTGCCTTACTTTAGTCGTGCTTCCAACCTTCACTTTTTCACACTCTTATTTACTTATACCCAACCTTATGTCCCAACCTCTTGCTTCAGGTAGAATGCTTTTTCGTAGCAGCACTATTGCTTGCACATCTTATTCTGCTTACTTTCCTTAAGAACTTATGCATTACCAACCGAGCTCCCACTTATTTTGAGGCATTTATCACTTATTCCGGGACAAGTTCCACTTCAGAGTAGGTGTGGTACGTCTATCATTCTAGGGGCGGTTTCACTTCGGAGTAGGCATTTCTCACTTATTATTATGGAGTGGCGGTAGCAGGGGTGAGCGAGACTTGTATCTTGGCTTTTATGATTCGATGATTACACGATGCTGCAATATGAGGGTTGAATCTGGGGTGGAATGTGTGGTGCAGTCCTGATCTTCGTTCATAATGGGCTTATTCATCTTCCTCTTTGTCACTCTCTTGTTTGCTTCTCACTGAACTTGCTTGTTGCCTACCCATATTACATTATTGCTATAACATCTTTGGGGTGGGGTAGCTTTCCTTGACAGCCACCTCACTTGTTTTGAGGTGTGTTAGCACACTCGACTAAAAGGAGAGGCCTGGTAGGGACTCACTCATTCACTCGACCACCGGGCCACCATCAATTTATCGCAAAGAAACCCCCCGGGGAGAGGGCCCCTCCCCCTTCTTTGGTCGGGAGAGTGGGTTCGTAACCTAACTCCCTACCCAAAAACGATTGGTTCATCCCTCCCCCTTCAAACTATCTAATTTATCATGTGTTATAAAGATGTATAGAAGGAAGATTTGTAAGCCGA
This sequence comes from Pinus albicaulis, assembly GCA_034641835.2. Taxonomy (NCBI): domain Eukaryota; kingdom Viridiplantae; phylum Streptophyta; class Pinopsida; order Pinales; family Pinaceae; genus Pinus; species Pinus albicaulis. The sequence continues at coordinate 907,582,744 of CM076580.1, read as the reverse complement.
TGTTTGAAGTCAAGATGCAGTTGGCTGGTGGGATGAGACACCTATAATTTTTCTATTGCGCGTTGTCTACAGGAACAGGGAAGCATAGAAGAGTGAGGAAGGGCAGTTATATGCCTAGGAAAATTATATATAAATATATTATATCGCCATTTACACCCACTGTATCAACACTTTGTGACCTGAGATGAAAAAACCAAAATCTTTGTTTAAAGCGTGACTGAAAGCCTTCTCTATTTTGGTTGAAGCATCGTAAGGTAATGGTAAGGTGAGGTTCTTTTCAATTTTATAGGGTCTAAATCCACCATATCAACCATCTCTAAGAAAGGTGCATTGATTTATTCCATTGCGTTTAGGAAACGAGTATAATTACGAGTAAATAATGGTAACCTATTACGTGAAAGTATCAGCTAGTCTATGCAATTCTATTGTGCTACTATGGAACATATTATACATTGTCTAATTAATATATTCACCATGCTCTAGAACCAATCCTAGATATTTACTAGTTCAACCCTAGATGTGTTTAATATTACAGCTCTTGTATTTGGAAACTTACGTACTATATTGAAGTGTGTGAAAAAATTAACCCTGCATACTAGACATCGGTATTAATGCGATTACAGGCCTGGAAAAGGGAATCAATGGAAAAACACGACTAAGTAAAGAAACCCTTGATATTTTAGTCAAACTCGGTTACATAGTTAATTACATCTAAAAAAGGATAGTGGCATTATCCTAACAAAATGATACCACTACTTCTTCAGCTTGCTGACTACTCGTAACTGCTTAATCCATGTAGTCAAATGACGATATAAACTTATAAGCTTACTATAAATTACCTTGTATACTTTAGTGAGTATACTCTATATCATGTAGCTAGATTTCTCAGTGAAATATTACTAGTACTGCTCAGTTAACTTGCTATAACTACTTTATAGAAGGCAAGTCTTAATTAATAGCTGATTTTCACTTAAGTTGAGATTGATCAGATTACTAAGGTAATTTTTCCTTCTTATGCTTGTCTATCCATGGTATTACGGTAGGATCTAGTAGTCATTAGAGTGCTTACGTATATATGCTTTAGCTTGCTACTCCTCGTAATAGGTTTATCATTACATAGAGTTATACCAATTAAGGCTCGGCGAGCCTTATTTCAGCTGCCATAGGCCCATTAATGCGCCTAGGTAGGAAATGCCCGCCGCACGATGATCTTGACAAGAATTGAAACAGTGAAAACGAACTGGAGCAGAGAATCCGACGGCGGGCATTTCCTCCCTGGGCGCATTAATGGGCCTATGGCCGCTGAAATAAGGCTTGCCTTAAGGCTCACACTAAGAAGGTTATACATAGGATATATAGTTATACGTTAGTAAATAAACACATAGCTTCTCATCTGCTATCCTTGGCGTTTCCACCTATCCTGTAAACATTGGTAATAAGAAGAAGAGTTATTAATAAAGGATCTTGATAAAATCTAGGTATACTAGTAAATAAAAGGTAGTAATTAACGAATCAATATTTCATACGTAATTAGCTCTCTATAAATTGATCCTCACTCGAGTATATCAATTAAGAGTACCAAAAATTGTGCAGCAGCCTAATCCATGAACCTATTACTTGTTGGGTAATAGTCTAACTTGCCTAGGTTATACTAATCACGCTTTGTATTAGTCCATCTCAGGCCAGGTATTAAGAGAACCGCCTGTAATTATTAGCTATACCTCTGGTTACGATCAGTGATTCTTAATTAACTAAGGAGTTGTTTTAAGCTGTTAGTATAGTTATATGAGCTAATTATCTGCCTAGAGCTCTTGTACACTAGTAAATCATTAGAGATGAAATATGATGCTATGGTTGTACACTATTTCTCATAATCTAGTGAAAGTAAAGAGACTAAGTGCTTATATAGATGCTCCAAGTCACATATTGATCATAGGTTGTGGTTATATACAAGAGGTTAATTACAAGGTATGGCAGCTTAACCACTATCCATAAATTACTTCATTTACAAGCTTAACTAAGCTACGGATTAAGTAAGAAAAAAGCTATTACATGATTATTACCCTATCATGAAACAACGAATACATGCTAGCTCTGAATAGTCAAAATCAAACTATTCAATATTACTAGTATTTTAAAGTAATCCAACTAAGAGTTTACCACCAATAAATATAAGCTCGTTTGTATATGTCTATTTAGGTACAACAAGAGTCACTTAGAGCTGATTTACTAGACTAAAGACTAATATACTATTTATACGTGATTTGGGCTCGTTGGATTTGTAGTATGTAGCATTGGTGAACAATTAATTACAAGTAAAAATCCTATTATATAATTGCCCGTTCTTCTAATAACCAATCCATATACTTATCCCCTTCCACGAGTCTAATTTATGCTTATCTCTTGATAATCTTAACCATGTAATTGTTTACTTTTATAATATTATGTTGGAATTCAGCATAGTTAATTAACCTCAGTGTGTTTATTTATATACCTACGAGTGTATACTTGGTTATGTAATAAATAATATTGTGTTTATGCGTATAGAGTGTATCTAGTCATATTTCATTACCTTATGTTGGAATATTTTCCTTATACAGGTATTAATTGAGGTCTATAAGGAAATAGAAACTATATGCATAATTTAGTAGACTCATAGTTAATTAGCTCTATGTTATTATGTTGAACACCTTAATACTCTTTTTGTAGTAATAAATAGGCTGAGTTCAGGATTATCACTATGACAGGTTGTATTTTGTAAGATACTACTAAGAAACTTAAGTATGGTATATAACTATAATATTTATGCTAGTGGGTTAAGCATTTCATGAGAAAATCGAGCTAGATTTCAATATATACTATAGTAAGCACGAGACTAGGCTATGCTTAGGTTAATCAAGGTATCTAAGTTGATGAATTATGTTGCATGTTTAGTGAAATGTAAGAGCTTATATCACTATATATGGTTATCTTCAGTTTCTAAGGCTATTATTCTTTATAGGTTACCTGTTGACTACCATGACTGGTCCAATTAGTCATAGTCTAAAAATAAGTGGCACAGTATTTACTAATCCTATAAGCTATCGTATGGAATATATAGAGATAATGTAAACAATCTGATTAAGAAAACACAGTATCATGAATAATAATAGCATAGTTTTAGATATTATGATATTTTTAGAATATATGAGCTATTAGTTACTATAATGATGGTTTACATATTAGTTATTAAAATGTTGCACTATTACAAAATGAGACTTCTTCCTTCATAACTACAGTTATGGATTTTCAAAGAAAATTCACTTAGCTGCTACAAAACACAGCACCTTCTCTCTGTCTTCTGCTCTTTGGCTATCCGGGCATACACTCCTCTATGTTTTCTTAACACACAGTCATACTGCCTTCAGGCACACATTGCATATATATATATATATATATAATAAACATTTCATGTTTATAATATATATGTCAAAACATATATATAACCCTAAGTTTTAAAACTAAGAAAAAACTATCGTGGCATATAAATATTCAAACCAAGGTTTACAAACCTTATTACATCGCGTTGCATATAAAAAAAATATGAAACTTTAAACCTAAGGTTAAAACCTTATAAAACATTCTATCGCGGATTTCAAAAAACATTATGCAAAATGGTTTAATGGATTTATCGCATCCATTTAGCCTCTTGCTAACTGGACCTCAAGGCGATGCGATACTAATGTTATTGGTCGAAGCTTTATGCACTGGCAGATTTCAAAAATTTATGCAAAAACCTTCAATAGCTTATTGCATCTATTTGAGGATGCGCTGACATCAACATCAATCTATGCGATACGCATATGATTGGTCGAGCATTATGACTTGGAAATGGTGGGGACAAGGCTCATCGCGCAATTGCGAAGATGGTGATGAGGCTTAGGAGGAGTGTGAACAAGCGTTGATTGGTTACGGACTATGCAACGTGGAGTCGTGGGCTCCACAAGAATGACGTGGGTGCGTTCAAATCAAATGAAATGGCGTGTGAATTAAATGGTTGGTGTATTGCATTAATGGCGGTAGATGAATGGTTTGAAGAGGCAGGGTTGCGTGGTTTGACAACGAAGTTTAATGTAGAACAGGCTACATCCTTTAAACAAAAATATGGGCTTTGCAGGGTTTAAATTAGGCTTTCAATGTGCTGTAGAGTGTAAACAAAACAAATACTTTTTGTGGTTGTTGTCCTTTGCCTTCAAATCGAGAATTGATGGTTCATTGTTCTTCTGCACAGATTGCAGTTGGAATTAATTTCCAACACTCCCCCTTAATTACAACTGCCGCTTCCTTGCATACCCAGACATTTTTTGAGATAGTTAAAACTCTTTTGCCCCAATGGTTTTGTCAAGATATCAGCAAATTGCTCTTTTGTTCTGCAATGTTGCAAAACAATTTCTCCATTTCTCACTAACTCTCTGATGTAGTGATACTTTGCATCAATGTGTTTCGTTCTTTTATGAAACACTAAATTCTTGGATAAAGCTATAGCTAAGCTATTATCACAATAAACTGGTGTGCCCTTTACCTGTTCATGACACAAACTTCTCAACATTCTCCCCATCCATGCTACTTGACATGTTGTTGTTGTAGCTGCCACATACTCTGCCTCTGTTGTTGATAGAGCCAAAATTGGTTTTTTCTTAGAAGCCCATGAAATGGCTCCTGATCCCATATGGAAAACATATCTAGAGGTGCTTTTCCTGTCAACTATATTTCCAGCCCAATCACTGTCAGTATATCCAATCAATTCAAAATTTTCTAAAGTGGTGTATAAAATTCCATACCTCTTTGTTCCTTTCACATACCTCAGAATTATTTTTGATGCTTGCAAATGTTCCTCCTTTGGCCTTTCCATAAATCTAGAAATTAAACTCACAGCATGCATAATATCAGGCCTAGTTGCAGTCAAATACATAAGGTTGCAAACTATGCTCTTATACAAACTTGCATCAAAATCCTTGTTGTTGTCTTCTTTGCTTAATTTCATTCCTATCACTGTAGGAGTAATTGCTGCTTTGCAATCCTGCATGTTAAATATTTCCAAAATTTCTTTAACATACTTTGCTTGAGAAATAAAAATCTTATTTTCATTTTTCTCTACTTCTATTCCTAAGAAGTATCTCAACAATCCATATCAGTCATCTCAAATTCATCCTTCATGAATGTTTTAAAATTTTGAATAAGGTAAGCATCATTACCTGTGAATATTACATCATCAACATACAAAAAAACAATGAGCATGTTACCATCCTCTTCTTTGATGTATAATGTGGGTTCTCCTTCACATTTTTCAAACCCATTTTCTAGTAGATATACATCTATCCTACCATACCATGCTCTTCATGCTTGTTTCAGCCCATACAGAGCTTTCTTCAATTTGCATACCTTGTGCTCTTGGCCTTCTTTCTCATATCCCAGAGGTTGTTCAACATATACCTCTTCCATCAATACTCCATTTAGGAATGCTGATTTCACGTCCATTTGGTAAACTTTCCACTTATGTTGTGCTGCTATGGACAACATTTCTCTTATTGTTTCCATTCTTGCGACTGGTGCAAATGTTTCTTCATAGTCTCTTCCTTGTTGTTGCTTGTAGCCTTTGACAACAAGTCTGGCCTTGTGCCTTTCAATCTTACCTTCAGCATTGCTTTTGGTTTTATAAACCCATTTCACTCGAATTAATTCTTTGCCTTTTGGGAGATCAACTAATTCCCATGTCTTATTTTTCTCTATGGAATTTATCTCTTCATCCATAGCATCTATCAATTTCTTATCTTTTAATGCTTCTTCAAAATTAATAGGATTTTCTACATGAAAATACAATGCAAATAAAGAGTTCATACCTTCTTCTTGCTCATAAAATTCATTCAGACTTCTGAATCTGGTTCCTCTTTCACTTGCTAAACTTGTGCTTGTATAAGCACTCAAATCTGTTCGTTGTGATGTGCTTGGAGAAGCACTGTCATTTACTTTTCAAGGGTGTTCTCATACCTTCTTGTGGTCCCTTGCTTTCCTTGTGTTGGTGGAGGTGGTGTTGCTAATGAGGGATGTCTTTCAGCCATTTCTTCCTCATCTTCATCATGAGACAAACATCTTTTAACATTCACCATTTTCTCAATGCTTCCATCCCAATATTCTTCCTCCATAAATTGTACATCTCTACTTATCATAAATTTCTTGGTAGATGGGTTATACAATCTGTATGCTTTGGATTCTTCACTATATCCAAAAAATATGCACTTCTCCCCCTTACTATCCAACTTCTTCCTTAGCTGATATGGAACGTGTGCATAAGCCACACAACCAAAAACTCTCATGTGGGTGACAAACTATTTTATGCCACTCCATGCTTCTTCAGGAAACTTAACACTCTTTGTTGGGCATATTTTCAAAATATATGTTGCACAATGTACAACTTCAGCCCAATATTCATTTGGCAAATGTTTACCCTTCAACATGTTTCTTACCATTTCCATGATGGTTCTATTTTTCCTTTCAGCCACTCCATTTTGTTGAGGTATATACCTTGCTGTAAATTGCTTGTGTATCCCATTTTCTCTACAAAAACGCAGAAATTATTTGGAGATATATCCTCCTCCTCTGTCTGTTCTTAAGACTTTGATATGCTTCCCACTTTGATTCTCTACAAGAGCTTTAAAGTGGCAGAACTTTTCAAGCACTTCACTCTTTAACTTCAAGAAATAAACCCATGTTTTTCTTGTGTAATCATCAATAAAGGTCAGCATATAGTGGTTGCCTGCAAATGATGGTGTTTGCATTCGTCCACACAAATCTGAATGGACTATTTCTAAGGGTGCTTTTTCCCTTATGCTCTTTCCTGATGGAAATATTTCTCTATGTTATTTTCCCAAGATGCAGCCTCCACATAGGCTGTATGGATTTTCAATCAATGGTAATCCCTTTATCATTTGTTTCCTATGCAACAAATTCAAACCTCCAAAGTTGATATGTCCAAATCTTAAATGCCATAACCATTTTTCATCTTTGGATTCTCTTTGGAATGTCTCTTTTGTTACTACTGCCATTGCAGCTCCTTTATTCAAATCTGCTCTCATCTTGAGAGGAAACATTATGTTTCTTGTCATCTTCACTTGTGCAATCCTCTGCTTGCTTGGTGGTATGTCCGTGATGGTACATACATCATCCTCAAAGAATACATTGTAGCCTTTCTGAATGAGTTGTCCAATGCTCAAAAGGTTACACTTCATACCAGGCACATAGTAAACATCTGATATGGATCTCCTTTCTCCTTTCTTTGTTAGAACACTCACTCTGAATTTTCCCATGAAAGAGACTTTACTATCTGCCCCCAACGTTACTTGAGACTTCACATTTTCATCTAACATGAAAAACATTGGAATTTTTCCAGTCATATGGTTGCTACATCCTGAATCTAGAAACCATATATCTTCACTTTTCTCTTCAGCCATATTAAACAAATTCTCTTGATTGAGATTCTCTTTAGTGAAGTTAGCACTAGGTCTACTACCCATGTCACTTTGTTTCTTCCTACATTCATTGGCATAATGGCCATACTTCTTACAGTAATGACATTGGACTTGGGATTTATCATACCTTTGTCCATGTGCTTGATTTTTTCCACCATGTTGGTTGTTGCTTTGGCTTTGATTCTGAATTTGATTACTGCCCCTTCCACGTGTATTTACAGGGTTGTTTCTTCCTCTGTTTTGGCTTCTGCCTCTACCTTTTCCTATGTATTTTTCTCTGCCTTTACCTCTTCCTCTTCCAAAGGACATTTGGATCTTGAAGGCATGCTCCAAAGATGAGTTTGTTGTTCCGCTCAATCTTTGTTCATGTGTCATCAATGATGCATGAAGCTCATCAACAATAAACATTGAGAGATCCTTTGTCTCTTCAATGGTTTTTACTATCACATCAAATCTTGAGGGTAATATCCTCAATACTTTCTCCACTATTCTTCTTTCTTCTATTTTCTCTCCATGAGATCTCATTTAGGTAACCAACCCAATCAACAATGTGAAGAATGAGTCTATTGTATCAGACTCCTTCATGCAAATTACTTCAAAATCTCTTCTCATTAATGGAAGCTTTGTTGTCTTTACCTTCTCCATACCTTAGTAGGCTATCTGGATGGTATCCCATGCATCCTTGGACTTTTTTGCTTTTGCAATTCTTGGAAATATGCTTTTTTACACTGCCTAATAGAGATAAAAGATGGCTTTTGATTCCATCTTTCTATTACTCTTCAGCAAATCCTTCTCTGCTTGTGTTAAGGCATTATATGCTTGTTCATCTTCTAGTTCTTCTAAACCATCTTCTACTAGCTCCCATAAATATTGAGAGGCAAACAGGGCCCTTATTGTGATTGCCCAATAGTCATAGTTCTTCCCATTGAACTATAGGAGTTGAGTATTTCCCATACTTGTGCTTGTGTTAGCTCCTGCCATAGCTAGCTAACTGAACTATGCTAAAACTTGATTGTGTTTCTTTAAACCAACCTTTCTCACACTTGGAAAGATAAACTCTATCTCTGAGGACTGTAATATTTAAAACAAACACAAAACTATGTTTTGGTAAATACCTGACTTTGTTGATCTTTCACACTGTTGGTCAAAAGCTTCAGCAAACTTCTTCTTCCTTCCTTCAGCTTATTTAGAAAATGTTAAGAGCTTGGAATAACTCTGATACCATGTTGAAATTTTTGGTTATTCCTAACAACAGAGAGGAAAACAATTCCTCTTCTAACACAGAGAAATCAATGAAACAATGTGCACATAGAGAGATGAAATAAAACTCTTTTTCTATTAAAATTTTGCACTATTACAAAATGAGACTTCTTCCTTCAGAACTACAGTTCTGTATTTTCAAAGAAAATTCACTTGGCTGCTACAAAACACAACACCTTTTCTCTGTCTTCTGCTCTCTGGCTATTCGGGCATACACTACTCTCTGTTTTATTAACACACAGTTATACTTCCTTCGGGCACACATTGTGGATATATATATATATATATATATATATATATAAACATTTCATGTTTATAATATATATGTCAAAACATATATATAACCCTAAGTTTTAAAACTAAGAAAAAACTGTCGCGAAATATAAATATTCAAACCAAGGTTTACAAAGCTTATTACATCGCAGCGCTTATATATATATATATATATATATATATATATATATATATATATATATATATATATATATATATATGAAACTTTAAACCTAAGGTTAAAACCTTATAAAACATTCTATCGCAGATTTCAAAAAAAATTATGCAAAATGGTTCAATGGATTTATTGCATCCATTTAACCTCTTGCTGACTAGACCTCAAGGCGATAAAATACGAACACTAATGGTCGAAGCTTGATGCACTAGAAGATTTCAAAACTTTATGCAAAAACCTTCAATATCTTATCGCATCCATTTGAGGATGGGCTGACATCGGCATCAATCTATGCTATATGCATATGATTGGTCGAGCGTTATGACTTGGCAGTGGTGGGGACAAGGCTCATCACGCGGTTGCGGAGATGGTGACGAGGCTTCGAAGGAGTGTGAACGAACGTTGATTGGTTGCAGACTATGCAACGTGGAGCCGTGCAAATCAAATGAAATGGTGTGTGAATTAAATGGTTGGTGTATTGTATTGCGTTAATGGCAGTAGATGAATGGTTTGAAGAGGCAGGGATTTGTAGTGTTTTAAATCAGGGTTTCAATGTGTGGTAGAGTGTAAACAAAACAAAGAATTTTTTCTATTGCTATCCTTTGCCTTCAAATCGAGAATTGATGGTTCATTTTCCTTATCCACAGATTGCATTTGGAATTAATTTCCAACAACTTCTTAGTATTATTCCAGGTTTTTCTAATTACAACAGTCAACTAACTCTAAAAGTGATATATGTATTAACCAAGAATTCCACATGCTCTATTAACCTTGGAGTATTAATATCCAATATAAACCCGGATTATGATTGACAGGACATGAGTATTGTGATAACCATATCCACTATTTAGTAATATTTTACAGTATACTTTTCATTAATATTTTACAGTATACTTTTCATTTGGTAGAATGAGAAATCAACTAGCATGCTTATGTCTTCTGCCATGTTCAAGTATATAAATGAAACCCTATGATGCTATTAGGCTAAGAGTGACCTACCGGCTTATCATTATTCCTTTCTAGTATAATTACAAGACTCATACCATTAATATATGCAAGAACACTAAAATCTCTATGCATGCATAGATCGTAATAGGACTAAGGAATACGTTAACGAGTCTAATTACCCTGTCCTACTGGTAAGCTCTTTATTCTTCTATAATAGTGCTATGACACACTAAAGTATAATTTACTACGTAGTGTGTTTTTTTTCTAATCCTATATAATATTCTGTGGCTAGGTTCAAATACTTGATTTCTATGGTTGGCTTAGTAAGCAGTGATAAGATTTATGATTTATACCATTAAAAACTACTATGGATTTACTGTAACCATTGCATTGACCTATTTGGATTTATACTCAAGGAGTGTTTTATCTACTAAGTTGTGACCATAATTAACCTACATACAGGTATCCTATAAATAATCGGTCCATAATTAATCCTATAGATTATTGAGTCATAGTGACTTGGATGTTGGAATTTCTGAGTATTTAGAAAACAAATGAGGAAAAACTATTCCTCTTCTAATTAACACAGAGATGTAATAATATAAAATTGTGCGCACACAGAGAGATGGATTATAACACTATTTCATTAAAAAAACTATAAGTTGTTACAAAATAGGATTCTTCAGAACTATGGTGTTCTGGATTCACAACAACAAAAATTTATATGGCTACTAGACACGTAGCGCTTCAAAAACTCTACTTCACTATCTCTCTGTTTCTATTCTGCCTTCAGGCATATTACACAGTCAATAAAAATGCACACTTAGTGCTCTTCTCTATGTTTGGACATTTTTGTGCTTACAATGCACTTAACGCACAGTACATACATTATTCACATTTCATTATAATATTTATATATATTGTAAATATAAAATATTTACAATATTTATGACCTATGTTTAAAATAAAACAAAACTATGTCGCGACACTCATAAAAGGTAAAAAATTTAAAACTTTATTCATTCCATATTCCATGGATTTTAACTTTTATGCCGAAGCTTGTTTCTTTACCCCACAGAGTTGTCTTCATTGATCCGGAGGAGTGATGACATCACCTCCTCTGGTGGGTTAACTTTCCCTTTCGCAGCTCATTTTTGGTGTCGACAGAATGGTGTTGGATGCGTGTTTAATTCAAAACAAATGTGGTTGGTGGTGAATTCATTGCAAGTAGGTTAATGGTTAAGGCGGGAGGTTGTGTGGATATGAACCATGATCTGCAAATCTAGAGGTTGCGGTGTTGTACTTCGAATTTCCCATCAAAATTAAACTCGTCATTCTTCTTCTGCTTCTACCGCAGTTGGATTTAATTTCCAACACTCCCCCTTAATTTCAACTGTTTCATTCTCTTGCATACCCAGGCATTTCCTGAGATAGTTAAAACTCTTCTGCCCCAATGGTTTTGTCAATATATCATCAAATTTCTCTTCTATTCTATAATGCTTCATAACAATTTCTCCATTGTTCACTAACTCTCTGATGTAGTGATACTTGGCATCAATGTTTTTTTTTATCTTATGAAACACTGAATTCTTGGATAAAGCTATAGTTGAGCTATTATCACAATACACTATTGTGCCTTTTACCTATTCATGCACAAACTTCTCAACATTCTTTTCATCCATACTGCTTGACATTCTACTGTTGTAGCTACCACATACTCTTCCTATGTTGTTGATAAAGCCACAATTGGTTGTTTCTTAGAAGCCCATGAAATGGCTCCTGATCCCATATGAAAAACATATCCAGAGGCGCTTTTCCTATCTATACTTCCAGCCCAATCACTTTCAGTATATCCAATCAATTCAAATTTTTCTGAAGTGGTGTATAAAATTACATACCTCTTTGTTCCTTTCACATACCTCAGAATTCTTTTTGCTGCCTACCAATGTGCCTCCTTTGGCCTTTCCATAAATCTGGAAATTAAACTTATAGCATGCATAATATCAAGCATAGTTGCAGTCAAATACATAAGTCTACCAACTATGCTCTTATATAAACTTGGATCAAAATCCTTGTTGTTGTCTTCTTTGCTTAACTTCAATCCCATCACCGTAGGAGTAATTTCTGCCTTGCAATCCTGCATGTTAAATCTTTCCAAAACTTCTTTAACATATTTAGCTTGAGAAATAAAAAAATTATTTTCATTTTTCTCTACTTTTATTCCTAAGAAGTATCTCAGAAATCCCATATCAGTCATTTCAATTCATCCTTCATGATTGTTTTAAAATTCTCAATGAGGTAAGAACCATTACATGTTAATATAACATCATCAACATATAAAAAAACAATGAGAATCTTACCATATTTTTCTTTGATGTATAATGTGGGTTCTCCTTCAAATTTCTCAAACCCATTTTCCAGTAGATAGGCATCTATCCTACTATACCATGCTCTTGGTGCTTGTTTCAGCCCATACAGAGCTTTCTTCAATATGCATACCTTGTGCTATTGGCCTTATTTCTCATGTCCTAGAGGTTGTTCAACATATACCTCTTCCATCAATACTCCATTTAGGAATGTTGATTTCACATTCATTTGGTAAACTTTCCATTTTTTTTGTGCTGCTATGGACAACACTGCTCTTACTTTTTCCATTCTTGCAACTGGTGCAAAAGTTTATTCATAATCTCTTCCTTGTTGCTACTTGTAGCCTTTGACAACAAGTTTGGCCTTGTGCCTTTCAATCTTACCTTCAACATTTATCTTGGTTTTATAAACCCATTTAACTCAATTACTTCCTTTCCTTTTGGGAGATCAACTAATTCCCATGTATTATTTTTCTCTATGGCATTAATCTCTTCATCCATAGCATCTATCCATTTCTTATCATTTACAGCTTCTTCAAAATGAATAGGATCTTCTACATGACAATACAATGCAAATAAAGAGTTCATACCTTCATTTGTTGCCTCTTGCTCATAAATTTCATTCAGAATTCTAAATCTGGTTCCTCTTTCACTTGTTGAACTTGTGCTTGTGGAAGCACTCAATTATGCTCCTTGTGATGTGCTTCGAGAAGCACTGTCATCACTTCTCAAGGGTGTTCTCATACCTGCTTGTGGTGTCCCTTTCTGTCCTTGTATTGGTGGAGATGGCGCTGCTAATGAGGGGTGTCTTTCAGCCATTTCTTCCTTGTCTTCATCATGAGACAAACAAATTTTTACATTCATTGTTTTCTCAATATTTCCATCCCAAGCTTCTTCCTCAATAAATTGTACATCTCTTCTTATCATAAAATTCTTGGTGGATGGGTTATACAATTTGTATGCTTTGGATTCTTCACTATATCCAACAAATATGCACTTCTCCCCCTTACTGTCCAACTTATTCCTTAGCTGATCTGGAATGTGTGCATAAGCCACACAACCGAATACTCTCATGTGGGTGAAAAACTGTTTTATGCCACTCCACGCTTCTTCCGGAACTCTATTCATAACACTCTTTGTTGGGAATCTATTCAAGATATATGCTGCACAATGTACAGCTTCAACCCAATATTCATTTGGCAAATGTTTTTCCTTCAACATGCTTCTTACCATATCCATGATGGTTATGTTTTTCCTTTCAGCAACTCCATTTTGTTGAGGTGTATACATTGTTGTAAATTGCTTGTGTATCCCATTTTCTCTGCAAAAACACAGAAATTATTTGGAGATATATTCTCCTCCTCTGTCTGTTCTTAAGGCTTTAATATGCTGCCCAATTTGGTTCTCTACAAGAGCCTTAAAGTGGCAGAACTTTTCAAACACTTCACTTTTCAACTTCAAGAAATAAACCCAAGTTTTTCTTTTGAAATCGTCAATAAAGGTCAGCATATAATGGTTTCCTGCTAATGGTGGTGTTTTCATTGGTCCACACAAATCTAAATGGACTATTTCTAAGGGTATTTTTCCCTTATGCTCTTTCTTGATGGAAAGCTTTCTCTATGTTGTTTTCCCAAGATGCAGCCTTCACATAGGCTGCTCGGCTTTTGAATCAATGGTAATCCCTTTACCATTCCTTTTCTGTGCAACAATTTTAGACCTCCAAAGTTGAGATGTCCAAATCTCAAATTCCATAGCCAGTTTCCATCCTTTGTTTCTCTTTGGAATGTCTCTTGTGTCATTGCTACCATTGCAGCTCCTTTCTTCAAATCTGCTCTCATCTTGAGAGGAAACATTTTGTTTCTTGTCATCTTCACTTGTGAAATTCTCTGTTTGTTGGGTGGTATGTCCATGATGGTACATACATCATCCTCAAATAATACATTGTAGCCTTTCTGAATGAGTTGTCCAATGCTCAAAAGGTTACACTTCATACCAGGAACACAGTATACATCTGATATGGATCTCCTTTCTCCTTTATTTGTCAAAACATTCACTTTGACTTTTCCCATGACAGAGACTTTACTATCTCTCTCCAATTTTACTTGAGACTTCACATTTTCATCAATCATGGAAAACATGAAAATGTTTCCAGTCATATGCTTGCTACATCATGAATCTAGAAACCATATATCTTCATTTTTCTCTTCAGCCATATTACATGATAAAAACAAGTTCTCTTGACTGATATTTTCTTTTGTAAATTTAGCACTGGGTCTATTACCCATGTCACTATGTTTCTTCCTACGTTCATTGTAATAATTCTCATACTCTTACAGTAATGACATTGGACTTGGGATTTATCATACCTTTGTCCACGTGCTTGATTTGTTCCACCTTGTTGGTTGTTGCCTTGGCTTTGATTCTGACTTTGATTGCTTCCCCTTTCACTTGTATTTGCGGGGATGTTCTTCCTTTGTTTTGGCTTCTGCCTCTTCCTTTTACTTTTTAGTTTGTTATGCCTTGACCTCTTCCTCCTCCAAAGGAAATTTTTGTCTTGAAGGCATGCTCCAAAGATAATTCTGTTGTTCTGCTCAATCTTTCTTCATGTGTCATCAATGTTGCATGAAGCTCATCCACAGTAAATTTTGAGAGCTCTTTTGTCTCTTCAATGGTTGTTACTATCACATAAAATCTTGAGAGTAAGCTCCTCAACACTTTCTCCACTATTCTTCTTTCTTCTACTATCTCTCCATGAGATCTCATTTGGGTAACCAACCCAATCAACAATGTGAAGAATGAGTCTATTGTGTCATACTCGTTCATGCAAATGACTTCAAAATCCCTTCTCATTAATTCAAGCTTTGCTATCTTTACCTTCTGCATACCTTGGTAGGTTGTCTGGAGGGTATCCCATGCATCCTTGGACCTCTTTTCTACTGCAATTCTTGGAAATATGTTTTCATGCACTGCCTGATAGAGATAGAAGAGGGATTTTGAGTCATTCTTCCTATTTCTCTTCAACAAATCCTTCTCTGTCTATGTTAATACATTATATGCTTATTCATCTGTTGGTTCTTCTAAATCATCTTCAACTAGCTCCCATAAATCTTGAGAGGCAAACAGGGCTCTCATTGTGATTTCCCAATAGTCATATTTATTCCCATTGAACTGTGGGAGTTGAGTATTTCCCATACTCGTGCTTGTGCTAGCTCCTGCCATTTCTAGCTTACTAAACTATGTTTTAAAAAAACTTGAATATGTTTTTAAACGAACTTTCTCACTGCTAAGA
The DNA here is from genome assembly GCA_034641835.2 of Pinus albicaulis. NCBI lineage: Eukaryota > Viridiplantae > Streptophyta > Pinopsida > Pinales > Pinaceae > Pinus > Pinus albicaulis. Next base: position 907,566,928 of record CM076580.1, on the reverse strand, counting down.
GATAAACTCTATCTCCAAGAGACTTCCTTCTACAATTCTCTAGACTGTATTCTTCAAGCAAACACAAAACTCTATTTTGATAAATACCTGGCTTTGCTGATCTTTCACATTGCTGGAGAAAACTTCAACAACTCCTTCTTCCTTAAGGTTCTTTGGCAAATGAAAAGAGCTTGGACTAGCTCCGATACCATGTTGGAATTTCTAAGTACTCCGAACAACAACTTAGGAAAAATTGTTCCTCTTCTAACTAACACAGAGATTTAACAATATTAAATTGTGCGCACACAGAGAGATGGATTATAACACTATTTCATTAAAAAAACTATAAGATGTTACAAAATAGGATTCTTCAGAACTATGGTGTTCTAGATTCAGAACAACAAAAATTTATCTGGCTGCTACACACGCAACGCTTCAAAAAACTTTGCTTCACTATCTCTCTATTTCTATTCTACCTTTGGGCATACTACACAGTCAATAAAAATGCACACACAGTGCTCTTCTCTGCCTTCGGGCTTTTTTTGTGCTTACAATGCACTTAATGCACAGTACATACATTATTCACATTTCATTACAATATTTATACATATTGTAAATATAAAATATTTACAATATTTATGACCTATGTTTAAAATAAAACAAAACTATGTCGCGACACTCATAAAAGGTAAAACATTTAAAACTTTATTCATTCCATATTCCGTGGAGTTTAAATTTTATTCTGAAGCTTCTTTCTTTACCCCACGGAGCTATCTTCATTGGTCCGGAGGAGTGATGACATCACCTCCTCCGGTGGGTTAACTTTCCCTTTCGCAGCTCATTTTTGGTGCCGACGGAATGGTGTTGGCTACGTGTTTAATTCAAAACAAATGTGGTTGGTGGAGAATTCATTACAGGTAGTTTAATGGTTAAGGCGGGAGGTTGCGTGGATATGAACCACAATCTACAAATCTGGAGGCTGCGGTGTTGTACTTCGAATTTCCCACCAAAATTAAACTTGTCGTCCTTCTTCTGCTTTTGCCGCAGTTGGAATTAATTTCCAACATTGGATATAATGGTCGTTGTACATAACCTGTAATTCATGGTATCTGACTCACATGTACTGTGGTTTCTATTACGACCTCTATTATGCTCCTTACTATGAACAGTAAAGTATAGAGGGCACATATTATACGACTAATGATTAACTCGCTTACCAATACATACTAGCTTAGTATAGTTAAAGCTATTCATAGAACAAAACGTTGTGGTATTAACTAAGGCACATATATAATTACCCAATCATTGTTACCATATTACTCATTGAACCAATTAATGCATTAGCTTGTGTGTCATCACATGTTGTAAGCTTATTTAACCAGCTTAGCTTGGACTATTGTGGTACTAAGGGCATAATTAGAGTATTATACATGGAGGCACAATCAAATAGAATATAGCTAGTATTACGTAGTGTGATTTATAAGAAAGGGATTTAATTACACCATTACAGACTCAACCTAGGCTATAGTGTATAGTGCTCGTAGTGCTATCCTATTAATGTTCACCCATATTAATTTATGCACTCTAATCATAATCCTATGTTTTTTTCTCATAGACTTTATCGTACTTAATTTACCTCGTGCCCTATGACTCTTATGGTGCCCTGTTAGTCCATTACTACCTTGATCATGTGTTAACACTAAGCATTTATTACCTAGGATAGAATATTACATACACTGGTGCATGACCATTAGAGTGAGCTTACCACATGTTATGGATCCATAGTATGTATGACTTGTAGTAGAGTTAAGCATGGATAAATACTAGTGTCACATCATGATGGTAGAAAACCTTTGTATACTGTCGTACATAAATTACAAAATTGTATACCCATAGAGTGCCTTGGTCCTATTTAAGCAGTTTCTGTATAAATCATACCATGCCATGGAATTATATATTTATTACGAGCCACATGGAAAATTTTAGTGGCGAATTTTAGCCCAAGGGCGAAATTTAAGGGGTTTTAGATTTTAGTGGGGCGAATTTTTTATATAAAACCTTTTTGTATAGTTTTGTATAATTAGCCCCAAAATTATTTTTAAAATAAATAATTATTATGCTTTAGCCCAAAAAAATAAGAGCGCATAAAACATGAAATGTTGGATTCGCCTCCGCATTTACTGGTCTGGACAGTTTTGATTTGTATTCGCCCCCAATTTACTAGGCTGGAGGGTTTTGGAACTCCATTTGCCCCCAATATCTAGTATGGCTGCAAGGTAAAGCTTGCCTCTGCACTGGAGTCGACAATGGAGTCTTCTTCTGGGTCTGGAGTAAGACTAGGGAGTAGTTTAGTTAGGTCAGTTTTGCATCTTCTGTGAATAAAGTGATTTTCTGTAGTGGTCTTAGCAGAGTTTTCTTTCAGATATGGTGTGAAGACAGTAGCGGGTTTGATAGTTATATCTTGTAATTTATATTTTTTATATGATGTATTGCAGGTTATAGCATATATTTTTTAGAGTTCTCTCTAAGTATTCCATGTCATCTTTCAGGGTTTCATATATGTCTGCGGTGAAATGTTACCATGAATTCAAAATCTTAACAATATCCACATTATCTATGTTCAAAAGATAATTTTGGCTTCACGTCAATGTTGGCAGGCTAAAAAGTATCTACAATTTCATTACTACAATTCTCAGAAAAATAAGAAAGCGTAAGGCCTCTCCCTTGGCAAGACGCATGCCTAAAAGGCCTTTGTTTGAGTAGCCACAACCTCTAGGAGGCCTATCCCTCCTATCTGCAGCCCCTAGAGGGGTTTTCCTTCTAGCTGCAACCGTATTTGGGCATTTTTCTTATTGTTATAGTCTTGTATTAGCTTACTTGTAGGGTTTAACACTTGATTTTGATACTAATATTTGTTTTGCAGGCCTATGGTAAGTTTGGCCGGGGTTTCAAGTGTTTTCTTGTCTCATGGTATCATTGATTTATGTTATGTTGAGCTAACATTTTTTTTTGTAGGCTTTATAACTTATTGAAGGAGTTTTCAAGGGCTCAAGTCCTCTCTAGTCTACCAACCAGCCCTAGAGCCCCCAACTTCAGTCAATAAAGGTCTGATATATCATTTTTTCAAGCTAATATTTGCATTGCAGGCATTTCAGGAAGCTTTAGTGCATAAGGGAAACTCATTTTTTCATCCACAACGCCCTTAGGCCTAGGGGTTTGCTCTCTAATCCTATATTTTTCCTCACTGTTTTAAATCAGATCTGAAGGCATCTCATAACAGTGGTAAAATCTCTGAATACACATCGTAAAAATCATTAAAAAATGCTCATAATCATCACACATTTAATCTCAAGTAATAAGAAAGATTTATGTCATTTCATTTATGGTGTTTTATGTGATTTTGGAGGACTGTCATATTGTTTATAAGGTCTAATATACGCTTTTATAATTATGATATAAGTCATAACAGTGGTAAGAAGGACATAATAGAAACCTCTAAATTGATAAGAACTCATCTTGCGGCTTTGGTGCATCATCTCTCTTACTTTAAGTTATTGGCAAAGTAATTTTTTGGTTGGGCTAATAATTGTGGAAATATATTGAAGTAAAGTGATTGTTGTCTTGCTGATCATTCCTCACTTCTCCCATGTCTTGCATTGCATCATTGGCATAATCTTGCTTTTGTCTCTATTTTCATCTGATGGTTGCATATAAGTGCCCCTAAACTAACAACAAAGTGTTAAAGTGATTTCTTGTATAAGTGGCTCATATTCTAGTTGGTAATTTCATTTGAAGATCACTGTTAGCAATCTCTATAGATGATAATTGTGCTCTCACAATAGGCATTGGTTAAAATGGTGAATCTAATTGCATATATTTGATGTAAGAAGCTTGAATGTTTGCTAATGATCTAAAGTTCTTCTACCCTATACTCTAAAGGAAATTAAACGCAAAAAGGGCAGGATATGGTAGTAATTCAATTAGAGTGCATAGAGCATCCACAATCTGATCTTCCAATGCATGATTAAATGACTATCATTGTAGTGTTTTGATACAACACCCTTGTGAAAATAACCTTTTGTATGACAATAATTCTAAAGTCTTCATGATATTCCTCCTGTGGGCCTAACTGACGTATACCTGCGGTGAGTAAGTTCTGAAGATCATACAGTTTCGCTAAGCACAAAGATCTTCTAGAGTTTGCTGGCATGATATTATAATCATTGTCACTGTCTTGAATGAGTGGTTTGGAGAACAAGACCAACAACCTAAAGGGATCCTAAAAGGCATCAACAATTCTAAACCTTGTGGTATACTGTGGTATAAAAGACCTTTGTTTGAGCAGCCACAGCCTCTAGGAGGCCTATCCCTCCTATCTGCAGCCCCTAGAGGGGTTTTTCTTCTAGCCGCAACTGTATTTGGGCATTTTTCTTATTGTTATAGACTTGCATTAGCTTACTTGTAGGGTTTAACACTTGATTTTGGTACTAATATTTGTTTTGCAGGCCTATGGTAAGTTTGGCCGAGATTTCAAGTGTTTTCTTGTCTCATGGTATCATTGATTTATGCTATGTTGAGCTAACAATTATTTTTGTAGGCTTTATCATTGATTGACGGAGTTTTCAAGTGCTCAAGTCCTCTCTAGTCTACCAACCATCCCTAGAGCCCCCAACTTCAGTCAGTAGAGGTCTAATATATCATTTTTTCAAGCTAATATTTGTGTTGCAGGTATTTGAGGAAACTTTAATGGATAAGGGAAACTCATTTGTTCATCCACAACGCCCTTAGGCCTACAGGTTTGCTCTCTAATCCTATCCTTTTCCTCACTGTTTTAAATCATATCTGAAGGCATCTCATAACAGTGGTAAAATCTCTAAATACACATCCTAAAACTCATTAACGAATGCTCATAATTTGATCACACATTTAATCTCAAGTAATAAGAAAGATTTATGTCATTGCATTTATGGTGTTCTATGTGATTTTGGAGGACTGTCATATTGTTTATAACGTCTGAAATATGCTTTTATAATTCTGATATAAGTCATAACAATGGTAAGAAGGACATAATAGAAACCTCTAAATTGATAAGAACTCATCTTGCGGCTTTGGTGCATCATCTCTCTTACTAGAAGTTATTGGCAAAGTAATTTTGTGGTTGGGCTAATCATTGTGGAAATATATTGAAATAAAGTGATTGTTGTCTTGCTGATCATTCGTCGCTTCTCCCATGTCTTGTATTGCATCATTGGCATAGTCTTGCTTTTGTCTCTATTTGCATTTGATGGTTACATATAAGTGCCCCTAAACTAACAACAAAGTGTTAAAGTGATTGCTTGTATAAGTGGCTCATATTCTAGTTGGTAATTTCATTTGAAGATCACTATTAGCAATCTCTATAGATGATAATTGTGCTCTCACAATAGGCATTGGTTAAAACGGTGAATCTAATTGCATATATTTGATGTAAGAAGCTTGAATTTTTGCTAATGATCTAAAGTTCTTCTGCCCTATACTCTAAAGGAAATTAAACGCAAAAAGGGCAGGATATGGTAGTAATTCAAGTAGAGTGCATAGAGCATCCACGATTTGATATTCCAATGCATGATTAAATGACTATCATTGCAGTGTTTTGATACAACACCCTTGTGAAAATAACCTTTTGTATGAAAATAATCCTAAAGTCTTCATGATAGTCCTCCTGTGGGCCTAACTGAAGTATACCTGCGGTGAGTAAGTTCTGAAGATCATATAGTTTCGCTAAGCACAAAGATCTTCTAGAGTTTGTTGGCATGATATTATAGTCATTGACACTATCTTGAATGAGTGGTTTGCAGAACAAAACCAACAACCTGAAGGGATTCTAAAAGGCATCAACAATTCTAAACCTTGTGGTATACTGTTGACAGCAAGAAGCTTCAAAACAAAAAGGCATCATCACACTTAATTTTCATTGACATATGCAAAACAGATAATAGTAGGCAGGTTGCTTCAGATGCATTTTATCAATGTATGATACTAGCTGATATAACTTGACCAGAGACTTTAAGTTTGTTTGAACAGAGACGTTAGAGGCACCATTGAGAGTGATGATGACAATAATCAATAAGATAGTAACTTTGACTTTAATGACTAAGAGAGCTTGATGAGTCGAGCAATAGCAATCAGATAGGCTAATCAGCATAGTATTTTTAGGCAGTGAAGTGTAGGAGGAGTGTAGGAGCAGTGGTGGTGGCAACTGCAGTTGTGAATGGTGGCAATAGTTGCAGGAGAAATAATGGTGTATGGTAGCAGCCATTCACATCTTTGTCTAGCAGTTGGAGCAATGCAATTTCATGCAGCACCTTTATGTTGGCACCTTTGGGTACCCCTTAGAAGTCTGGCAGCTAGGAGTAAAAAAGTGCATGGCCTGGGAATCCATCTTTATAGTGGGAATCCATCTTTTGGACAAATGGTAGACCTGGGAATAATTTGTCTCACCTTCCTTTACTTGAATGAAGAATGTTACATTTTGTAATCTTGATAATTGCATGAAGGCCACATATAATGAAGAACAAAATATCTTAAAATATAAATTTCAAATTTGGAAAATAACATTAATAGATAGTCTTAGTTTATTTGTGTAACTATAAACTACAACTAAATTCAAACATATAAATTACAACTAAATTCAAACATTAAAAAAAATGAAAGGAGATGACAGTTGACTAGCCCATACGCGCAATGTCATATGCTTCACTCCAAAAAAACCAAAAGTCAGCTGGAATCTGATCACCCATGCATTGAGGATACCAAAAAAAACTATTTAAAAATTATACTCAAATTTTGGAGGAAGGAAAATGGCTGCTACTAACAAAAATGGAATCATATATTGAATTAAAAATAAATAAAATGGAATCATATATTGAATTGAAAACGAGTGAGTAAATCAACTGGAAGCATATATTGAATTAAAAACGAGTAAAATAGAAGGATAGGAAGACTACAAACTAAAATGATACGAAACAAACTTAAATGAATGGCACATCATAACAAGGATATAAATGATTAAATCAAGGTTCTCTAAATATAAAAAATACTAGTTTAAATTAAGTTTTCATTTCATGCATGCTAATGGATATAATTGGTATATATTGCTATTCTATATAGTGATAATCTGATTATTTGTATATATTTCTATTCTATAGTGATAATCTGATTTGTATATACTGCTATTCTATATAATGATAATCTGAGATGAATTACACAGATGGTATTACTCCAATACATGAACAAAGAAAAAATTGTATTACTCCATACATGAATTGAACTTCGTATCTTAGTTTACCAGGACCAAATTAGATAAACTATTTACCATGAAATTGCAGTAGAATCTAAGCTTAATAACTACAAAAACTGATTCATTCTTCATGGAACATGTTTCTATCAATTCACCAGAAAGGCTTCGTTGCATTTTTCACAGTTTCCCTCATATTTTTCTACTATAATTACATTTGATTCGGAAAATATTTTCAAACCCAGAAGTTGTTTCAGGAAGCCCAACTCATGGATATATTGGGAGAATTTTGGTAGTGTAAGTGTCATTGTTTACAATAAAGGAGTACTTCTGAATAGGCAACCTAGCAGATCAATTTCCTCCTTGTCAAAATTTGAAACATTTACATGAACTTTCTTCAGAACTTATTAATAACAAGTTAATAACGAGTGAGGGCTAAAGGTCTATCTAGTTCTTGTAGAGATTTGGTAAACCAAGGGAGTGAGGGTTGTCAGGGGGGCAAGGTCGATATAAGGCATGCAGCAAGGGTTGAAGCGGTCAGCAAGGTCTCGATCATCATCTAGGGGGACCTTCCTAAACCTCCTCATTGGCCCTTTCCCTTGCGCTGACAGCCACTTTGGACCTCCAAATCCTTACCATAGCTCTTACCTCCAATCCCTCCTCAAAGGCCATTTCCCTTGCGCTTACAGCCCCATCACCCCATCCTCCCTTGATGTCCTTTTCTTTTCTCAGGGAAAGGGTCAAGCTGGATACTTCCACGCTTTCTGCTTGGGTCTGCCATCCAAACCTGGTATGAAAAGTCTCACTCCAAAATGAAAATAGTATGGTAAGATTAAAGCTAAAAGCATGAGAATGACTAACCTTAAACCAATCACTTTCTATTGAGAGTTCTTCAAGATTGAGAAACCTGCCAAGAACTTCAATTGAAAGCACTTGTACACCGAAATGAAGAGTAAGTTCTCCAGGCCCATGGAATACATGAAGGTCACGCACTTGTCTACGGTACCCATGAAGGGTAACTTTTCTCAACATGTTTGTAGTTGAAAACCCTGTAATTACATTAACCTCTGTAGTGGATAAATGCAGAAACCCACAAGAACTAGCCTCTAGCCTTGACATACTTGGACAATCATCTACCATGAAATTAACTAGATAGGGGCAATTCATTATCAGTTGTGGGAAATCAAGTCCATTTAAATTTAAATGCCTGAGATTCAGTGCAAAAATTTTCAAACTATTCAGCCCTAGACAACGTTGGACTCTCAAGTTTTCAAGAAGATGGAATTTTGCAACAAGCTGCTCAATTATATCATCATTTGTATAGATATATGCTAGAGAACATGTTACAAGGAAACTAAATCCACTAAAATAAGGAGACAGCTTTGTTAACATGAACTAGTGTAGCTTCAAAAATGTGAGGCAGTTGCAAGAAAAGAGGGAATTTGGAACTTCTAGCAACATGCCATTTCCCAGAGTGATTTGTTTCACTCTTTTCAAACATGCGGAATGGAACCATTTTTTAAAACACTTACCAATGTTCTTTATAGCCATATCACCCATTGAAATTAAAAGCTCGAAACTTTGAAGCTGAGCAGAATGAAAGAACAAGATTTTATTAATTTCTTGTTCTGTTGCTTTTCCTTGATGAGGAAAAAATTGGTTGCAAAATCTGAGATGGGGCAATAAAGTGCCGAGGTATTGCCATCTGCAGGACAGGACAGAGCAATAGGTTGCATCCCCTAACAAGAGATTTGAGAGAATGTAAGAACAAAGTAAACTATCTAGCAAAGCACTGAGTCTGTCACTTTCCATGGGATACAGTTGTAAAAGAGGAATAACAGAGGAATGAAAAGGAAATATAGAGAATCATGGAAACCAATAAATTGGACAGTGTTGCATGCTAAATTTGTACCCATCATGGGGTACTCTTTGTAATTCTCCACCACTGCTACCTTCCATGCTTCCTCAAACTTCTCTCCAACCTCAATATCAGTGCTAGTAGTAGCATGAGCAACAACACTACGCTTAGCAAAACTAGAAGAACACATTTTGCAAATTGCACGAGAACTACTTCCCTCACGAGGCACCATGTGCCATGCTTGGTCTCGGTGGTTCTCTTCCTTCTACTCCTGGTTCAACTATCATATCTTCATTGGAACCAACACCCTGAACTCCACTAGACAATTATTCACCTTTTTGTAGTAGTGATTCACCATTTGTACTCGTGATTCGCCATGATTTTACAATATAATATAATCTCGTGAGAGATTCGCCAAAAATTTATATATACATATTATATTATTAATAAAATCGCCTTCCATTTTTCCTATGTATCATGGGGATTTGCCCATTTATTATATATATAAATTTAGGGAGGTTCTTAAAATTTTCCTTGACGAACCAGCTCACTTATTTACTCACTAGGATAATGGACTCTAGACATGGTTAGACATAAGCATTTCGAGGAACGTAGGCTTAGTTAAGCTACTCTAGACAGCTCAAGTTACAGCTAATTCTTCGTCGTCCAAACCATTTTATATTAATAAAAGGATATAGCACTTATAAACAGCTGAATAATCTGGTAACCTTAAATACTAACTCAACAATGACTAGGTTTCTCTGACCTCGAGATAAGCGTGTTCTAAGTTGGCTTAGTCTGGGGCTTGGAATCACATATACGCTTACAGGTAATTTATCCTAGTGTCAATCATGAAAAAACAGGTGATCATGAAAAAAGGTTATAGACTATATAAAATAAAAAGGCTGTCATGCATGCTTTTTATTCCTTCTAGCTCGTCTTCGTAGGGGGGTTAAATAGTATATCCATTGTGTAACATCGATAGTAAATAGTATTAATTACTGAGAAGACATAGGCTCATAAATGTTTAACCTCACGCAAGCTTAGCATGACTATGATGTAATACATAGAAAGCAATAATTGTGTATCCATGGTAACGGGGCTTCTTCTTCTTACACTAAGGCTAGATAACATTACGTACTTTACCATCAGGAGCAGCTTACCATATTAGCACTCTTTCCATGCTCGTACCTGTTAAGCATAGTGTGTTATGGCATTTACTCAAGACGTGGAAGCTTATGTACTACGAGACATTAGGTGCACGAGCCTTATACTTGGCAGTCTAAATACCATAGATAATTATGTGATATGACCAGAATATTGGAACGATTACGAAGTAAATAGTTGTACTAAGCCTAGTAATCATATATGTAATGCTTAGTCAGCCTAGATGTTACTCATGCACATACTAAGCTTTAATGCAATCGGATTTATCCTATTATCTGCTATACATGGTAATTCATATGCCTAGTTTATTGATTGCATACTATCTGGTTCAAGAGTTATATAAAGTGCAATAAATAAAATGGTATATTTCTTAGTAGTATAATTTACATAGTAAATTGTACGGTAGTAATACTTATGTAATACAATAGTACAAAGAGTGTGTTTACAACAGTCTCCTGTAGGAAACTACAAAGAGTATGTTGTTAATATTAAGCAGTAGAATACCTTAGTCTTGGAGTCTAAAGAGCTTACCTATTTAAAAAACAGGTAGCATTTACAGAGGCATTGATACGAAACTTATTGCTCTGTATAACTTAATCAGAGCTCACATGGCCAGTTACTTTATTAAGCGGTTCTCTATTTACTATACATGAAGTTCGTACTCTTATTTCGGGTAAGTGTATAGTTTTAATGGATGCACTAGGCTCCATAACTCATGTTGCTTACCTTGTATTAATAGTGTTTAGTACTAAGGCATAGTGATTCAGCAGTAATTTGGACCATGCTAAGGTCAGACTAGGATAACAAGTACTTCATAGTGTCACTTAGTTATTCTGGTTCATAATTAGCTCATGCTTACACAAATAATGTAATTTAACTAGTTGATCATTAAGGCTCATAATTCATAAGCTGCTTTAGTCGTAACCTGAAGGGAATTATACCGGTGCACTAGCTAGTAGTAGAATTTCACTAGAAGTAATGAAAATGGTTAAGAGTCCATAAACGTGTAATTTGACATTTTATTAATATGCTAGCATTAACTAAGCTCTATGAGTAAAATATTGCTGAGTAAAAACTATAATGACTCAGTAAAATAGCCTGGTGTTAACAAGTGGCTTATTATTCACGGGCCCATGAGGATAATTTATAAATACAGTTGCATGTTGTGGCTCAAAAATCACGTATACGGTCTTATTTTATAAACCTTTTCTACTCAGTATCTAGGACTACGAGCTCACTTAACATAATATGCGGTCTATTGTACAAGCTCACTATGTAGTAACTTAGGAAAACCATTTACGATTTTCTATGAGGTAATTAATGGTTATCTGACTATTACGTGTTGGCATCTTAGAGTGATATATCAGTGTTTACATATTTTTGGTGTATTAATTACCTTTCTCACAGTACAGATTATTATCAATTGACTTATATAGTACTCCCATGCTCTATCATTGACATATTACCCATTAGATTTTGACTATGGTAGTAACAGCAACCTCGTGATGATGTGTTATATCTAACCAAGGTACGTATAGTTTATCTATGATTCATGTTGTTTTTTAATAAGAAGTAACCACTGGTTTAGTTTATTTAATCAGTCTTATGAAGACTTAGTCGTGTACTTATGTAAGCTTAGCAGTATACATAAGTATAGTAGTTGACTTCGTAAGATACTACTAAGCTTCTTACGCAGTACAGTAGTCTACTTCCAAGAGGAAACTACTAAGAAGCATAGTAATTACAGACATACTACTTACATAGTATAAATAAAGCTTATTACATGTCAATGAGTATTTAATACTAGATATTAGTAGTTTTCACTCTATATGGAGTTTGTAATCTAATAAATTTTCGTGAGTACTAGCCTTTAGTGAAAAGATGACGTTTAATTATAAGATTGATAAAACACTAATTACTCAGGCATAACAGTTACGAGTTATGTCAAGTCGTATATGTCAATTAACATCAGGGTAAAATCACGTTTAATTTGGGTTAACCAACTTGATAGTAGTAGGCTTAATCAAATACTCTAGCCACAGAATACAACCTTATCTTTCTGTAATGTAGGAGGGTTAGCCATTTATCACGTAATATGGTGTGGATAGACTTGCTATACTCAGTGTAATTGCACCACTTATATGTTGATTAGCATATTACTCACTAAGTTTCTTCATGTCTGTTAAATAGTACTTGTGAAATAGAGCAGCTTACATTATCCGTAATAAGTTTCATACCTTTGCCCCGTTGCTAGTAATCCATACACTAACGCGGCTCAACTGCTCATGATTAGTGCCTATAAATGATGTGGGTTGTCAATTACTCTGATGTACATTTTTGTAGAACTAATGGCTAACAAGTTTCTAAATAAGCTGCTATGTTTTATTACTAACAACGCCCGTTTTACCACTAGTGTAACCTAATTAAGGTGTAAGCCACTGAAGAAAGTAATTTTCCTACTACAGGTTATCACGAATCCATCAAAGTCATGCTTACTTACTAAGCGGCTCACCAGCTATTATCCTTGGATCTAAAATAGTACTAAGAGTAAGTATGCAACTAAGCTTACTAGAATTATTAACGCTATGTTTTATTACTTTACTCGTGGATACATGAACCATTAAGTTAAATTGGTCTATTGACACATAATAATTATTTGAGTATTTACTAGCACAATCACATTTACCAATGTGGTTGAAATATGCCGATAGGCTTATATGAAATAGATTTACAACCACATTCACCAATGTGGTTGAGATACCTCGATAGGCCTATATCCACGACCCACCACATGTATTTCACCAAAATAAATATTATATATTTATGATTATAATTACCAATATATTTTATATATTTACTTATAATATATTAATAATATTAACTATATACATACTATATATTAACTTAATATATGTGTGTGTGTGTGTGTGTGTGTGTGAATATAATATATTATAATATATAATATAATATTATTCAATAGTATAATATATTATTAAATTATTTCAATACATTAATAGTTTTAACTCAAACTATAATATAATTCAAAAATAACATAATAATAATATTTTATTAATATTATAATAAGTTTATATCTATTACCAATATCCCAAGGGATTATTAATATTTTAAACCAAAAGAACTAATAAATCTAAGGGTTTAATATTATAAACCCAAGTAATTGGTGAAGCAAAGGATAAATATTAATATTATAAACCAAGAAATAAAAAAACCCTAAAAATAAATAATTTAATATGGAGAGATTAAAAAACCCTCAAAAATAATACTTAAAACCCAAAAACCTAAGAAAGTAATAAACCCTAAGAATTAATATATTAAACTCAAGAGATTAATAAAGCATATGAAATAATATTTAAAACCCAAAAACTTAATAAATTAATAAACCCTAACAATTAATATTTTAAACTCAAGTTATTAATAAACCCAAGAGATTATTAATAATACAAACCAAAAGAACTAATAAACCCAAAGTTTAAATATTATAAACCAAAGGAATTGTTGAACCCAAGAGATAAATATTAAAAACATAAGGGATCAATATTAAAAACAAAAGAGATTAATAAACACTAAGAATTGATATTTTAAACTAAAAAACCTAATAAATTAATAAACCATAAGAATCAATATTTTAAACTTTTATTAATAAACCAACGGGATTATTAACATTATAAACCAAAAGAACTAATAAACCCAAAGGTTTAATATTATAAACCAAAGAAATCAACGAACCCAAGGGATAAATATTATAAACCTAAGGGGTCAATAAGGACAAGAGATCAATATTAAAAACAATAGAGATTAATAAACCCTAAGAATTAATATTTTAAACTCAAGAGATTAATAAACCCAAGGGGTGATTAACATTATAAACCAAAAGAACTAATAAACCCAAGGGTTTAATATTATAAACCAAAGGAATCGGTGAACCCAAGGGATAAATATTAAAAACCTAAGGGATCAATAAGGCTAAGAGATCAATATTAAAAACAGTAGAGATTAATAAAACCTAATAATTAATATTTTAAACTCAAAAACCTAAGAAATTAAAAAAGCCTATGAAATAATATTTTAAACTCAATAGATTAATAAACCCAAGGGGTTATTAATATTATAAAACAAAATAACTAGTAAACCCAAGGGTTTAATATTATAAACCAAAGGAATTGGGGAGCCCAAGGATAAATATTAAAAACCTATGGGATGAATAAGGTCAATGGATCAATATTAAAAACACAAGAGATTAATAAACCCTAATAATTAATATTTGAAACTCAGAAACCTAAGAAATTAATAAACCCTAAGAATTAATATTTTAAACTCGATATTAATTAACTCAGCGGATTATTAATGTTGTAAACCAAAATAAGTAATATTATAAACCAAAGGAATTATTAAAATTATAAAGGTAAGGAATAAATAAACACAAGCATTTAATATTATAAACCCAAGAAATTAGTAAACCCAACAGAAAAATGTTATAAACCTAAGAGATAAATATTAGTATTATAAAGCAATAAATTAATAAACCCTAAGAATTAATATTTTAAACTCAAGAGATTAATATACCCTAATAATTAATAGTTTAAACCCAAAAACTAAGAATTTAATAAACCATAGTATTTAATATTTTAAACTCAAGAGATTAATAAACCCAAGGGATTATTAATAATAGAAACAAAAAGAAATAATAAACCCAAGGGTTTAATATTATAAACCAAAGGAATTAGTGAACCTAAGGGAAAATTATTAAAAACTTAAGGAATCAATAAGGCCAAGGGATCAATATTAAAAACACAAGAGATTAACAAACCCTAAGAATAAATATTTTAAGCTCAAAAATCTAAGAAACTAATAAACCATAAAAATCAATATTTTAAAATCAACTAATTAATAAACACAAGGGATTATTAATATTATAAACCAAAAGAACTAATAAACCCAAGGGTTTGACATTATAAACCAAAGGAATTGGGGAACCCAAGGGGAAAATATTAAAAACATAAGAGATCAAAAAGGCCAAGGGATCCATATAAAAAACAAAAAAGATTAGTAAAGGCTAGGAATAAATATTTTAAATACAAATGAATGAGAAACTCACATGATTAATAAAGAGATTAATAAATCTTAGGAATCAATTTTTTAAATAAAAATTATTGATAAATTCACATGATTATTAATATTATAAACTGAGGGGAATAAACATGGTTTACCATGCTTGATTTAAACATTGAGACAATTATTGTCACAATGCGACGTTGGACTAACTATGACCATGGTTGGCCATGGGTGATTTTCATATTGAGACAATATTTGTCAGAATGCGACATATGACCATGGATGACATTGATCGACTATGGCTAACGCTAATTAAAAATGGTTTCCCATGGTTGTCATATTGAGTCAGTGTTTTTCATAATGTGACATTGGACCATGCATTAGTATGAAACTGTAGGACTAATATTTAAACCCCAATATTTGGATTTAATAAACTGAAGGGAATAATATTACAAACCGAAATAATTCCAAAAATTAAGAGATCAATGTTATAAACCCAATGGATCAACAAATACAGTGAAATATTAATATTATAAAAATAAAACATCAATAAAGAAAAGGGATTTCTAATATTATAAACAAAAAACATCAATAAACTGAAGGGATTATTAATATTATAAACCAAACAAATTAGTATTAGAAACAAAAATTATTAATAAACTCAAGTGATTAATAAATTCGAAGGATCAATAAAATTAATAAAAAATACTCAAGTTGAAGAAATTAATAACACTAATAATTAACCCAAGGGATTATTCATATTATAAACCAAAAGAACTAATAAACCCAAGGGTTTAATATTATAAACCAAAGGAATTGGTGAACCCAAGGGAAAAATAGTACCCAACAAATTAGTATTAGAAATAAAAATTATTAATAAACTCAAGTGATTAATAAAGTCGAAGGATCAATAAAATTAATAAAAAAATATATAAAAACCAAAGAAATTAATAAACACTAATAATTAACCCAAGGTGTTATTCATATTATAAACCAAAAGAACTAATAAACTCAAGTGTTTAATATTTTAAACCAAAGGAATTGGTGAACCCAAGGGAAAATTATTAATAACCTAAGGGACCAATAAGGTCAAGGGAACAATATTAAAAACACAAAAGCTTAATAAAGAATACGACCCAATATTTTAAACACAAAGGAATTTTAAAGTCACATTATTATTATTATGATAACCCGCAAGTGATCAATCAACCTTACTGATTTTTAATATTATAAACCGAATAAATTAATAAACTAAAGTGATATTCGATTCCACCATCAGTGAAACCAACAAAATAACATTGAAATTAACATATGTTTTTTGTTGTGTTTACATAAAGAAATCCCACTAAAAAAATGGACTCGAAACTCTCCATCAAAGGTCATTTATCAAATAGCCTCTTCGAGAACACAACCAGGCCGACCACAAAAGTAACACCAATTCAAATCAACAGGATAATGATCACGACACTTAACGCTTTCCAACCAATCCCTTCTTGTTTTTCTCCCAGCCTCCCTCATGTGCACATGCAACAAGTATTTTACATTCATTTTCATTTCATCTAGCACACGAAGATGCTCATCAATAAAAGTAGGATGGGAGCCATGTTTTCTATCGAGCTTGTTCCGAAGATACGAAAGAAAATTGATCAGTCTAGAAATATTTTCCACCACTTGATTATAATAGATGCCATCATTATTATCCATATATGCATTTGAAAGGAAAAACGATAGAATAAACATTAATACACAAAGAGATAGAAACATCTAGGCATATATATATATAGAACACCCCATTTGTATTGTTTTTAAAAAACTTAATCTTAAAAACGTCATGCTATAAAATAACCTAACGCTACATGAACCAAATGATATTAAATTGCTACAAATATAAACCTCATTTGAAATACATATTGTACACATGAAATGAGTGATAAAATTAAATGAGTGACATGACCCCTATTACAATAATCAACAATAAATCACAAATTTTTAAACTTAATGTTTAAAATCAAATATTAATAATGTTAATAATTCTATATTTGTATTTAAATTAATGTTAATGTATATATTAATTTTAGTTTAATATTATTATCAAATATAAATATGTTGTCATTGAACCAAACCACAACATATTTATCAAACCACATTGATAAATATTGTTAGTTTCGTGTCATAGGGATATGGACTTCAATCTTGATTTTTAACGATTGGCTCATATAACTGGTTGTATATGTCTGAATGGTTCATTGTAAACAAAAGAACAGTAGCGACTTTAAAAAATGAGGTAAATTGATCAACATGAAAAACGATGTAAGAAATTTCTCAGATATTACTATATTAGATCTAATGAATGTATTCATTTCATTAATACATGAAAATAATTATTATACTAAATGCAAATAGAGAGGAAAATAAAAACAATTAAAAAACATTCTATAAATATGTCACAATACTATTAGTTGCATGTCATAGTGATATGGAATTCCATCTTGATTTTTAATGATTGGCTCATATAACTGGTTTTTTATCTCTGAATGGTTCATTGTAAGAAAAATAAGAAAAACCACTTTAAAAAAATAAGAAAAATAAACAACATGAAAAACGACGTAAACAACGTTCCAAAATACTACTATGAATTTGATGAATGTATTCATCTCATTAATATATCAAAATCATTATTATATTAAAAGTAAATAAAGAGGACAATAAAATAAATTCAAAAAACATTCTATAAAGAGCTAAAATTATCAATAGTTGCATGTCATGATGACATGGACTCTAATCGCTCCTCTTCTTTCTTCCTAATTGTAACATATGCACTATCTTTCATCTTGGCATAATGCTGATAAGAGAAAGGTGGTGCAATGCATAAATCATCTATTGATTTCACTCTTGATATGGCTGTGAAGGTCAGGCCTTACTGCTCTTTATTCCCGATATCAATTGATGCTCGTTCTAAAGTCAAAACCTGTGACTTGTGGATTATAAGAGCCCATGCCATCTTTAAAGGAATTTGTTTTCGATTTCCTCTTATCACTAGTGTGATAGGTACAATTTTTGGATTGCTTGCATCAAACGGAACACCAACATACTTATCAAAAACAACATTTGTGAACATTGGAAGCTCAGGTGGCTTAGAGGTAGGCATATAAAATATTTCCTTCACATACCCAAGTGAAACATTCACCAAACTAGCTTCAACCCACAAATTACATGTCAACATAACACGTTGGCCACGACACAACAAAACTTCACGGTCCAGTTGATCATCATTGGCACCACTCATTTTTGAACGCCTTGAATTCACCGTAATACATCGTGCAATTGGAGAATTTAATGATTTCAACATATGCCTATTATGGAAGGAGACCAAATTATTTGTTGGAAACATGTGAACTTCTACATTAAATGAATCCCTTTCTCTAGGATGCAACCTCATATCAGCCTGCGACATAAGAAACTCCCAATCATCACAAACAGTTTATACGTTTCTTATGTTATTGAGGACTCTACGAAAACAAGATTGTCTCTCATTATTCCCTTGTCGGCGAAATATTGTGTCAAGAGTGACAACAATGTTGATTTTTTTCCACAAGACTTTCCCTGCTGTATTACCTGCATACAAAGGCTTATCTCTCACAGGAGGTCGTTGGCCAAGGTCACCCACAAGGATGATGGATCTACCACCAAAAGGACAATTCTTTTTCTCTGGAAATGCTTCTCGTAATAGAGCATCTATTTGCATGAATAACCTTGATCCTAAAAATATCATTTCATCAATAAATATATATCGAATATGCCTCATTTCTTCTTGGAATACTGCCAGTGATTGACCCTGTAGTGGTTCCATATCTTTAATCCGAATTTTTAGAGCAGAGTGTATTGTTTTTACATGTATATAAAAGCAGTTATTCTTGTTGGGGCAAGAAGAAGAAAAGGACTTTTTCCATTACTTGAAAAATTAGAAAGAGCTTCCAAAATACAATGGATAAGGAAATACTTGTCAGTGCCTCCAGTGCCCTGAACAATCATAAGAAGAACTTCACGAATCTCATATTCAGCAAAATTCCTTAAAACAATTTCAAAAGCAAGTCGTTGTTTTTCTGCCAATGAATTTGGAGAGGCAAATGTTCTATTTGAAAGGTCAACAATATCACCCCTTCATATTCCATTCCTTATAAAATTAATAGCTTCTTCAGCCACATCATCAGAAATAGTTGTACTTTTCCAGTCAAAGGATATATCAAAATCCCTTTGACCAAGGGTGTGAAGATCAAAAACATTGACATTACTTGGTGGAACCAAGTGAGAGAAAAGTTTCCATTCTTGAAAATCATCTTCAAGATTCATTTCCTGGTTAGAAAAATCACCATCTTCTCCATCTTCAATATTTTCAAAAATTGATGGATTTCGATCAACATGCCATGCTCGATATCAGAAATTTCTCCAATTTTCAACAATAATTTCAGCTAGAAGCCCAATCTCCGTAGAAATGTCATGAAATGGCTTGTACAAGAGCAACTATGTCCAGCAAAAGGTTTCAAATTCGTTTGAACTGTCACCAGGAATATAATAAAACCGTGGCCAAACCCGAACAATCGCATGAACATCTCTAGGCTTCCAGGGATCTTTTTTACACTTGCTATCAAATGTCCAAGATCTTGTTGTTTCTATCACAGATATATGTTCAAGGAAAAAAGGCCTCTTTTGATAATGTTGAACAAAATTATTTTCAGATGGACATTGCATGCCATCCCTTGATATTTTCCTGAAAACCTTTCTTCCAACATTTAATGAAACAAATTTCGACTACAAACAACAAGAGGTAGCTTAAGCAACATATGGCATGTTTCTTGTGCTCTAATGTCACGTTAAACAATCGTTTCTGCAAGAAACCTTCTGTAATCACATAAAGCATGATCCTCAAAGGCAATATCATTTGAAATTCTAGTTAACATATCATGATAATTTTCAGACATTTTCTCTGCTTTTGATGCATACTTAGCAATATATTTCAGGACAGCGTGTCAAGAAAGCACTGGTTGGCAATCAACATTTGCACGCCACATTGTTAGAAGTTAAATGTTATGTACATTGAGCCTATCATCATTTCTTGTCGGGTCATATTTTTTTCTTCCTTGATCATATATGAACAATCTTGATTCCTCAGAAATATCCCATGGAGCATTGTACCGACAAGCGAGAATAGTGCCCTTTTTGCGCAAACAAGAATCTACACTACACTTTGTGTGCCTTTAGACACGGTCCAACAATTCTTCATAATCATTATGAGGATTGCAAGAGAAAAATTGATCAGTATTCAATAGGCAAGGGTCATCATTGAGACTTCTTGGAACCATTATATTGCGACAATGTATTTCACGTAGATTCCATGCAGTTACATAATTGTCAAAGAATCTCTTTGCATGTTATAAATCACAATCATTTGACCAATCAAGTCTTTCCATGTCAGGAGCTCCTTGCAACCATAGGAAACCATGGATATGTGCTGAACCTTTATAATTTCACTCATATCTGAAGAAAATGAATACAAATTTACTACAAAAAATATAAATAGAACAATAATAATAAATTAACAATGAATAGAAAATAAATTCAACAAAACATACCTGTACCAGAAGTATTTCGCTTTAATATATTTTTGGATAACTTCCTCTCAAAATATATTGAATCTATGGTGCATAAATTTGGCAACAATATGAGGGTACTGGATAACATTCTCAATTTTCATACGATGCTCATTTAAGGAACGAGAATGTGAGGGTACAGGCATAAGGCTATGCAGCTTTGGCCACTTTGTGTCAGCTGCACTCAAAGTAAAAAACAAATATGGACATCCCAACTGAGTAATCATGTCAGTCAATTCAACCTGAAATTTATTCCAGTATGCCCTTGTACCTCTTAGAGAAGAACCAAACCGCATAAGATGCTCAACCAACTTATTAGAAAGTTGGTGACACAAGTTTTCAATTGTTGTCGGTGAGTTATCATGTAAATTTTTCTTCACAAAAGCTGAAGAAGTTTCTTGGCTATGATGCGACATTATCATGTTCAATAGGTAATATCGGAAGCGAGGATGGCTTCCAAACCTCTGATCATAGTATCTAAGAAGATGCAATGCATACTCATGAAGTTAAACAGTATAAATGCATGGTTGCAACCAATCAACATCACCAATGGGGAACAATGTGGGGAATGTCATATCTAATAACCCCTTAGTATTATATTCATTCACTGGAGATATTCCAATACTGGGCCAATCCATTTCTTGAACATGTGAAGAATCAACATTATCAAGAAATGCTCTAATTTCTTCCAGAGTCTCTTCGTTCATTGGGTAGGTGAGCAACAAAAGAATAAGTATGAGAGGGAAAATGCTCAAGAGGAAATCCTTCATTATTAGCTACATTGATCTCCGATTCTACAATATCACAATCAACAAATTTGAGCCTGGAGGAGACATCTGTTGATCTTTCGGGAAGAGCATTCACTGAATCATAGTCAATTACAACATCTTGATAATATTGATCCCGTTCAATTTTGAAAAGCAATGCAGCCATAACTCAAGATATTTTTGCATAACATTCATAATATTTAGACTGAGCAGCATGTATCCTCATACTTAGAAATTCAAGATCTTCAACATGTCAGGGAAGACTTTGTGCAATTGTAGAAATATCTTGGGGAAAGCTAGTTATGTGTCTGCTATACTTATATTTCCCACCTCGAGCATGTGTCAATTGAAAAATAGGATTTACACGTGTTATTAACATTTCTTCAACTTGAGTAAGAACTCTTAAAATATGAGGTTGCTCACCAGGATCCATGTTATTATATCTAGAAAAACGATGTGAACCTCTTTCATTCTTACATCGTCTACAAATAGGTACTTCAAAATCTCTCAAAACCTAGATTCCGGGATATGATTCTTGGCAGATGTGGCACATTTGGACAAATGACAAGCTATCTATCTTTTCTCGAAATCTTTTATGCACTGCAATCATGTTTTCATCAAAATGAATATGATTTGTATTGGTTGGACCATGTGGAGAACGATGTGGAAGAGTATAATTTCTTCTAAAATGTACTTGATTTTCAGCACCATGAGATTCCCTTCCCAAATTTGAAACATGCGAAACAGATCTATGGCATGGTCTTTCCAAATTTATGGTCTGCATTTCTAGAACTTGAGAGGATGATAAGGTTTCTTTAGCATAAATTTTTTTTAAATTGAATTTCCAAATAATTAGAAATGAAAAAATGAAAAAAATTCAAATTCATTCAATATTTACATTTGTTTGGTGATGTGGATGAAGGGTACAAGATGGTTGCTCCTCACTTCTAACATCAGTGGATAGAACATTTTGGGAGTTAGTTTCGACGCCTCTATTCAAATGAGCTATTTCCTATTTAAACAAAATAAAATTCATTATAAAACTAAATTTCCAACCAATAAATATTTAAAATTTTACAACTAACAATAAATGAAAAAAGGAGGAAAATATCAAATTCATTCAACATTTATATTTTGTTGGCGATGTGGATGAACGCTATGAGATGGTTCTTCACTTATAACCTTAGTATATGGAACATCTACGAAGTTAATTTGTATGCCTCTATTGAAATGAGTTGTGTCATGTTTGAAGAAAATAAATTATGCAATAAAATTCATGTCCAATGTACTAAAAATGAAAAAAATGAAAAATCAAATCAAATACATTGAACATTTACATTATTTTTCCGATTTAATTGTCAAGGAGAATGTAGTGGAAGGTTATGATGTGATTCATATTCAATTCTCATATTAGTAGATGGAAGACTTGGGGAGATAATTTCTAGAACTCTATTAAAATTAGGTGTATCCTATTCCAAGAGAATAAAATACCTTATAATTTTAGTAAAAAAAAAATGTAAATAGAGGAATGTAATAAAACAACTACTATTGCAGCAACTGTAAAAATATCATTGGGTTACCTCCATTGTTCCACGTGAAATGCTATCAGGGATGACTGATTATGTTCGTGAGACAACATTATTTTGAGAAGGGAGATTGGAAGATATGATGTTTCGACCAGCTGGATCCAAATTATCAAACAAATGGCTAATCAAACTATCATCCAAGTCATCACATACAATGTCATCATTGCCTCCACCGTGGATATTTTGCAACCTTTGGCCTTTCTCAAAAGATGCAATTGTGAAGACAGAAGGGTTAGGGTGAAAATTTGCATCCACGTTATCAATATGATGTTCTTCCCTACTGCAAAATGTTTCCCCAATATTATGAAAATTTTCAGGAGAGCATCGAAAAACAAAATTATGCTGACGAGGAGCATATTTTGGCAATGAACTATCAAGGGGAAATTTTCTTTCCATGATATCATCCATAGTAAGATACTTACGAGGAATCATAAAATCATTTTGAAGAGTTGTTTCACTCGTTCTTCTATGATATGTAGCTCTTCTATTCTCATTTATTGTGTCCTTATTTTGTTGATACTGTAAACAGAAACTTTCATTACACTTTCCATGTGATGCTAGTGACTAATTCCTTTTTCTTGTATGCTTGCTTGTGCCTTCAGATGACATGTCTACAATGAATAATAACATATTTATTATGGAACCATAAACATGGAACATATAATATATCCAATATAAATAAACACAAAAGAATTAAAAAGGAACACATTTTTTTCCAACCACATAAAAACATTAAAATCGTATATGGTATTTTTCCAACCATATAAAGTTATGAAAAAATAAAATGATTTTTCCAAATGACTAAAAATAAAAATGGATTTTTTCAAATGGCCAAAACAAAAAAGCATAAAATTTCATGTCTCATATTATAATTGTAATGGGAAACCCATATAACTGGAACAAAATACTATAAGAATTATATGAATTGGAAATATATCGAATTGGAAATATATCTAAATATTTGGAACTATATACCATCAAAATATAAATGTAAAAAATAAAATTAAACTAAATATATAACATTGTTTGAGAATCAATGAGAAAACACTAATGCAAACACCATGTATAAAATAAGTCACAGTAATTATAATTATAAAAACAAAGAAAAATGGATAACATCCAAACACATTCAAATGCAATTAAGAGAACTAAAGGGGACACAAAAATAAATATTTTTTAGAAAATTGCAATGGAATTCAATATCGAACATCCGATACATACACATATAGAAGACACCCCCTCAGAATGGAGCCATATAAATATCCATAGAATTGTAATTTTAAAGCCTTAGCATACATACCCAAAAGTATGTAAAGTAAAAAAAAATGGAAATATTTTCCACAACGACAAAGAGAATATAAAATGAAAATATCTATAAGAAATCCTAACATGACTAATAGCCTAAGACTCCATGTCCATATCTAATGATGGAATCTCATCAATAGAATCCATATGGGGAGCAATTGCAAAAACATTTCCAGACTCGATCAAATCGTTGCACTCCTATAGCGTTGGAGACCAAAACCCATACATGTGTTGATTAGTTGAATTATCAATATCTGTTAGAAAACAAAGGCCAGCCATCATGTCATATAATAGAAAAGGAACTTCACTGCAGTTTCACATAAGAACCACACCTTGGACTGTTCAAAATGGAAGATAACCGGGACATTTGCTATTTATATCTGTAGAAATTTCTTCCAACAAATTCCATTTGAAGCCCCAATCATCCTCAAAGTAGTCAATTATTCGTTCAACACACGGGTGACCAAATTGGAAATTATTGATTTCTTCAATTGACCATACAGAAGTGGAGCCATCATTGATAAGACATATCAACTGATTCTTGCATATTTCCAATGACATACACCATATGTCAGTGATTGGAACAAATGAAAAACCCCATTCACTTTTTATTACATCAAACCAATAGATTGTATACTCATATCGAGGATAATATTCATACTCTGTGTCCAGATAGAGCCAAAACAATTTACTTTTATAAAACACTCCATTCTGAGGGGATGAAGTGCCACCAAATGGAAGATCATCCCTTTTCCAAACCCTATCAAGACTACTATAAACATAAAATTTACACTGCATTCTATCATAGATATGTTTTAGAACAACCCAGACATATTTCTTGTTGCTTACATTTTCCAATAACGAAAAGAATCCCTAGTCTCCAATTCGTATTCGCCCAATGTTTTTTAAGGCCTTTGTAAATGGATTCATTACAAAATAGTTTCGTGAATGGGAGAATTATGTTGGTAAGGATCAAACTACCATTGTTCCAACAGTAGATTCTACTTTGTATCTTGAATCTATGAATTGCAAATGAAAACGAGATACGCGCCCATTCTGATTAAGGTATTCAGCAGTAAAATAATTGTCTTCATTATTGAGGAAAGGAACCATAAATCCAAATTTATTTGTACACACATGCTTGCAACCCAATAAGAAAGAAGGGTCTTGCAAAACATTCTTCCATTTCTTACAAACTGTGCTAAAATTTATGAGAACCAATAAAGGGAGCCAGAGGAATACAATTTCAAGAATTTCAAATGGAATACAACTCCAAATAGCTGGATCCATGATAAAACAAGGAAATCACCTAACATAAAAGAAAACACACATGATATCAACAAAACATTTTTCAATTAATGGTGAATAGAATTAAAATTAACATACATAAGGAATTTTCCATCTACAAATATAGTAAAATTCATAGATACATAATGTATAAAATCATATGAGCCATAAGAACATTATTACAATAGTTAAAAAGAACTCACAATATTATAAACCTAATGTTTATAAGCCAATATATTAATCTTAATAAATCTATTTGTATGTCTCTATTAATGTGTATGTTTAATATTGATATAAATGTTTAGTGTTCAATATAAATATTAAGTTAAAAGAATTTTTTTTAATATTAAAAAGCTTTATCTTAGAAAACTAGCTTTATAAAATAACATAATGCTACATGGATCAAATGATATAAAAATACAATTTTTTTTAATTCTAATATGAATAAACCTAAAAAAAACATAAAGTTAAATTATAATGCCATAGAACTTAAGTAAACCTAAAGTTATTAATCATATTCTTTAATGAAATATCTAAATGCAAAATTTACTTTTATATAAATTTATACGTTTAACATTAAGATATGTATTTATTATTAATGTTAATATTAAAAGAGATATTGATGTTTAATTTTAATATTAATAATTTCTTATTTAATTTGAATCTTTTATATTTATTATTAATATCAATGTATATTGTTAAATTATTAATATTAATATCAATCTATATTAATTTTAGTAATTAATACTAATCATGAAAATATTTAAAATAGTAATAATATTTATATTAATATTAATATTTATTAATACATTTATGTTTATCAATCTTTATTAATATTAAAAAAGGTCTAAATATTGAAAAAATTAAAGTTAATAATAAGAAAATTTATATTTATTATATGAATGACCCTTTTGTATATGGATAAATCTCACTCATACATCAATATTAATTCTATAAATTTTTATATAATGTATTATTTAATAATTGAAAAAATAATTTCATAATTATAATAAATATATATTAATTTGATCTAATTTAATTAAATGATAAAAAATAATATAAATGTATAAATATGAAATAATAAGCATTTGAATTGTATTCATATAGTTTGCAATGATAATATAAATTATATTAATTGTATTATATTAATGTATCAATATATTGCTAGTACTATAAATTAATAATAAATATATTAATTGAATTAATTATATTATATTAAGAGTATCAATATTAACAATAATAATAATAATAAATATTTATAAATAAATAAATTCTTTAATAAAGGGTAATGAAAAGAAAATTTATTTTACTCATGCATCAATATTAATTCTATAAATTTTTATATAATAAAATAGCATAATGCTACATGGACCAAATCATATGAAAATGTCAATTTTTCTAATTCTAATATGAATGAATCTAAAAAAACATAAATTTAACTTCTAATGTCATAGTACCTAAGTAAACCTAAATTTATCAATTCTATTCTTTAATGAAATATCTATATTGATGTTTAATGTCAATATTAACATTAATATATAAATGTGAAATTTACTTTTATATAAATTTCTAAGTTTAACATTAACAAATGTATTTATTAATAATAGTAATATTAATTAATAGTAAAGAAGATATTGATATTTAATTTTAATATTAATAACTTCTTATTTAATTGAAATTTTTATATTTATTATTAATGTTAATATCAATGTAGATTAATAAATTATTAATGTTAATATCAATCAATATTAATTTTAGTAATTAATATTAGTCATCCAAATATTTATAACAGTAATAATATTTATATTAATATTAATGCTTTATATGTTAATTTTAAACATTAATGTTTATCAATGTTTATTAATATTAATAAAAAGCTTAAATATTGAAAAAAATAAAGTTTATAATAAGAAAACTTAGCAATATCGAGTAATATCCATTATGTGTATTACATGAATGGCCTTTTTTGTATATGGATGAATCTCACTCATACATCAATATTAATTCTATAAATTTTTATGATGTATTATTTAACAATTAAAAATTAATTCTATAAATTTTTATATAATGTATAATTTAACAATTAAAAAAATAATTTCATAATTATAATAAATATATATTATATATATTAATTTGATCTAATTTAATTAAATTATAAAAAATATATAAAAATATAAAAATTTGAAATAATAAACATTTGAAACTGTATTGATATAAGTTGCAATAATAATATAAATTGTATTAATTGCATTATATTAATGTATGAATATATTGATAGTATTATATATTAATAATTATTGTATTAATTGAATTAATTATATTATATTAAGAGTATCAATATTAACAATAATATTAAATAATAAATATTTATAAATAAATAATATTAAAGTTTCTTTAGTGAAGAGTAATGAAAAGAAAAATTATTTAATATCTAGTAATATATATTATTTGTATGACATGATTGGCCGATGAATGTTAGTCATGCATCAATATTAATTTTATAACTTTTTATATAATTTATTATTTAATAACCTAAATGATAATTTGATAGTAATATTAAATATATATTTACAAATATAATTTTATCTTGATAATATGTATTTTGGGGGAGATTTGTAGGTGTTATAAGAGTCTAGAGAAACAATAATGATTAGGTGGTCACAAATACCAGAGAAGTATATTTAATTTGAAGCCAACAAATAACAAAAATATTTCTGTGATTGGAGGATTTTGACTTCTATGTAATGAATATATTGGGGTCAAAAAGTTCATTAGGGTTCTTGATAGATCCAAGGATCTTGATTGGTTATTAATAGCACTAACATGGATATTCTACTAAGCTTTTAAAAAACCTAAAAATATAAAATACACCTCCCAAAATTTGCATATACAATAAACACATTTTATATATATAATTGTATAGGCAAAATATAAAATACAACTATGAAAGATCAAATACACAACAATAACAATCAATTAATTATACATGTTAATTATTGAAATTATAATTACATTTATTATTTATGATTACTTCACTAGATAGTATTTTCATATACAATGCAAGGTAGTTGTGAAATATCGAGACACCAATTCATTTCATTATGATTATGAAATAGTTGTATTACCACTATTTACTGCTAATACCCATTTCCCCTTATCATTTCAAGCCACCTAATTTCCAAAACACTCCAAGAGTTTTGTATACCTTCATTCATTTTTCATTTGAAACCATGGTTATTTCAGAAAGGTTCTTAGTATGTCTTTATGTTGATGTTTTTTTAGAGTTTTTTTTTTTTCTAGGTGGTTGAAACCCTAGATAAAGTCTCTACTATCTCCCTACAAATAATTCACACACTTTTTCTATGGCTCTAGTTGTGCAATCCACACAAACCTATTAGAGGTGAAACCATTGAGGCATATGAAGAATACCTAGACCTATTCAAGAAAGTGGGGTGAAGGGAGTTTATAAATTCTCTCAGAGCACCCAATGTTGACGTAGGGAAAAAAATTTGAACAAAATTAAAATGGTAAAGTCGCATGAATTGTTGATATGAAGATTTTTGTGAATGAGGCTTTCATCATAGATTCTACAAAGACCGTTGTGGAAGGTTAGCAGTGTTAAAATAATTTCCGAGCTAAAGACATGGCATGGCACAAATTTAAAACTTCCTAAAGCTATTTAAAAAGATTGACAATCACCTTATATACCATACAAATTTACATAACAGAAGACAGAAATAAAGAAACTACGATATTGAAAGTCATCTGCAGCATATTAAAATTACCCAATATCAAGCAACCGACCGCATTCAGATAATGGATGACAGGATGGGACGTATGGAGAAGTTGCTCCAGAAGATGCAACAGGTTGACATGCCTGGGTCTCATGCCAAGGACCCAGCCCCAGTTTCCTCTTCAGATGGCTAGTTTTTATAGTATTCTGCTTTATGGTTTTTTTGGAAGTATGTGAAATTATTCTATGTTATATGCTTGAACATATTGCAATAGTAGGACAGTTAGCTAATGCGATTTATAGAAGGAAGAGACAATTTCAATTTTGGCAAGCTTTCAATGCACTCAGATGGCCAACAGACCTGGTTTCCTACGGGCAGGTTGAGGCCATAGTATGAATATTATATTGTAGCCTGTCCTTCAATTATAAATAGAAAATAGAAAGGTCCCACCCAATTTACAAAAAAAAAAAAAAAAAAAACTACGATATTAAATATGATTAGCCTTTTGTATTTTATTTCTTTCACGTGAAATCAATGTCTTCTTTTTAAGTTACGGTCTATATTTCTGAGATACTTAGCAATTAATGGGTAACTATGTTTCAGGGAATATATATCATTAGCTTACAATTTTTTTCCATTGCTCAAGAGTTATAGTTGTAATAGAAAATGCAATATATATATATATATATATATATATATATATATATATATTACGTTGCTAGAGTATATAAATATAATTTTTTTAATTGGAGTGACAACAGACTCATTTGTTTAGATCAATCTACGGAACCATATCCAAAATAAATAATTCCAAAAAGTAGATTACACTTACAGAGTTGATCTCATTTCCTAGTACACTTCATAATCTGCATTGCTGTCATGTTCTTGTTGTGAATTGAGAGCTAGAAAATCGTCTTTTAAACGATGTTGCTACAGTTTGTTTTTTACCTTCCATTCTATCGTCTTCGTAATATTCAAACATTTAAGAGGAAGTATTATTCATGGGATATTTTTTATTTATTTATTATTTATTTATTATTTATTTTTATTTTATTTTTTTGGAAAAAAATAGTTTTTCCAAACCCTGAAAAAATGGTCACGAGAAAATCTTGTGGCAAAATAAGAAAATTGATCAGGAAAATGTTTCAAAAAACGTTGCCTCTTCACCCTAGCCAAAAAAACCATATTTTTCCACCTACACAGTGTGGTTTTAGAGAATAATTTTTCATTTTTATTAATTCCCAAATCACTGGCAGCATGGCCATAAGAATTAGAATTGGGTTTATAAAGAAAAACTGTGATAATATTGATACTGAGTGGAATGAGACTATGCATATTTAACATTCAAAACTTATAAATGAAATAGAGGAATATGATAAAAATATGAAATAATAAACATTTGAATTATCAAAACAAATCAAATTGAGCATTCTTCATTGACCATGATTATCAAAACAAAGAGGGCCTTAGTTTTACATACCTCCCACTTTGTATTGACATTGTTAACAATTTAATAAAGCTTTAAGACCGAATATATGGCACTGAACCTAGTTATACGCCAGAAACTCCGCGAACCTATTTACTAGTCAATCTATTATATACCATTCAATCTATGAAACTTAAGAAATTTCGCTGCAATTTTGGAAAAACCAATGAACCAAAAAATTGTACTAACCTGGATATCAAATTGAAACCTGTGAAGAAACAATAAACATGCACAACAGATCATGTTTATGAAATATGAAATGAAACTTGCAGCATGTCTCAATTTGTTTGATTTCTTTTTAAATAAACTTCATTTCTTTTTGTATTGAATTCGTTTTATGTAATTTGAATGAGAGCCGTTTTAATTTAAATAAGTATATTAATTAAAGAATATGGAAGATGAGGCACGCACACCTAGTTGAATGAGACCCTTTTCAATTTAAAGAAGTGTATTAAGAAAAAAATATGGAAGATGAGGCACACACACCAAGAATGGCGGTGCTCCATTGCATGCCATAATTTTAATTGTAACCTTAATTTTAATTGTAACCTACATAATAAATTTTTATTGTAAGTTACAATATATAAAATACAATTTAATAATACAATTATATTTTAAATTTAGAGTATTAAATTTATATAAAATTACTTAATATTTTTTAATTAATGATTATTTTTAAGAAATACAAAAAAATCATTATTAATAAAAATGCAAAAGAAAATTGTTGGCCTTCACGTAGACTATTTCTACTATGTGAATCATTTAGATATAAATTCTTCATTCTATTTTAAGTAGATTTCAAATAATTAAATATAATTATGGTAATAATAATGTAATAATAAAAATAATTATTCAATATAATAATTATTATTAATCATAGTTTACATAATTATAATAATGTACGCTTTCAAATAATTAATATATATTATTTTATGTCTAAAAAATAAAAATGTAATTATGTATTACTTTATTTTTAGCTTTATATAAACACAATTATTTATACTAATATGGAACAAGCTAAACAACTATTGCATTATAAAGATGGTCATTACAATGATGGATGTCAATCCATTTGGCATGAGAAAAGCTAAAATGTTATATTATAAATTAAATAAATAAATAAATTAAAATTTAATATTATCGCTACTATTATCATTGCCTTTATGTTTATATAAACATAAATGTTTCTGCCTTAATTTATATAGTTATAAAAACAAAGCTATTTATGTCATTATGATAATAACACTTCATGTTAAACCTAAAACTTTATAAAAAAAAATTAAAAATTAAACTCTATAACCCATACAGAGCCATACAAGTAATCATTATACACTTGGCAAAAGGATGACCACCCGCACCTTTGATAATGTGAAATGGTATAAGAGGGAATTAGTAATCCACCCTAGTTACCTTAAAACACTTGGCAAATAGTTGATTACCCATACGTTTCACAATGAGATAAATGTCAACACTTGGCAAATAGTTGATTACGCATACGTGTCACAATGAGATAATTGTTACATTAAAACACTTGGCAAATAGTTGATTAGGCATACGTTTCACAATGTATGTTTCAAAATAAATGCACATTCTATTTTTTCAATTCATTTCTCATTAATGATCATAGGTGGTTAACAAAAAGAGGCACAATAAATATTTAATCATGCTTTGTAAAAAATTAATTTAATTATGGTTTAAACATATGATTTAAACATGCAAGGAAGTTATAACTTTTAATTTCATTCATTGATCTAGTGGCGAAGACGAGAATATACTGTCATACTTAAATCTAGACCATCTGATCAAAAAAATTAATTAGAAAAAGGATTAAAGTTTCCAATTCGAACAAGAGGGATGCCTATTGGTGTAACTAGGACGATAGTTTCTTGCTCACATACTCAGGGTAAGGCAGTATTTTACTGATTAATAATGTCGTAAGCTTACATAAAAGAGTACCACTAAGCTTGAGTACTACGTAAGTACAGTAGGATACTTAGTAATATACTCTTTGTAAGACAGAACTGGAATGAAATAAGCAATTGTATGCCTAGTATTACCTCTGATCTAGATGGAGTTGAACCATTTATACGTAGTAAGCAGAGAATATAGTATTCAGCAATGGAAATAAATACTAGTATAACATGAGCATGCTGCGATACTTTCTTTTTTTACTATATCTAATATTTCACAACCGTTAGTATGAGCCTTATACTTACAACCATACCAAATTCATCACGAACTAATACTGCTACATAACACCCAGTTCGAGTAATATGATCGATTTACATCAAGTTATAGTTAGGTCTATTCCCTATATCGAACTCTAAGTCAATCATAATAAGCTAGTTAATCATTATACTGGAACAGACTATCAATTTGTATTATGCATAGTTCAACTACATATTTGAATTTCATTATCGTTGATGTTTCAACAATGGACAATCGAACAAGAAATTCAGAAATAACAATAGAAAATACTTTATCCTTGGAAAAAGCTTGCTCTACCAATTATATTACTGATTAACTCATTACGATCTGAGCATGGTTTCTTAGTAGTGTACTTTTTCGTGCTAAACTTAAGCGTGTAAATGGTTTAACACTAAATATACCTGTGGGCCTTATATTTACTCCATTGTTGTGAGTTCTGGTGGCAAACAGAGAATATACTATCTAGGATGTTTCATTATCGTGAGTAAAGATAAGCCTGCAATATATTTAATTGTTAACAATAGTGCCATAGTAATTAATATAATTAGCCTAGAACGTGCAATACTAGATTCTAGTTAATCTACATACTGACTAGTTGCTTAATTAGGTTAGAAATAGAGTATCAGGCATATAAACATGACTAATCATTGGTTCATAGACTAATTCGAGTTATATCTATTACTCCATAATTACGCATAAATGGTTATTTCTCTATTTCATAAATTGCATCAAGAAAGACGATGAGCTCTTACCGCTTTTCACGTTATCCAGATTTTCCTAGTGTAGTAACCCTTAATGGTAATACTTTACAATTGGTAATTCATAGTATATATCTGCTATTCAGGTGTAATCATGTCCCTTAAATACTACACAGTAAATCATATACCATCTAATATATATGGTCTGTTCATTAATATCTAACCCATGAAGCTTATATGTAATAGAGAAAATACTATTATGTAGATCAGGACTAGTGAATATACAAGACCTGTTACTTGTGTCGTAGAATGATACAGTAGCTCTTGTTATGATTCTATTGCGGCTCCCTACCGGGAATAGTGATAGTATCCCAGTAAAGGCGTAACATATCATTAACCATAGTAACAAGCGAATTATAACGAGCTTAACATAATATTAAGTAAATCCAAGTTGTTACCAGAAACAATGGTATGGATTACAGTTGGTGTTTCCATAGTCTAATTGGGCTCAGGCGATACTTTGAATATTGCTCATGGTTATAGAAGTACATGAGTAAGAGCACGCAATGATCATCTAGTATTCTAATTTACTTCTCTTTTCAAGAAAGCAACCATTATTTTATATGGTTCGTATATGTAAAAGAGATGATACATCTGAATATATTCATTACAGGACTCGAATGCAGCTATTCATTTACCTCATGTAAGCGTCATATTTAGGAGGGTAGTTCCATATGATTGCAAGACCATTGAGATCTAGATAAAGAAAATAGGGTATATAATGGTTAAATAGTTATGTTACTTTATATACAAGCTTCACAAGTAGTATCTGCATCGAGATAATGCACCAGCTTATTCCTTGATTATGAAAAAACTTTGAGCTTACAATTTCTATTTCACTGGTCAGAGTGCATAGCCACCAAGTGAAAGCGAGTATCAGTATATAAGTATGACTTGCTAGCTTAGGCTGAAAAGTATACAAGCTGGTTCATAACTAAATATTAATAGTATACCCTTAGACATATATAAGTATTAGAGTATTACAATCAGTAAGCCTATAAATAACAGTATATCTCTGGGTAGTAAGAGCATACTTATGAATTTCCTAGACTTGTCCCTATTATTCATGTACTACATGCCAGTACTTAAATTATTGTAATGCATAGTATTTAATTAATTACACCTAGTTCCACTAGGATCATAGATGAAAATGAATTATTTCCTACATAATTAACATATTAAACTAAGTACTAGCAGCTTTCCTAGTTTCTACAACTTGAATTGCTGAGAAGCTTACTTGCCATTGATCAACTTGGATATAAAACACCTTAACACTTATAGCTATTACTTATTAGAATATATATTGTATTAAGCTTGTAAATTTAGTACTATAATTAGGTAAGAGCTATGATATATGTGTATTATCCCTGCAAACGCTTAACTTTGAATTATTAACCTTTCCTATAATACGATGAGCTCGTTTCTTCGACTCTTACTTGAATATTTCCAGTGTGTTTTATGTACTAATCCCATAAGTGCATATGTACTCTATAATTGCATATGTACTGAAAGAATTGTAATAGTAAGCTTATTCCGAGTAATTGTTGGAATTACTCCCAACCACTGCCATGAATAAATGTGGCAGCATCCCACGCTTCTTTGAATTTTCTGTGCAGGGAAGGACGCGCCTTAAGCTTCAAACCCGGAGGCGTTTTCATGAAATCCATGCAAAAATCAAAACAGAGTACCGCAGCCCACACTCTGCGTTTATTTCTTACCTTTTGCATTTACTTACCATTGCCTGCAACTTCGCGCCACCAACATTTTTGGTTTACCTTTAAGCCTTCGCCATATGTTAAACTTCCGCCTATGCAATGTCGGCGGGACCCACACCAAACCTTACCGCATTGCAATCTGCCACAAATCCTTTGTATTTCACTTTATTTCCTTACCTTTTGGCTTACTGCACTTCCCGATGCTTTACCACCCACATCCCGCATTTTTCAACATTTAACATTTTAAATTTTTAACCCCGCACCGAAACCTTGCGATGTGCGATGCGACATCATCATCACACAACTTAACGTTTAAGCCGCCGACATTTCACAAAATTTATGTCTTAAACTTTTCCACCATCCGCAGTGCGCACTTCGCAAAATTTATGTTTTAACCTTTCCATCGCCCGCAATGCACACTTCACAAAGTTTTTCATTTACCTTTTAAATCTTCCTGCAAAGTTATGTTATGTTATTTGCAATGCAATCGCAAAGGAGGCATGTGTCAAGCTCAGGAGGGTAGCACAAAAGAGCACATCACAAAACTCAGGAGATAACGGATAAGCACCCGTAGGTTATTATGTTTTGGATGCGATGTGATGTGCCACGTCACATCACATATCGCAAAACTTAAGTTTTTCCCATAAGCGCAAATGTTAAAATTTGAAATCACCGGTATGCGATTTGCAATAGGGCAATGGATGCGATGAGTTTTCTGAACCGAATCCCATAAGTTTTCAAGTCTGCCATTTTGTGGTCTGTGTATGATGTTTCATGTGTAAACAACAAAATCAGAGTGGAGGATGATTTTTTAGTTTGAACGTCCGATCCAACATCAATTTAGCATTAAAGTTCCAGGCTTTAGCCATTTGTATTAAGCTATGTAATTTTGTATCAGTCAATGTGATGGAATGAAAAAAAGTTTGTTACTCTCTTATGTCTCGCTCTCTATCTGTGTATTGTTTCTTTCTGCATAATTTGTGCATTCTCTATGTTGTAAAGGGGGAACACACTCCTTTGTTTTTCTTTTTGATATTTCAACATGGTATCGAAGCAGGTTTAGGTTCTCAGTGAAAGAAGCACGAGTTCTCTCTTTACTGAAGAAGATGTAAGATTTTTTATAGAAGCGGAAGTCTCCAGCAGCGAGAAAGCTTTTACAGCAGTAAGAAATTTTGTGCTTACACAATCAAGATGGCAGTAGCACACACAAGCCTGACTAATCCCCAACTACCACAGTTCAATGGCAAGAATTATGATTATTGGGCTATTACAATGAAGGGCTTGTTCTCCTCACAAGATATTTGGGAGCTGGTAGAAAATGGTTTCCAAGAACCAGTAGATGCAGCAGCACTTAATGCTTTGACACAAGCACAAAGAGATTTATTGAGAGAAAATAAGAAGAAGGACTACAGAGCCCTCTTCTATATTTTCCAAGCAGTACATGAGAGTATTTTCCCAAGGATTGTAGCAGCAAAAAAGTCTAAGGAGGCATGGGATACCCTCCAGACAGCTTATCAAGGCATGGCAAAGGTGAAGACAACAAAACTTCAAATTCTGAGAAGATATTTTGAAACTTTTTGTATGAAAGGGTCTGATAACATAGACTCATTATTCACACATGTGATTGGGTTGGTTAACCAAATCAGGTATCATGGAGAGACACTTGAAGAAAGGATAATAGTGGATAAAGTCTTAAGAAGTCCACCATCAAGGTTTGATGCCATAGTGGTGGCCATAGAAGAGACAAAGGATCTCTCACAGTTTTCAGTGGATGAGCTTCATGCATCACTGATGTCTCATGATCACAGATTGAATAGAACAACAAAATCCTCATTAGAGCATGAATTCAAGACACAAATGTATTTTATTCAAGGTAGAGGTCGAGGAAGATCAAACTACCGAGGAAGAGGAAGAAGCCCACACAGAGGTGGAAGAAGCAGCCCTGCAAACAGAAGTGGAAGGGGCAGCAATCAGAATCCAAGCCAAGGCTCAAGCCAGAATCAAGCACAAGGAAAAAGGTATGATATATCTCAAGTCCAATGTGATTATTGTAAAAATTATGGTCATTATGCAAATGAATGTAGAAAGAAGCGAAATGACATGGATAATAAACCTAGTGTAAATTTTACAAAAGAAAATCAGAACCAAGGAAATGTGATTTTAACTTGTAATGTAGCACAAGAAAAACAAGAATATGTATGGTTCTTCGATTCAAGTTGTAGTAACCATATCACTGGAAACATAGCAATGTTTTCCAATATAAATGAAAGTGTAAAATCTGAAGTGACAATGGGGACTGATAGCAAAGTCTCTATCATGGGGAAAGGAAGAGTAAATATAATGATAAAGAAGGGAGAGAAGAAGTTTGTGCCAGATGTCTATTATGTACTTGTCCTGAAATGTAACCTTCTAGTCATTGGACAGCTCGTGCATAAGGGCTACAATTTGTTTTTTAAGAATGATGTGTGCACAATCATGGATATACATCCAAGTAACAGGTCATTGAAAAAGTGCATACGACAAGCAATAGGATGTTTCCTCTCAAGATCACATCAGACTTGAAGGAAGGAGGTGTTATAGCATTTGTCACACAAGAATTATTTCAAGAATAAGTGAAATATGAGAATTGGTTATGGCATTTGAAATTTGGGCATCTCAATTTCGGAGGTTTGAACTTTTTGCATAGAAAAGGCATGGTAAATGGATTACCACTCATAGAGAAACTAGACAACCTATGTGAAGGCTGCATCTTGGGCAAACAAAACAGAGAATCATTTCCAGTAGGAAAGAGTATAAGGGAAAAGGAACCTTTAGAGATTGTCCACTCAGATTTATGTGGACGAATGCAAATGCCATCATTAACTGGAAGTCATTATGTTTTGATATTTATAGATGATTACACAAGGAAGACATGGGTGTATTTTCTAAAATAAAAAGGTGAAGTGTTTGAACAGTTCTACCACTTCAAAGCTCTTGTTGAGAAGCAAAGTGGACACTACATAAAAGTGTTGAGAATTGACAGAGATGGAGAATATATCTCCAAATACTTCCTACGTTTTTGTAGGGAGCATGGGATTCACAAGAAGTTTACCACAAGGTATACACCTTAGAAAAATGGTGTAGCAGAAAGAAAGAATAGGACCATCATGGACATGGTAAGAATTATGTTGAAGGCAAAGCATTTTCCAAATGATTATTGGACAGAAGCTGTAAATTGTGCAGCTTATATTTTAAATAGATTTCCAACCAAAGTTGTTATGAATAGAGTTCCAAAAGAAGCATGGAGTGGAACAAAGCAAGTTGTCACTCACATGAGAGTGTTTGGATGTGTGGCATATGCACATGTCCCGGATCAGTTAAGGAAGAAGTTGGAAAGCAAGGGGGATAAGTGTATATTTATTGGATACAGTGATGAATCCAATGCCTACAATCTCTATAATCCATCAACCAAGAAGGTAATAATCAGCATAGATGTTCAGTTCATTGAAAAAGAAGCTTGGGATGGAAGTTTAGAGAAAATAGTAAATTTGAAGACATGTATTTCACATGAAGACAAAGAGGAATTGATTGCAAAAAATAATTCCTCAACGGTGGCTCCTCCTCCACCTACACAAGCTCAACAGAGCACACCACAAGCAAGCAATAGAGCAGTAGTGAAAAACCAAGGAAGTGCTTCTCCAAGAACACCACAGGGATCAGCAACTCCCTCGAGTTCAAGTGCAACTCCAAGCACATCTTCAG
Source organism: Pinus albicaulis (assembly GCA_034641835.2). NCBI lineage: Eukaryota > Viridiplantae > Streptophyta > Pinopsida > Pinales > Pinaceae > Pinus > Pinus albicaulis. The sequence continues at coordinate 907,527,340 of CM076580.1, read as the reverse complement.
CAAATACAAGAAGACCAAAACTCAGAAATTTAAGTAAAATTTATGAACAAGAATAATTAAATAGTAATGTTGGTCTGAATTCTTTATTTTCTTTATTTTTTCATGTTTATGACCCAATCCATTTTGAATATGCATTCAAAGAAGAGAAATGGATTGAAGCAATGAATGAAGAGATAGGAGCAATAGAAAAGAATGACACATAGGAGTTAGAGGACCTCCCACAAGGAAAAGAAGTTATTGGAGTGAAATGGGTCTATAAGACCAAGAGAAACATTGAAGGCAAGATAGAAAGGCACAAAGCAAGGCTAGTTGTCAAAGGATACAAGTAGCAGCAAGGAAGATACTATGAGGAAACCTTTGCACCAGTTGTAAGGATGGAGACAGTGTGGACAGTGTTGTCCATAGCAGCACAACAAAAGTGGAAAGTTTATCAAATGGATGTGAAGTCAGCATTATTGAATGGAGTGTTGAAAGAGGAGGTGTATGTTGAACAACCTCCTGGCTATGAGATAGAAGGCAAAGAACACAAAGTGTGTAAGTTGAAGAAATCTCTTTATGGGCTGAAGCAAGCACTAAGAGCATGGTACAGTAGAATTGATGCTTACCTGGTGGAGAATGGGTTTGACAGGTGTGATGGTGAACCCACACTCTACATCAAAGAAAATGACGGTAAATTTATTATTTTTGTTTTATATGTAGATGATTTGATTTTTCACAGGCAATGATGTTTCCCTCATTGTTGATTTTAAAGCAGTCATGAAAATTGAATTTAAAATGACTAACTTGGGTTTGCTGAGATATTTTTTGGGCATAGAAGTAAAGAAAATAGAAAAGGGGATTTTTATCTCCCAAGAAAAGTATGTTGAAGAAGTTTTAAAGAGGTTCAATATGCAGAACAACAAAGCATCAACAACTCCAAATGTCATGGGGTTGAATTTGAGCAAGGAATATTGTAGCAAGAATGTCAATCCAACATTGTACAAAAGCATGGTTGGAAGTCTATGTATTTGACTGCAAATAGGCCTGATATAATGTATGCAGTAAGTCTGATATCCATATTCATGGAGACACCCAAGGAGACACAATGGCAAGCAGGCAAGATAATTTTAAGGTATGTAAATGGAACAAAGGAGTATGGTGTTCTATGCTCCTCAACTAATAATTTTAATTTGATTGGTTACAGTGACAGTGATTAGGCTGGAAGTGTAGATGACAAAAAGAGCACAGTAGGGTATGTTTTTCATTTGGGATCGGGAGCCATTTCATGGGCTTCCAAGAAGCAGCCAATAGTTTCATTATCAACAGCAGAAGCTGAATATGTAGCAGCAACATCAACAGCATGCCAAGCATTTTGGATGAGAGGGATGCTGAGAAATTTATGTCATGAAAAAGACAAAGGAACCACGATTTTTTTTTTATAACAGCTCAGCAATTTCCTTTTCAAATAATTTTGTTTTCCACAAGATAACAAAGCATATTCTTGCCAAATTCCATTTCATAAGAGAATTAGTTAACAATGGTGAAATTTTTTGTAGCATTGCAGGTCAGAGGAACAGTTTGTTGATATCCTCACAAAGCCATTGGGACAGAATAGTTTTTTTTATCTCAGACAGTGTTTGGGAATGGTTGAAGGCGGCAGTTGTGATTAAGGGGGAGTGTTGGAATTACTCCCAACCACCTCCATGAATAAATGTGGCAGCAGCTCATGCTTCTTTGATTTTTTTGTGCAAGGAAGGACAAGCCTCAGGCTTCAAACCCAAATTCATTTTCATGAAATCCACGCAAAAATAAAAACAAAGTACCCATAGCCCACACTCTGCGTTTATTTCTTATCTACCTCATTTACTTACCATTGCCCGCAATTTTGCGTCCGCAATATTTTTGGTTTACCTTTAAGACTTCACCATATGTTAAACTTCTACCTATGCGATGTCGGCGAGACCCACACCAAACCTTACCGCATTGTAATCCACCATAAATTCTTTGTATTTCGCTTTATTTCCTTACCTTTTGGCTTACCACACTTCCCGACGCTTTACCGCCTACAACCTACATTTCACAACATTTAACGTTTTAACCCCGCACCGAAACCTTGCGATGTGTGATGCGACATCGTCATCACACATTGCACAACTTAACGTTTAAGCCGGTTTCACTTCACAAAATTTATGCTTTAACCTTTTCCACTGCCCACAATGCGCACTTCACAAAGTTTATCATTTACATTTTAAAGCCACCCGCAAAGTTATGTTATGTTATTTTTTATGCGGTCGCAAAGGAGGCACGTGTCAAGCTCAGGAGGGTAGTGCAAAAGCACACATCACAAAACTCATGAGATAATGAATAAGTGCCCGCAGGTTATTATGTTTTGGATGCGATGCGATGTGCCATGTCACATCGCATATCGCAAAACTTAATTTTTTCCCATAAGCGCAAATGTTAAAAGTTTAAATTGCCAATATGCGATTTGCGATGGGGAAACGGATGCAATGAGTTTTCTTAACCGAATCGCATAAGTTTTCAAGTCTGCCATCTTGTGTTCTGTGTACGTTTTTTCGTGTGTAAACAGAAAAATTAGAGCGGAGGATGATTTTGTAGTTTGAACATCCAATCCAGCATTAATTTAGCATTAAATTTTCAGGCTTCGGCCATTTGTATTAAGCTATGTAATTTCATATGATTCAGTGTGATGGAATGAAAAAAAATTGTTCCTCTCCTGTTTCTCGCACTCTATCTTTGTATTTTTTATTTCCGCATAATTTGCGCATCCTCCATTTTGCAAAGGGGGAACGCATTCCTCTGTGTTTCTTTTTTATATTTCAACAGTAATGACAAACTCCCTCCGGAATGAATGAATGCAAGCAACTCTGGTTCTAGATAATTCCCTGAGTATGTGCTTCGATTGGTCTCATTTCTGAGTGTATTCATTGCTCGGTGTCTGGGCATAATGAAAGGGGTTGGAATTGATTGTAACGGAACATTATCTCTATTATTCTAGTCAGTAGGTCATTAGGATTTGTTAGTATCCATCTGTATTGGTTATGGCAAGATCCATCATTATACATGTTCTCAGCGTATTCCTTGCAGACCTTAAAGGATAAGACCTCTGGACCTTACAGTATTACATTAACGCAAGACCTTCTTCTGCTATTCATTAGAGTTCCTTGCCCACTTTACATATTATATAAGTAACGTAGGCGAGACCTCTGGAAATTTTTCGCGTCTTAATGGGAAATACCGTTCTTAATTAGTGCCTTGGAAAACCTTTCCTCTATCATTCTTATACGTCGGCCTTATGGATATTGGTTGATGATTTATTTTTGTATTAGTTTCATTTCATTTGATTCTATCAACGAAATAAATAAACTTCAATCGGCACCGAAGGTATAAATCATTAATCCCACCCTTTTGATTTGAACTTTATGAAAAATAGGAATATGAAAGAAGAAGGGACAGCTTTGGTCAAGACCCTCCCCTAGTGAGTACGTGAGCTCCCTAAGCCAGTACTAAACTTACATACTAACATGGGGACTTACCTCCTACCTGTAGAATGTAATGGGAGGGTTCGAGATAGCCTACCTTACCTAGCTAGTATCGTAGAGACTCACCCACCAATGCTAGTTTAGTACACCTACGCTAGCCACTAACGGAAAGAATAACCCTAACCACTAAACAAAACACTAACCTACACCTTAAAATAGGGAGATACTCAAATCATGTACTCCACGGAAAGACTTACCCACCTTGTACCAACAGACATACAACATCGATTAGCTAATCGACAGAGGAGTCGCTGGCTAGCCCCTAAACAAAGGAAGTATGCAAGCAAGCCCAACCAATTGGCTACACGAAGTTCATAGACAACTAACTACATAAGTATGCAAGGACAAACCAAACAGACAAGCTACCCGCGCTTGGGTGAGACCTAATCGTCAGAAGGGGATCTAGAAACGTGACTCCTCAGATCGTGAGAAGACCTAACAAACCTAACTCACTCAAGTAAGTGATGCAGGGGCATTAGACACTAGCCAGCAATGTAGGAGGTTTTTCCCACATGTTTTGGCTAGGAGGGGTCGAAATCATCAAAATTGTAACAGCTAGGTATCAATACCTCAGCTGTCTGTTTCATTTCAGGGTCATTAGAGTTGTAGGAGTCGAATAGTCTAGTTAATCCAATTGTCATACATCAGTTAATTGAATTATTGTAATTAGACTGTTGGTTTTCTAAACGGTCCTCACTAAAGAACCGAAGAGTCACTCTATAATGTATATAATTGTATCCTCTGATGTATAGAAAGGGGGAGAAAGAATAGAGATTTTCTGCAATAACTCTGTGCATTGTCGATTGCTTCCAATTAAATGAATTCAGCTCTGTTGATGATCTAATGGCCTTGAAATGTTAATTTTGAGGGATTTTGTTTGATTGGGAAGTGGTTGAGTCTGTGCATATATAACTCCTGAGTCGTACCATTGTATCGATTCTGCCACTCCTCGTATATTTCCTTGAATTTGGTTGGGTAAATTCCGTGGAGAAATCCATATGGAGGTGAAATCTATCAATAATGGTGAATCTCGTTTAATGAGGAGATGAATTCGTTTGTTGCATTGACAGTCGGAACCGAGACTAAACCCAGAGTTGGCAACCGGAGCAGATAACCGTGTTCAAGCCCTGTAGAAAACCACTGGCGGAATTACAACGACGAATTGCCCTATTTCGCACCACTTTAGGTACAGAGGCGGTATTCCTGGAGGGGGGAGCGATTCCATAGAGGAACCGACGCGTGGCAATATTTGACCGTGGAGAAACCGCCTTGCCGTATTCGTTTTGCGCGTTAACACCAGTACGAGGTCGCCGGGAGAAATGTATACAGGCCATTGATCTGAGAGAAGATCATCGAACGGTCTTCGCGTAGTGGAGATACACGATGTTCAACAAAGGAGGACGCGCACATTTGATTGGTCCATAGACACATATGTGGGCCCGAACCAAAGGCCTGTGGTAAAGTCATTTGTTTAAAAAGGCGCAGTGTATTAATATGTGGTTATAACTTGGTTATAAGGGTGGTGGAGAAATATCAAGTCAAAAATATAATATAGCATTTGAAAGCCGAGGGTATATTTTTGTTTGTCAATTTCTCTGAAATTGACAAATAAATCCAGAAGAAAGAAAATAGACCAGGTGGAATGGAAAACCGAGGCTCATCAAAGAGAATTGTTGACCGAGCCACGTAATATCTGACCAAACTCTCCTTTGGGCAACTTTAAGTGTTGTTGTTGTGTCATTTGTGGTATCAGAGCCAGTCTGACGTTGTTTCGCTGACATGGCAATCCGAGTTGGAAGAGGTGCTGGCAGAAGGAGACCTGTTGCCAACGCTGAAGTGTTGGGGATGTTGCAGAGGGTCGAGGCCAGAATAGATGCCATGGAGCAAAGACAGCCCAGAGATCCTGAAGACATCAGCGAACCTGAGACAGAAGAAGCAGAAGAGAATGTTGAAATTCCTCCTGACTTGAGGCTCCTGAGAACTGTTCTGGGGTCTGCAGTTAAGCCCAGAATCGAAGTGTCGAGTTATGCAGGGGGACTGAATCCAGAGGAGCTGGTGGACTGGATAAATGAACTGAACAAATGCTTCGATTATGAAGAAATAAGTGAAGATAAAAAGGTTAAGTTTTCAGTAACAAAGCTGAAGGGACATGCTGCACTTTGGTGGGATGGAGTGCAGGCAGAAAGGAGGAGAGTTGGTAAGCAACCTATCAAGAGCTGGACCCGAATGATGGCTAAATTAAAAGGCAAATTCTTACCTAGTGATTACCAGCTGACATTGTATAAACAAATGCAGAACTTGAGACAGAGGTTGCTGATAGTAAAAGAGTACACAGAGGAATTCTACAGAGTGAGCATAAGAGCTGGGCAATTCCAAGATACACCAGAGAAGACTGCCAGATATGTGAATGGTCTCAAGCTGGAGATCTAAGATGAGATTGGTCTCTTATCTCCTAAGACAGTGGAAGAGGCATACCAGATGGCCTTGAAAGCAGAGGAGAAACTCCTGAGAAAACAGTCTGCCAAGAAGAGAGGTACTTTCCGTGGGAAGGGAAGTCAGGGTGGTAGAGGAAAGCCTACACCCAGGAATGGAGCTGACAGTAGCTCACCTCATAATGCATCTACAGAAGATGATGTAAGGGGCAGAAAAGAATCTTACAGAGGAAGGGAAAGAGGAGGCAGAGGTAGGGAATTGAGGTGTTATCGATGCCATCAGGTGGGACACAAACACTATGAGTGTCCAGAGAATGTGGGTACTGGTCCAAGAAATGCTGTTGTTGCCCAGGCTGGAGAAGAGGCAGAGATTGAAGAAGAAATTCTTCCAGAGAGGGGAGAATCCTTGGTGGTAAATAAGGTCCTGTTGAAGCAAGCCAAAGAGGCCACTGAGCCTGCACAAAGGAAGACTTTGTTTAGGAGCATCTGCAAAGTCCAAGGGAAATGCTGCCAGCTAGTCATTGATAGTGGCAGCACAGACAATCTGGTTTCCACCGAGGTAATAGAAAAGTTGAAGCTGAAGACAATGGAGCATCCAACTCCCTACAGGGTGTCCTGGCTGCATAAAGGGCACCAGCTGGTTGTAAAAGAACAGTGTGAAATAGAGCTGCAAATGGGCAAGTACAAGGACAAAGTTTTGTGTGATGTAATGCCCATGGATGTGTGTCATATACTGCTGGGTAGACCTTGGCAGTTTGATAGAGCAGCAGTGCATGATGGCAAGAAGAACACTTACAAGTTCTTCAAAGATGGGGTACACCATACATTGATACCCATGGAAGAAGGAGAGCCATCCAGCAGAGTGATTGATCCAAAGACCTTATTGCTGAGTGAGAAGGAATATCTGCAGCAGATAGAAGAGGAAGAGGTAATATTTGCTTTATTTTGCAAGCCTAAAGTAGTCATTACTTCTACAAAGATTTCTGATTTACCAGTAGAGATACAAGAGATGTTAGACAATTACTGTGACATTGTTTTGGATGATTTACCTGATGAGCTGCCACCTGTGAGGAAGATCAGCCATCAGATAGATTTTATCCCTGGTTCAAATCTGCCAAATAAGGTAGCCTATAGAATGACTCCCAAAGAAAATGAGGAAATCAGAAAACAAGTACAGGAATTAGTAGACAAAGGACTGATCAGAGAGAGTCTGAGTCCCTGTGCAGTGCCAGCAGTATTGAGCCCAAATAAAGACGGAGGCTGGAGGATGTGTACTGATTCCAGAGAAATTAATAAGAGAAAAATTAGTTACAGATTCCCTTTGCCCAGAATTGAAGATTTAATGGATTGTTTGAGTGGTGTTGAATATTTCTCAAAGATAGATTTGAAGAGTGGATACCATCAGATTAGAATAAGAGAGGGTGATGAGTGGAAAACTTCCTTTAAAACAAATGAAGGACTATATGAATGGATGGTAATGCATTTTGGGTTGTCAAATGCACCAAGCACTTTTATGAGACTTATGAATGAAGTATTGAAAGAGTTTATTGGGAAATTTGTGATAGTATATTTAGATGATATATTAGTTTTCAGCAGAACTAAGGAAGAACATTTAAGGCATCTTAATCATGTCTTGAAGAAGCTGCACCAAGAGAAATTGCTGATAAATTTGAAGAAATGCTCATTCATGAAAGAAGAGTTGGTGTATTTGGGTTTTGTTGTTTCTGCAGAGGGATTGAAGATGGACCCAGAAAAGGTTAAGGCAATTGTAGAGTGGCCTTCACCCAGAAATGTCTTTGAGGTAAGGAGTTTCCATGGACTTGCTAGTTTTTATAGAAAGTTTATAAGAAACTTCAGTAAGATTAATGCACCCATAATTGAGACCATAAAGAAGAGCAAACAGCCATTTAAGTGGACTGCTGAAGCAGAAAGAAGTTTTAAACTATTAAAGCAAAAGATAACAGAGAAGCCTGTTTTGATTCTGCCTAATTTTACTAAACCTTTCCAAGTAAAATGTGATGCCAGTGGGGAAGCCATTGGAGCTGTGTTGAGTCAGGATGATAGGCCTGTAGCTTATTTCAGTGAAAATTTGAATGACACCAGAAGAAAGTATTCCTCTTATGAGAAATAATTCTATGCAATTTTTCAGGCACTGAAGAAGTGGAGACATTATTTGATGTCCAGGGAATTTGTGCTATATTCTGACAATCATGCTTTGCAGTATATTGTACAGCAGCCCAAGTTGAAACATAAGTATGCTAAATGGGTTGAGTATCTCCAAGGTTTTAATTTTGTTTTGAAACATATAAGTGGCCAAGCCAATAAAGTAGCTGATGCTTTGAGTAGGATACACTTGCTTGTTCAAGAAAATAATTTTGAGGTTGTAGGTTTTGATTTTCTGAAAGAATTGTACAAAACATATCCTGATTTTAAAGAAGCCTTCGAGGCATGTAGTAACCCTATTTTAACAAATAGAAGCCAGTGGCTGGATTACTTCTTGCAGGAAGACTTGCTATTCAGAAAGAACCAACTGTGTGTACCGAAATGTTCCATGAGAGAAAATTTGGTCAAGGAGAAGCATAGTGGTGGACTTGCTGGACACTTTGGTACTGATAAGACTTATGAGCAGTTGAGTCACTTTTATTTCTGGCCCAAGATGAGAGCAGAAGTGGATAAGTTTGTGAAGAATTGCAAGATCTGTCAATATGCTAAAGGAAGGAGCCAGAATGCAGGATTGTGCACTCCCTTGCCTATTCCAGACAGGCCTTGGGACATGGTGAGTATGGATTTTGTTCTAGGATTACCCAAGACTCAGAGAGGGAATGATGCAGTCTTTGTTGTGGTGGATAGATTCTCCAAAATGGCACATTTTATTCCATGTTATAAAACTAGTGATGCCACCCATATTGCTAACTTGTTTTTCAAAGAAGTTGTTAGATTGCATGGGTTACCTAGGAGCATTGTTTCAGACAGAGACACCAGATTTGTGGGGCACTTTTGGAGGACACTGTGGAAGAAAATTGGCACCAACCTAAGTTTCAACTCAGCTTATCATCCCCAGACTGATGGACAGACTGAGGTAGTGAATAGAAGTCTGGGAAACTTGTTGAGAAGTCTTGCAGGAGAGCATCCCAAGTAGTGGGATCATATCTTGCCCCAGGCAGAATATGCATATAATGATTCACCAAACAGGAGCACAGGACAAAGTACATTCCATATTTTTTATGGAATTCATCCCAGAGGAATATCAAAATTAAGAAATCTGGGAAGAGCAGAGCTAAGGAGTGCAGATGGTGAGGAGTTTGCTTCAGAGATCCAGGCCATACACGAACAAGTGAAATAGAAATTACAAGGCAGCAACATCAAATACAAAAGCAGAGCAGACTTAAGCAGAAAGGAAGTTCATTTTGAAGTAGGAGATCAGGTTTTGGCACACTTGAGAAAGGAGAGATTCCCAAGGAAGCAGTATAATAAACTGAAGTTCAAAAAGATTGGGCCTTGCAAGATACTTAGGAAGTTTTCTGCAAATTCTTATGAGATTGAATTGCCACCTGATGTTGGAATATCTCCCATTTTTAATGTTGCAGATTTGTACAAGTATGAGGATGATGGTGCAGAAGAAGGATCAGCAGACAAGGAACAGATTGAGTGGAAGGAACAGCTACCTCCAGCACCGCCATTGCAACCAGAAAAGATATTGGACAAGAGAGTGTTCAGAAGAACCAGAGGACAAGAATACTTCCAGTACTTGATCAAGTGGAGGGACAAGCCAGAGGAAGATGCTACTTGGATGACCGAAGAAATGTTGCAGAAGATAGGCAGATCAGTGGACGAGCTCATGGACAGGAGCCCATGAAGAAGATTGCACTCGGGAGTCTGATGTAGGGGCATTAGACACTAGCCAGCAATGTAGGAGGTTTTGCCCACATGTTGTGGCTAGGAGGGGTTGAAATCATCAAAATTGTAACAGCTAGGTATCAATACCTCAGTTGTCTGTTTCATTTCAGGGTAATTAGAGTTGTAGGAGTCGAATAGTCTAGTTAGTCCAACTGTCATACATCAGTTAATTGAATTATTGTAATTAGACTGTTGGTTTTCTAAACGGTCCTCACTAAAGAACCGAAGAGTCACTCTGTAATGTATATAATTGTATCCTCGGATGTATAGAAAGGGGGATAAAGAATAGAGATTTTCTGCAATAACTTTGTGCATTGTCAATTGCTTCCAATTAAATGAATTCAGCTCTGTTGATGATCTAATGGCCTTGAAATGTTAATTGTGAGGGATTTTTTTTGATTGGGAAGTGGTTGAGTCTGTGCATATATAACTCTTGAGTCGTACCATTGTATCGATTCTGCCACTCCTCGTATATTTCCTTGAATTTGGTTGGGTAAATTCCATGGAGAAATCCATATGGAGGCGAAATTTGTCAATAATGGTGAATCTCGTTTAATGAGGAGATGAATTCGTTTGTTGCATTGACAGTTGGAACTGAGACTAAACCCAGAGTTGGCAACCGGAGTAGATAACCATGGTTGAGCCCTGTAGAAAACCACTGGTGGAATTACAACGGCAGATTGCCCTATTTCGCACCACTTTAGGTACGGAGGCAGTATTCCTGGAGGGGGGAGCGATTCCATAGAGGAACTGACGCATGGCAATATTTGACCGTGGAGAAACCGCCTTGCCGTATTTGTTTTGCGCATTAACACCAGTACGAGGTCGCCGGGCGAAATGTATACAGGCCATTGATTTGAGAGAAGATCATCGGACGGTCTTCACGTAGTGGAGATACACGATGTTTAAAAAAGGAGGACGCGCACATTTGATTGGTCCTTGTTTAAAAAGGCGCAGTGTATTAATATGTGGTTATAACTTGGTTATAAGGGTGGTGGAGAAATATCAAGTCAAAAATATAATATAACATTTGAAAGCCGAGGGTATATGTTTGTTTGTCAATTTCTCTGAAATTGACAAATAAATCCAGAAGAAAGAAAATAGACCAGGTGGAATGGAAAACCGGGGCTCATCAAAGAGAATTTCTAACCGAGCCACGTAATATCTGACCAAACTCTCCTTTGGGCGACTTTCAGTGTTGTTGTTGCGTCAGTAAACCTCACCTTTATAGGAATATTGAATCCTCAGCTATGTGACTCAGGCACATACATACTCCTGAAACGATTATTAATAGTATGGCAGGTAGGTATTCACACATACATTCATTTATGACACTACTTCCATGCAAAGAGTCTCCATCTAAAAATGTGTTGTCCCATAATGAATGCCACTACTCCTGATAGTGTTGTTGATTTGGTCAAATTTGACCCAGTCTAGGTGTTCCAGCCCCTTTTCACACACAAGGGTGCTCAATTAAGCTGCCAAGATGTCCTCCTTTCACATTGGCATTGATTTTATTCATATTAAGGATATTTATGGATCTTCATATCTCTTATTCATCAAACAATAAATCAAAAACAAAATTTAATATTCCAACTAATTGTGTGCTAATTTAGGAATATTACAATCCTCCCCTCCAAAATGTTTCTTGTCCTCAAGCAACTGCAAGGATATTGCAAAATATCCAATGGATATGTCTCCTCCTAAGAATACAAATTAGCCTTTGGTTGATAAACCAAATAGCTCTCATCATGAAGAAGTGGGAGATATATAAAAAGATTTAGATGTTGTCCATTGGCCTCCTCAAGGCCTGAGAGATGGTAAATTTTGGGTGCCTCAATCCTAATGAGAAACTCCGATCTCCATGCTATCATCCACACAAAGTGAGCCATCCTTGGTATCTCATAGGAACAGACACCAATCCCCTGCTTCTGCAATATATAGGGGTTGTATGGCTGAGAATGAGAGATAAATTTATTCAACTCACACTATCTCTCTCTCCATTTATGAGAAATTTGGAGTTGTTGATCTTGGGATGCCATAATATGGTCATTAAGAAGCCAAAAGGTACTTGGAATCTCATGATCCCACTCTTTGGTTCTAGGAACCTCTCTTTCCCAATCCATCCCACATATAGTGAATAAAGTGTCACCACCATATGGGCTCCAAATTAAACATGGACTAAGTGTCACATGACATACTGGGTGGTGACAATAGTCCCCCAAGTGAGACCAGCGTTGTTCTTCTTCTTGCTGTCTCCAAACATGATATGATAAGTGGCCATCCAACCACTTTCTTGCTACCATAAGCTTCTTAAAAGCATGAATATAGTAGAGGACCTTAAGTGTTGGCTGAATATGAACCAAGAAAAACATGTCTTACCCAAATTCCTCTATAAGGTGGTCTTCCCCATCATTGAATGTAGTCCCAAAAGGACCATGAAATCCACAAAGAGTCTTGCTCTCTTGTGGAGAAATGTGTTGCAAATGTATGGTAAAGGAATGTACATACATTGTTAGTTGATTAATAATCATCAAAACACAATCTTTACCATATATTGTAGACAATTTGGTGAAGAGGTCCATAGATGAGTCTCCCCCTCTCTCCATCAAAAGGGGAAATGGTTGTAACAACCTTGCAAGGTGGTTGCTTTCCTCCTCATACATCAAACAAGCTACATATATCTTGATATGTTGGTGCACATCTTCTTTTAGATCCTACCAATAGAATCCCTCCATGATGTGTGATAAGACACAATGAAGTCAACATGTCCTGAAGAGAGTGCCTTATATGTTGCATGTATAATACCCTCCTTGAGCCTGGAGTCTCTAGTCAAGTAGATCTGATCATGGAAATAAATGACTCCATCAACCACTCTATATATCCCATTTTTCACGTGCCTATCAAGAACCTTATATGTGAAGAGGTTCTTGGAATATTCCACCAATAGTTGGGACTCCCAATATGGATCTATGCTTCCCAACAATGATAGCATTGTAGAAATCTGAAATGAAGCACATGTCACGTCATAGCTCTCCTCTTTGACATGCTCAATGCCAAAGCCACATATTGGAGTATTGCTACCCCACTTTTTCTACCTCCCTTGCAGTTGATCTTGCTCAAGACAATATTGAAGTACATGGAGTTCAACTTGCTCTTGAAAGGTATTTCCCATCCAAAACATGTGTGGAATTTATACAAGAGTGTTAATAACCTCTTGTCATATTCAGAAATATTCCTCATGTGTGGAAGTATCAATTTCTGCTCCAAGGCTATGGAGTAGCCCTTTGACACCATGCTCATGCCATCATAGATTTTTGAATCATCATTTTCAGTGCAAATAGCTGAGTGGGAGATGGCAATTTCCATATTAGAAAATTTCTCACCCCTCCTTTGAACCCATCAAATGTTCTCTGTGTTGTGCTAGCTTCTCCCAAGGCTCCTCCCTTAGCCAATCCTATCGATGATGCACCATTTTGAGAAAAATCTTTGATCATCTTCCAATTAGGGGGTCTCCCTGGTGGAATTCCTCCATGTAATGAAACATCAAGGCCTAGAGCAGGATGTATATGTGAGTGGACTGATTTTTCCCTGCCCTCACTGTGAAAATCATCCTCCTGCTTCTGTGCGTAAATCTCCGGAAAAGGATGGGTGTGTATGTCCCCAATCACTTGATGCTGGCCCTCCTTCTCATCTTCTACTACCTTATACAATATATCATAGTCTAAGGTGTCTTCTTCAAATGTAGTCAACCCATGTACACCCAACATTTCCTTGGTGTCAAAATATTGATCACAAGGGAATGATCTATCATAGTGTGTGTTCCCAAGCCCATATTCAATGTTGGAACACACTTCCTCCATTATTTTGTGTCATTGATTATCAACATAGACACATGTTGCTCCTGATCTTCATCTGTAAGATCCTTTGGAACTTCTTGAAAAGATACAAGAGCTCCTCTAGTTGAATAAATTGCTTCATCTCCATCTCCAAATATAAGTAGATCTCCTCTTGTTGTCACAGTGTTGGAGGATATTTCCAATTCTTCCTCTTCCTTCCCCTCATCAATGGAGAATACCTCATCATTAAGAGATCCTTTGTCTTGATATCCTTTTGAAAGGGGAATCCTCATCTCTTCTTCTTGAGAAGAAAGTTCTTGATGAAGTGGGGCTTTTGCCCTTAGAAAAATAGGTTGTGGATATTTAACCCCCTCAACAATGTTCTGAAATGGAGTTGGTTTCATGGATCCTTCCAACTCATGCAAAGTTTCAAATTTCTTGGGTTTGGGTAGCTCACCCAAAGAAGTTATAGAATATCTTTGATCGAATATTTTCACTAATCTCCTAGTGAAATTTGCATAAGTATATATATTTACATTATTCAATGAAGAAGATTCAAATAACCACCAGGCATAAGCCTTACCTTCAAGATGCAGCGCTGCTACTCTAATGGCTTCCTCTTCTGAAACTTGATGCAACTGGAAATATGTGTCTAGCTTCTTTACCCAAGCCTTGGTTGTGCTCTTAGGTGACCCATCAAAAGTAGGTAGAAATAATCTACCAAAAGTGTGTTTCATGCACCCTCTTATTCTATTGTAGTTACTGGGTCTTTTATCTTCTTTGATTTGACAAAACCCTTGGAAGCTTAGATGCTCCTTGAATCTTCTAGACTGAGATTCATATTATTTGAGATAGTCACCAAGAGTCTCCTCCTTTGGTGTTTCTCCTTCTTCTTCTTCTCTTTCCAAGAATGTAGGCATGGTACCACGTTGTAGATCTGATTGTGTGGCTGAATTCTCACAGCCATAATATGAAGAACTAGAGCTTTCTTCATGTGCAAATATTCTTGAGGGACCTTCATGTATTTCCCTCCTCATTCCCTTGATTTCTATGTTAAGATCATGCATGGCTTGGAGAATAATTTCTGAAAACTTCTTTCCCTCCATTTCTCCAAATAATGGATACTTGCCTTTGTCTCTTCTGTGAGTCCTCATCTTTTGGTGAGAAGCTCCTTCTTCTTCTGATAACGTAGATGCAATGTCTTCACAGGCTGAGCCAAGATTATGCTCTGATACCACTGTAATATTCCCAAATGGGAAAAGCAGGAATATATCTCACAATAATGGAAATAGCAGCAATTGTTAACACATTACATATGAGCCAAATAATGGATTCATGGTATTATTTATAACAGCAATAAATAAGTACAATACCTTGGGGATCAAGTCCTTCAAGATAGACAAAAGAAACCTCCAATGCCCAAAAGCACCCAAAACATGTAATACACTGCAACAAAAAACATTGAAGCAAGTACAGAACAGTTTTATTGACTAATACTACAGCTGGGACATATATATAAATGGATCTGATAAGATCATGCTCATACAAGGCCAAAAATGGAGATCTATGATCCTCAACACTTTTCCAAGACAACCCAAGAAGGGTTTCTAGAAATGCACAAAATATAAATGGTAGATCTAAAGCCCTATGGCTGAAGATTCACTGCAACTGAAGCACATAGAAGGAGGTGGCTGAATCTAATGTAAATCTGAAATAATTTCTCCAAAAGACTCTCTCAATGAAGGGTTGATCCCTCCAATGGAAAGCAAACACTCCAAATGGAGCACTGAACTTACCCCTGCAACATCTCACTAAAATAACGCAGTTCTGGACTAGAATTGCGTTGTAGGGGATAAAATCACCTTTTCCTAATGCCAAATATGTCAATAAATCCCAAGGGGCTTCCTTACTGGCCTTCCAATGGGAATAAAAATCCCTCCACTGCAAAACAAGCTCAGAAAACACCCAATACAATCCTCCACTATTTCACCCTACAACTCAACACATTTCTCGACAAAAACTGTGTAGTACCACAAGACTGCAGCTTTGGCCCGATGCCTAATTGTGGCATGGTAGTGCAATGCTCTTCCTATGAGGCTTCTCAAGGATAGAGGTGGGATTCCCGATCAGGAACACCTTGTGCTAAACAGAACTGCAATATTAGCTAAACAGCTAAAGAAGCTACATGTCTAAATAGGCCATATATCAAAATATCAAATACATCAACATGAATAATATGGCTGCCATCCTCTTCCTTATATAAGTGATGAGCTTCCTAACCCTAAGCCCCATTCATTTATGATACTACTTCCATGCATAGAGTCTCCATCTAAAACTGTGTTGTCCCATAATGAATGCCACTACTCCATGACAGCGTTGTTGATTTGGTAAAAGTTGACCCAGACTAGGTGTTCCAGTCCCTTTTCACACACAAGGGTGCCCAATTAAGCTGCCAAGATGTCCTCCTTTCACATTGGCATTGATTTTATTCATATTAAGGAGATTTATGGATCTCCATATCCTCTTTCATCAAACAAGAAAGAAAAAACAAAATTTAATATTCCAACTAGATGTGTGCTAATTTAGGAATATTACATGACAATAGAGAGAAAAGGCCAGTTACTACATTGTAATATAAGAAACCGAAAGATTCGATCCAACACTGCATTGTATATAGAGTAGAAGTCAATTATAACACATATAAAGAATTTTAGATATTGAAGGATCAAATCCATACTTTGTAATCATTCTTGAGTTACATTAATGAAAACTTGAGAAACATGGTTTGGATTGTTCAATTTATTATTGTGAGTGTTTTTATTTGACAGGTTGGCTCCTCGTGGTTGGGCCTGCCTCCGAGTTGAGGTATTGTCATGTAATTGTTAGTAGATTAGTTATATTTTTATTGTTTTAGTGTGGTTACTCGATACTTCTTACATAATTGCTATGTTGTTTCCTCATTTACTGTTATTGAAGCATTCCATTTGTTGATCCCTTCGTCAAATGTTTTATGTTGCTTTCTCATTATTTGCATTCTTGTTCCCCTAGAACAGAATTGTTGTTTCCTTCAAAATAGTTAATATATATTTGGTAATTGGATTGTTTTTTCTTGTTATTTATCATTTAGTATTATGATTTTTTTTTCTTATATTATGAGAATGTAATTACATATATGTTCTATTGTTTTTCATTCTAGAATCAATTTAAAATTTCATTCTCATTTCATATTTTAGATTCATAGTATAAGTTTCAATTCACAAGTTCTAGATTAGTATTTCATTTTTGTTGGGTAAGGAAGTGTAATATTCCAATTCAATTATGTGATGTAGTTGTGAGTATAAAATTGAATTCCATTTAGATTTTTCACTTTAATTTCTGAATTTAGCCATGTCATTTCCTTTCTTATTATTGGACAATGAAGAATGAGCTTCATAGCGTAGAACACAATAATGTAGAACCAATGTTAGTTGTTGGTAGTTTCTTGCATATATTTTGCACATTGCATTGAAGCAAAAATCCATTCCTCGGGTTGATAATTAATGTTTAGGTGATTAGTTGTTTTTTATTAAACAATTAATTTACCAAACATATGTTTTTTATTTCACGGTTGTTTAAATTGTTTCCATTGTTGAGTATAGTAGATTCAAGTCTATTGTTTTAGTAAATTGCAATTAGTAGCTTGAATCTACAAGGAATTTCTACAGAAAAGGTATGTTCATTCTCTTTTGAATTTTTTCTTACATTACTAACATGATTATGTCTAGGGTTTTGAATCTTAAATATTCTTGTTAAGGTGATTAATCATCATATTGAATCTACCCTCATTATATTATCATTTGATCATTCTTGTGAAACTCTAACCTTTAGGGTTCACCGTAAAACCCTAGCCCTTTGGTTCTTAGGGTGTGTTACCAATAATGTTGAAAACATAGTCCTCTTAGGGTTTTTGATGAAATGATGAAAACTTTATTCTCTTGATGTTTAGGTTTTTTATATTTTTTTAGAAAAAAAACCCTATTCTTTAGGGATTTTTGTAATTTGTCAAGTTATGAATTGAAACCCTAGATATTTAAAATTTTGATAAGTTAGGGATTGTTGTTAATAAGTAGAAATCCTAGAATTTAGGGTTTTATGAATTAGTATTTATGATAAATACCTTTGTATTAGCTAAAATAAGTTCCTAGGAATGAAACCCTAGGTGTGTATTCTTTCGCATAATCAAAGCATGTCTAACTTTGATATATTGATGTTTGTATTTAGGGTTTACCCAAGTAAGTATTGATATAAGTTTATCGTATGTGATAATGCATCCTAGATATGTATATGTAGGTATGTTATGTTGAATTTCCACGATATTGGCTCTAGCTTAGAGTCTTAAAATCATTGTCGCTATGAAACCAAGAATCTCAACCAGAACTACTTTGCACAGCGGAAAATATAAAGCAGTAAATCACATATGCACAAGTATACATAATTTTTAACAAAATTTTACAATAATTTACAACTCAATCTTCATTATATTACACCAAACTGAATAATAAAATAGTCTATGGAATACAACATATAATGACAATCATTGTTGATCAGACTCGATGTTGTATCTTGTCATGTTGGTCCTTCGCTTATGTATTGCTCACTAGTCACCCCTTAGTCCTTCAAAGGAAAACACATCAAGACTCCAGGAGGGTTGCCACCTAACAC
This sequence comes from Pinus albicaulis, assembly GCA_034641835.2. Lineage (NCBI taxonomy): Eukaryota > Viridiplantae > Streptophyta > Pinopsida > Pinales > Pinaceae > Pinus > Pinus albicaulis. Next base: position 907,508,929 of record CM076580.1, on the reverse strand, counting down.
TGTTGCAAGTCGCGTATTCTTGGTGTACATGGGCTCATCCAATCTACTTTCTAGGTTGCTTACTTCCCAAGCTTCAATATGCCAAACAAGAAGTCACTTTTTTCCATCAAAGTGATGCACTTCGGCACCAATATTCACGCAACCTTCAACTCCTCTTCGTCACTTCAAGATAGCTTGTCAAGGGATAACCTGGGTAGCCATCACACTTCGCTCTACCAAATTAACGGCACCCAATACTACACTACAAGATCTGCACCTTTTGAGGCTCTCGATCACCCAATCAAGCCTCCAAATTGGCTTCCACAGGTTGCCCAATAATATAATCCAAATCTGGTCAAAAATTTAATCTAACACCTACAAGAACATTGCCATAAACTCACTCTATGATGTCTTCTCTCATCATGCAATCTGGGGTTGATTAGGGCACAAAACTATAGTCCCTAACATCCCATAGAAAACTCCCAGATTCTCCTTCCTTTGTTGTAGTTTCCCTTCTAAGAGGGGATGTGACCCTTTCCTGAAGTGTTGGGTTGTTCTATCCCCTTTCATCCCTTTGGCCTCCCTTTTAACTGTTGTGGATTTCTACAACAAGCCTCCTCCAAGCTGTGGTAGCCTTGCAAAGGCCTACACCTCTCTCCGATGGCCCTCAAAACAGTCCTTGATGTTGAAACCTTCCAGAAGGGGGATTGGTGATCCTAAAACAGCCCTCAAACATCCTTCCATTTCCCACGTTGGTTTGCCTCCTTGCTATGGTCGTGGAATAGAAATTTCGTTACCTCCATCGAGCTCTCCTTATTGTGTGTGTTGCACTTGTTGGACTAGTAAATTTCCTCACATCACCTTGTATATATATCATACACAAGGGCTCCTCCAAAATGTCACAATAGGGCTTTAACAGTTTTCACATGGCTTATTAACTCCTAGCCAACCTAGACATACATGTGCAAAAACCAATTATAACCTTAAAAATTTCATATCTCAGTAAGGACAACTCAGAATTCAAGGATTCTCGAAGAATTAGATTCTCCTTTTCGCCCTCTATCATCGCATGCCATCACATATCTAAAGTTCCCCATGTAAATGCCCCAAAATATTATTGGTGCAAAGCCCCAAGCTTGGGTTCCAAAACCACAAGTGACTCTTGTGGTGCTCTGCCCTCCAATCCCAAAACCCTAGGGCTTGGAGTACCTCCCAAGCTACTCAAAAATCAACACTCCCTCTTAGCGAGGGAGGTATTTCCTAGACTAGGAAGTAACTCATCAGCTTCATCACTACTTGCAACTACTCTCCCAAATATTGTCGCTCGCAATCGCGGCAATCCCTGTTATGTGAACTATGCCTCTCTCAAAATTTTCATTGTCACTAAAGGAAGCATCCTGATTCTTATTCTTCTCTTGTATCACTTTCCAAACTCTCCATGATTCCTTCTTGATATATATGGAAGCACCCTTTCTCCCCACTGACCACGCTCTCTTCTTGGGCTGCAAATTTTCCCTTTGAACCTGCAAGCACCCACTAGAGCTCGACTCCCTCTGAGCCTCTAGAAAATGGAACTTTTTTTTGGGAACATGTACCTACCCCTCTAAGGCCTGCACCTACACCTGCTTCTCTAGAACCTGCACCTGCTCCACCTACTTCTTCTTATTTCAATGATCCTTGGGCTTTCTCGTCAACCTATATAAACCATGCTCTCTAAGTCCAAGTTCAATCTCGTTGCAGCTAGAGCCTCTATGCCTGATTCTTTCCTTCCCATCCTGGAATAAGACCTCAAACCCCTTCTTCTCAATCATCAAGACAGAAATCACGCTATATTTGGGTCTTGGTACAAACAGTACATCTTGGACCCGCATCACTCGTCCTGTCTCCATCCTCAATGGCACAACTCTCGATCATCGGATCTCCAATTGACTCTTGTCACCCAAAACCATGTGCAACTTCAAGTCCCATTCAGCTAGAGTCTCGAAAACCTCCTGTGACCCCGTCAGATGTTTCGTCGCATCATTGTCCATGTAACATGCATCCTCATTGATAGTACCCTATGAGAAATGAGATATCATAGCAAAGTCCTCCTCCTCCAATATCCTAGAAAGATCATCTATCTCAGTTGAAGTGGAAACAATAGTGACCTTCTTTCCTTTCCTCTTCTTGTCATCTCTCTTCTTCTTCATCAGACATCTCAATGAAAAATGACCCATATCGCCACAGTTGAAACACTTGACTTTACTCAAGTACTTACTATGCTTACCCTTCTTTTTTATGCAAGTGCCACATCCTCATCTGCCCTCCTCGTTGGATGAAGATCCTCGCCTTGTAACTCTTCCTAAATGAAGTCGTCCCACAACCTATTCTAGTCTTGCAATTTCTCTCTGACAATGATCCCTTTGATGAAGGGCTTCCACTCCTTGGTGAACCCTTTCAAGACAATCCTCGCCATATCTCCATCTGAAATAGTCACACCAACAATAGCAAGCTCATCTCTGACATGATACAATATCGTCAAATATGAAGTCACTCCTTCACCCTTTATCATCTTTGTGGACTTAAAATTATCCTCGAATACCAGTACCCATTTCGTGTTCTTATTCTGAAACAAATTTTGAAGAGCCATCCACATCTCATGTGCAGTGTTGTTCCTAGACAAATGAGGTAATAGGGCATGCTTCACACTGTCTAGGACAAAATATTCATATATTTATAGCTCCTTAGGTTCAATTGGCTTCTTGATGGCTTTCTCAGCAAAATGCTAGATCCTGTTGACCTACAAGACCAACCTGATCCTTTCCTTCCAAGGACTATAGTTGGACAACCCCTCAAAATTTTCCTCATACCAGGGACCTACCTACAACTTTGACATTGTAGTTAGCCCTTCACTAACAATGTGACCAACTCCCTCTCACGATGTACTTCACTGCGAACAACTCTGATTCACTGACTTCCAAAGTAGCTCAAAAACGCTCTGATACCATGTTTAATTTCCATGATCATGGGTCTAGGTTAGTTTCTTAAAATCACTGACACTACAAAACCAATAATCTCAAGCAGAGCTACTTTGCACAATGGAAAATATAAAGCAGTAAATCACATATGAACAAGTATACACAATTTTTAACAAAATTGTATAATAATGTACAACCCAATCTTCGTTATATTAAACCAAACTGAATAATACAATAGTATATGGAATACAAGGTACAATGACAAACTTTTTTTATCAGACTCGATGTTGTATCTTGCCTTGTTGTTCCTTCACTTCCGTACTTCTCACTAGATGACCCTCATTCCTTCAAAGGACAACACACCAAGACTCCAGTAGAGTTGCCACCTAAAACTGTTGCAAGTCACTTCTTCTTGGTGCACATGGGCTAATCCAATATACTCTATAGGTTGGACACTTCCCAAGCTTCAATTTGTCACGCTAGCAGTCACTATTTTCCATCAAAGTGCTGCACTTCGGCACCAATCTTCACCCAACCTTCAGCTCCTCTTCGTCACTTCAAGATAGATTTTCAAGGGCTACTTTGGGTAGCCAAAACACTACCCTCCACCATATCAATGGCACCCAATAATAAACTACAATATTTGCACCTTTGGAGGCTCTCGATCTCCCAATCAAGCCTCTAAATTGGCTGCCACAGGCTGCCCAAAAATTTGATCTAAATTCGGTCAAAACTTTGACCCAATTCCCAATGAGCTCCATCATTAGCTATAATTGGAGGGGTTATTTGTCACCTTTTTATCCTTGTTAAGTCTCTATTTATCACATCTAAATTATATTATGGTCTTATATTTCTAGTGTATATGGTGATTAAGGATTGTCATACTTTGAATGCCTAATATGGTTTAAATTCACGATAATCATGAAGATATTTCACTTTTAATGAAGATTTTGCAATTAAATCTCGGAGTAGACAGCAAGGAGAGATTCTAGGGGGATTTTCTACCTCCTTAACTCCCAAAGGCAACCAAGGAATCCTCGATATTCCCTCCAACAGCTCCAAATAAAAGGCAGCCAAGAAAGTGGGAGATCAAGTACACCAAAGCTCCACTTATCTTGCAGTAAAAGAGGACACGACACCTAATTTTTGGGGAGTTATTGGTAGCTACCCTCTAGGTTAAATAGGGTTGAGAAAGAGCTCATTAGGATTCAAAATTTTAAGGAAACTAATAGACTCTTAGCTCTTATAGTAGGTTTTTGAGACTTTTATGATTATGTAATGAGACTATTTTCTACAATAAGATGAGTATTCATAGTGTCCTTCAATGATTTAATTTCATAGGGCTAGGCTTGTGGGTTAGGGCCCAATCCATTGGCCTTAGTCTATCTTGTGTATTCATGCTTATTTTTATGTCATTGTAGCTAATTTTCTTTATGAGTTTTAGCTAGTTTGCTTACATTTCAATTCATTATTTTTATTTTTCTTCCATTTGTCTTTGTTGTAGTTAAGCTTGCATAAATGTTGGTAGAATAGCCTATAAACTCATAAAGTTGTGTGTCAAGCCTCCCTCTCTCATCTCTTTCATTGGAGCTTAAGGAGGGAAGATCTTCACCACAGGACAAATTTTCTCTTTAGTTTATGATTTCTTGGAAATAATAGTTAGGTTGTTGTAGTTTCATGAACATGTCTAGAATATTGAGTTAGATTTCTATTTGAATTCTTAAGTAGGTTTGATTTCCAAATTAAACTCATATTTCCATTTCCTTCATCATAGATTTGCCAATGTTTATTGCATGAACAGGTATTTTTCTTGTAGGTTCAAGTAGAACAGCAAAGTAGGACTTCACCGGCAACCTTACCTTCATTTCTCACCCATCATCATCCTTATTTCCATCAAATCGCCTTCAGCCCTGTTTTTAAGATTTTCACCTTCATACCGTGAGCAACCCTAGAAGTGAAATATGGGATTCTCAAGAGGTTTTGAGCTTTACCAAGGGGTTGGATACCTTCATTCCACCTCCCCTATGCTTTTCTCCATCATTTTTTACCTCGTATTGCCCTCGGACTGTTTCCTGTAGAAATTTAGGACTTTCTTGTAGCACTACAGGAAACCTGTAGAAGCACCAGTGGGCCTCTCCTTAAGCCCAGAAACCATCATCCACCTCATCCAAACCTTCAAAAACCATCAAGACACCTTCATCCCTGAATCCATGAGTTCAAGGCCTTCCTAAGCCACCTTAGCGCTTTCTCCTCCTTATTACAAAACAGTGCAATTACAAGCATAATTAGGTCATGATTAGATGCATGAGTAAAATCATGATAGGTAAAGCATGAAGTATAAAGAGTATGTCTAGCCATTTGACCCAGCAATGTGTGATTATATTAGTCCTATTTCTGCAATTTCAATTCATAAATTCACTTCATGAAGATGCCTAGTTTGCTTCTATTTCTTGCCATAGCTTAATTTGTAGATTTATTTCCTTGCAGAGTAGCTAGTTGTACTTTATTGATGTTGAATACTTCTTTGATTCCTAATAGATTAATGGCTTTGAATCACTTATAGATCTAAATTCTGAAGTGTGACATACTTCACTCAGAAACCCTAGAAATAGCACCCTTTTTTAGGACTCAGAAGAGGATGTCATGGGTAGAATGCATCTGTTGTGTATACAACACTATCACCTCCAAGTTTGTATGAACCCTAGGTTGATAAAGTAAAGTAGAGTATCCTGTGGGAGTTGCAGCATTCTTAGTGCAATACCAGGGCTCACCACTTTTTGGCATTGTTTTCGGGGAGGTGTCTAGTAGATTCTTTGATTATTTTTTAGCATTCTTTTTTTCTTTACTTTTATATGTTGTTTCAAAAATATTGAAAAAATACAAAAAAATATGATTTTCATGCCTCATAGGAGTAGGGATACTCAAGGAAATTTTTTACTAAAAACCCCCACATCCCCACATAGTCACCCTTCATTCTTCTTCACTGACTATGAGGTTGAACACACCATAGGTGAGCCTTTTGAAAATTTTGAAGAACCTATTTGGGAAGAAGAAGAACTTGTTTCACCATAGGAACCTGTTTCACCTATTCAAGCCATGGATGAGACTAAAGGCTAGGGATTCTTTTGGGGAAACTAAAATGAAGAACATCAGCCCCTCATCCCTTCCACATGTCCATGGACATACGTCTGAGGACCCTAACACATTCATGTTTTAATTTGTTGTTGTATGTATGACCTATGACTATGCATCAGATCATCAAAAGTTGAAGCTATTCCCATCTACCCTTAAGGTAGCCTTTTGTTGGTCCCTGGGTCTACCTGGGAGAGCATCACTACCTGGGCACAGATGCAAGAGGCCTTCAACAACAAGTATAGGGACTACTGTAGGTCCAAGGAAACTAAAGAGTAAATATTCAAGATGACTCTAGGGCTTGATGAATCCCTAGATGACTATGAAGAGAGGTTCTAGTTAAATTGTAAAAGAGCCAACTGCACCCTTGATCCTGGATCACTTAAACTAGTACTTCTCTGAGGGGTCGGGGAGGAGGTGATAGAAACCTTTAATATGTTATCAAGAGGAGATATCTACCAGCTGCCTTATGAGACAATCAAAATTGTCTTTAGGAACCATTCTAGGGTAGCTAGGAAGAAAAGTAGAACTATCCAAAGTATGACCAATACCCCTTCCTCTTCCTCCTCCATCAAGCATGAGATTGGAAATATGTTTGAGGACTTCAAGAGTGAGATGTTGCACACCTTTTAATTGTAAATGGACACAATCCATATCAAGAGGAAGCAAGTGGAATCAGAAATATCCTTGGCTAAATTATACCCTGGATGTACTATAAAACACCCTCGGAATGAATGTCCATTAAATTTTATAGAGGTTTTCTTAATCTGTGAGGATAATTTTGCCACAGACAAGTGTCCCTTCTTACCGGGACTCAAATTTGTATATCAAGGTGGGGAATTAGGACCAAAGCAACTCTATTTCATCAACCATAAAAGGCCTCAAGGCCCTCGGTCATACCAGTAGGGTATGCAAGTTGCACCTTATTCCTATTATCACAACATTCAAAATGCACCTATGCAATCTTGGTAAACCCTCACTCCTCCATCCTGACCTGCACCTCCTACTTGGCCTTACAACCCTCCATATCATCATCCTCAGCCAGTGATCCAACCATTTCAGCAGTATGTTCCTCAACCACCTCAGTGGAACAACCCATCACAAGGGTGGAGGCCTCAACATAATCAACCACCTGCTCTAATGCCTCCACCCCAATCTCAACCTCAATTTACTCATTCTTCTCCATCCAATCTGCCCCAGATGCCTGCACAGCCCAATCCGAACCCAAACAATAGATAGACAGAGCAGGTTTACAGTGGAGAGACATCCTATCCAGCTTATGATGTGGAGATACAAGAGATTAATATCAGGTCAGGAAGAGTACTCCCAGAAAACCATCCTCCATCTCACCCTGTAGAGGTTGAGGAGGAAAAGGAAGAAAGTAACACTCAGATCCAACAACCTCCTTTTCCTGAGTGCTTGATCCACTCTATTCAGCACACCCCAGAGGAGACCGAAATTCTAGGAGAACTAAAAAATTTGTGTGTAAAAATACCCCTTCTCCAGGCCATTAAGGATGTCCTTATTTACAATAGGCTCATCAAGGAAAAGTGCTTCAAAAAACCTGGGAGAAAGAAGAAAGATACCCCCACCATCAATTTAGTAGCACAACTAACTGGCTTAATGTTGGGAAGGGTGAACTTCCCAAAGTACCTGGACCCTAGTAGTCCAATTGTAGATGTGCACATATATGGTTTCATAGTCCCCAATACTCTGATTGATCTCGGGGCTACCATCAATGTAATGACCAGGGAAACTATGCTTAAACTCAACCTCTAAGGGACTTTGAGGAAAACCACAATGATTTTGAAACTTGCAGATCGGTCAATAGTAACTCTGAAAGGAATTGTTGAGGATTTTATGGTTTCAATTGACTCTTGGGATTATCCTACATATTTCCTGGTTCTCTAGCAAAAAACCAATTTTAATGGATGTCCTCTCATTCTAGGAAGACCTTGGTTAGCCATTGTCGATTCTTATATCATCTTTCGGGCCGGAAACATGACTATTAAGAATGGGCCCTTGCCTAAATAGCTAGTATTATATCCTCCAACCCAAACTTCCATTGACCATGACCTACCTATAGGGTTGGAGGATGAATAAGATGAAGTATACAACACTACAACCTACCCCATTTGTACCATAGATATTGTTCTCAGAGGGGGGCAGCTTGATGAAGATGAATTCATCGACCAAATCATTCACAACCTCTACCCCACTGATATCTTGTTTGAAAACCTAGTCAAAGAATATGAAAACCATCCTTGGATGGAACTGCACTCAGTTGATTCAACCTCTAAAACCACCAAGGCTGTGGAATTTGGCCCATCGAAGTCTCTGAAAATTAACTCAAACCTCTCAGATAGAGAAAAAGAGCAGCTATGCTATATTTTGAAAGAAAACCTAGATGCATTTTCTTGGGACTACAAGGACATGAAAGGGGTGCATCCCTTAGTGTGCATACATCATATTTACATTAAATAAGGATGAAACCCTGTGCACCAACCCCAAAGGTAGTTGAACCCATCTCTAAAAGAAATATTCAAGGAAAAGATGCATAAATTGTTGGATGTAGATTTATTTTATCCTATATCAGACAGTGAATGGGTATCTCATCTTATACTAGTCCCAAAGAAGAATGGAAAATGATGAATCTATGTTGATTATCAGGAACTCAACAAAGCCACAAAGAAGGACCATTTCCCTTTTCCCTTTATAGATCAATTCCTATATGGCCTTGCAGGAAATAAGTTATTTTCCTTCTTAGATGGGTTTAGTGGGTATAACTAGATCCGAATTAGCCCTGAAGATCAGGACAAGACTACTTTCACATGTACTTTGGGTACCTTCACTTACATATTCCTACCCTTTGGTTTGTTCAATGCCCCAACTACCTTCCAAAGAGTTATCTTGAGCATTTTCTCTGAGCTAGTCCATGACTCGGTTGAAATCTACATGGATGACTTCACACCCTATGGGGATGACTTCCAAGAGGCTCTCTCCAATTGGAAAATTGCTGAGAAGGTGCATTGATATGCGTCTCTCCCTGAGCCCAAAAAAGTGTGAATTCTTGAAAAGAGGAGTAGTATTGGGCCACTCAATCTCCCAAGCAGGAATATAGGTGGACCGGAACAAAATCACCATCATCAAAAGGGTACATGCTCCTCAAAAGCAAATAGATGTTGGGAGTTTCTTATGTTTAGTTTTCTACTGTAGAAGTTTTATCAAATATTTCAGCAAGTTGGCTTCACCACTCTTTGTTTTGTTGGACAAAGACTTTGAGTTTACCTAGTCTAGTCTCTGTCAAGAATCTTTTGAGCTCATTAAGGGAAAGTTAACTACTGCCCCCATTCTCTAAGGTCTGAATTGGACTCTGCCTTTCCGCATCCACACAGGTGCATCAGACAAAGTTGTGGGGGCAGCCTTGGGGTAGTTATAAGACAAATTACCTTATGCAATATATTTCATTAGTAAGAACTTGTCCAAGGCCGAACTCAATTATACTATCACAGAGAAGGAAATGTAAGCCATTGTCCATGCTTTAAACAAATTTAGACATTATATCATTGGTTATCAGACCTTTGTACACGTTGACCATGCAGCCATCAAATATTTAATGAACAAACCTAATGTTAATGCTATAATAATTAGATGGTTGTTACTATTACAAAAGGTTTACCTAACCATTGTCGATAAACCTGGAAAGGAGAATTTTGTTGCAGATTTTTTAATCCAGTTTAGCTCTACCTGCAGATGAAGAAGGAATTGTGGATTGCCAACTCCCGGATGAACGCCTCTTTTTTATCTTAGCACTCTCTCCATGCTTTCTTGGCATATCTAAATACTTGGTAGCTTAAAAGCTCCCTACTAACCTCTCCTCCAAGGAGAAGAGCAATATCATCAGGAAAATCATCCCTTTCACCTGGATCAGGGAAAATATCTTCAAGTTGGGCCCTAACCAAATTCTCAGGAGATGTGTGAGGGAGGAAGAATTTTTTGAAATCCTCCCTACATGTTATAATATCCCTTGTGGAGGCCAATTTTCTACAAAAAGGACAGCCTTCAAATCTTTGCAGATAGGTTACTATTGGCCTACCCTTCACCAGGATGCCAGAAGATACACTAGCAGGTGTGACCAATGCCAAAGGATGGGGAAACCTACATATAGGGATGATATTCCCTTGCACCCTCAGGTGGCTCTAGAGCCATTTGACAATTGGGGCATGGACTTCATTGGAACCATTGATCCACCATCTGGCCAGAAAAAGTATATCATTGTCTACACTTACTACTTGACAAAGTGGGTTGAAACAAAAGTTGTAAAGGTAGAAACTAAGGAGAAGGTAGTAAAATTTATGAGAGAGAATTTGTTCTACAAATTTTGATACCCAGAGAGTTATTCACTGATCAAGGGGCACAATTCACATCTCATCTCATTGAGAATATTCTAAGGAGGCACAAGATAAAGCATAATACTTCCACTGCTTACCACCCTCAAGAAAATGGCCAAGTTGAAGTGACTAATAAACCTTGGAGAATATCCTCACCAAGGTTGTGAGAAGAAGCATAAAATATTGGGTGGACATATTGGTAGAAGCTACTTGAGCCTACAACCCTACTTGGAAAACAACAGGGTTCACTCCTTATGACTTGGTCTATGGGAAGAAAGCTTTGCTTTCAATTGAGCTTGAGTTCAACACCTTAAGGATGGAAGCTGAGTTATACCTGTATATAAAAAAGGCCCAAAAATAAAGGTTGTTGCAATTAAATGGGTTGGATGAGTTCAAGATGCAAGCACTCCTTCACACATAAGTGATTTAGTTTCCAAGGAAGGTGTGGCATGACAAGCACATTAAGGAGAAGACCTTTCAAGAAGGATATTGGGTGATGTTGTATGACTCAAGATTCAAGGATTTCAAAGGAAAACTAATGACAAGATGGCTGGCACCCTACAAAGTGGAAAAATTTCGTGATAATGGCGTAGTCCATATCAAGACCATAGATGAGGAGGGGATTCCCCTGCTTGTCAATGGTCACAGCCTCAAAAGTTACAAAAATCCCCTGTCTAGTGCTGAATTTATAAATTCCTTAAACAGGAAGGTGTATGTCATTAGAGACTCCATATTTTCTAGCACCTCCCCCTCCTAAAAAAAAGAGAAAAAATGAAAATAAAGAGGCATGGGTGAAAACCTCTCTTAGGTTCCCAAGGCCAACACCAGGGTTGAAATCCTCCATGAGGCAATCTCGGAGGAAAAAAAAAAGGAAAAGAACAAAGAATAAAATATCCTTGGGTGAAAACCTCCTAGAGGCACCCAAGGCAGGCTTGTGGTTTGAAAACCTTTGTGGAGGCAGCCCACCTGCCTTCAAAAAAAAAAAAGAGAGAGAGAAAAGAAACAAAAACAAAAAGAGAAAGATGATACATATGCACTCACCTTTTTTTTTTTGCAGGTTATTGATCAAAGATTGTTTTTGGATCCATAGGTGCAGTTTTTCCTCACTTCTCCCTCTCCTCTACTTACACACTTCATGAACCACTCCATTATGCACCCATTCATTCATTTCACCTCACAGGTAGGCAGAAAATTCCAATTTTTTCACTGACTATAATTGCTACATGAAAGTCTAGCAACTACAGGAAACCCTGTAAATGCTAAAGGAAACTTATTTATGAGGAAATAAGTTCTCTATAGGTTTTTAAAGCTCAAAAAGAGCGTGATAATTTATTTTTTCCCTATACCTACCACTCCTGACCCTCACTTCACTCCATGTACAAGGATTCACTCTCTAAACCCTATGTTGTGCCACTGGCAACTAAATCCTTTATACCTTTGCATAAGACATCTTCCTTTACTTCTCCATCACTCCACTCATTCCATCACTCCATCCCTGACCCCCATAAACCATTTCAATTCATCCCTAAGTAATCTAGAGCCCCAAGAAGTAGAAATAAGGTTGCTACAGGAAGTTGGAAATTTTCTTGTAGCAATTATGTGAACGGCACAGCAAGGAATAAATCTGAAGACAAGTTGAGGAAGATGGCTTCATAGGACCACCATCATACTCCAGGAAATTTAACACACCTTCCAATGCACCTAATGACCTCCACACAACACCTGCAAGAAGAAAAGACAAATAAAAGGTTAAGAAACTCACTCAGAAAACAAGTTGCTCACTCAGAAAAATAAAAACACAGCAAGAGAAAGATCATGTCTGCTACACCAAACCCCATCTCCCTGCACCAGATCATGTCTACAACACACCAGAACCATGTAGGCTTAGGTATGGCCCTTCACCTCTCTCTATTCACTCATAGTGATCAAAATAATTTAATATCGAGGTTTAGCGACTTAAACGGAAAAAAGGGGGCCAGTTAACTTGGCCACCTTCGTAAAGTTAAAATGAATGAAAAATTTAAGTGTACATGCCACCTGGGCAAGTAAAATCATTCAAGGGGAAGTGAACAAGAAAAAGGAGGTGATTTTGAGGCTGGGGCAATGATTAACTGGAGTGGGACCAACGTTCCCAAAGAGGAAAACTCGTGCCAAGTAAAAGTTAGCACATCACTCCAAATTTGGTTAAAAAGACCATAAATGTACGATCTAGCTCATCATGCACACTCTATTGAGAATTTCAAGGGAATTAGGACGATAGAAGTTAGAGGATCCATCAGAGAGAAGAGCATCGTTGAAGGCTAATTCTAAGCTTGCATGCACCCTCGTGCTACAGGAAACAGTGAAATGCTACATGAAACTATACAGGAAGATCAGCAGGGATAAGGAGAGAAAAATAGAGTCTCATTTGGGTGAAATTACTTCCTAAGGCCACCATATCCCAAGAAAAAATACCAGAGAACAGAGATAAGTGGTTGCCACCCTCCAAAATTGAAATTTCTCCATGAAATTTACACACAGTCAGTTATAATTTTGGAATTAAATCGTGAAATCTGAATTTTTTTTAGACCATAATCTCCAATACCTCTTGACAAGTAACTCTCAAACAAAAACCATCTTACCACCTTCCTATCACATCCATAAAAATGGGAGGGGGATTTAACATAAGGGATCCCACTGATATTAAAATAATAAGATTGCATCATCAAGTAATGGATATTTTCAAGAACCACTAATGGCTAGGTTTCTTCAAGATTTTGAATGGCTTTGATGAGGAGATATTTTGATATTTGTAGTGGCTTTGCAATCACACTTAGAGGAGAGAGCCACCACTATGGTTAGGGGCCTAGCCATCACACTTTCACCTGAACTAGTCAGCAGAATCACCACTTTTCCCTTAGGAGCCAAGTGGATTAAGAAAAGGATGCCAAGCACTACAGCCAAGAAAAGCTTCTTTCTTCCAGGAGAATATTTCATTGAGGACAAGAATGGAGTGAGAAGAGAAAGTCTTCCATATCATGAAATCAATTTTTTGTGAAGGTGGACTTAGTGTAGTTTATGGATACCATTTCACGTTGTTGAATGAACTTAGATTTCAAGGAAAACTCCCTCTAGAACAAAGATTGAGCATCCCTCATTTCCTCTTGAACTCAATAAAATACATGAGCAAAAATGTGAGGGAAAGGAAATACCAGAATTTGGCTCATCATGGCCTTATCAAATTGATAGTGAGTGATGCTCTTAGCAGATTAAACCTCCCTGTGTCTTGGTCCTCATTCACATACATCGATAAGGAATCCTTCATAGCCACCCAAACAAGACAAACATCTGCCTATAGTATTAGAGAGAGGGAGGTAGAAGAAGAAGAAGAGGAGGTTGAAGATGAGGAAGAAGAAGAAGAGATTGAGGTTGAAATGGAAAACAGAGAGATATTAGAACTAGATAAAGAAAAAGAAAAAGAGGGAAATGAAACAAAGAAGAAAGAGAAGACAAAGGAGAAGGAAATATTGGACACTATGCTAGGCACTGATACCTCTCCTCAACACACCAGCATATCACCAGAGATTACAGATCAGGAATTGGTTGCTACCCTAGCCACTTTGAGCACACCAGCGAAATAAAATAGGAAGAGACAAACAGCCATGTATTTCAGGACTAGGAAGAGCTAAAGGGTGAGGTAGGGGAAACCGCAGACTCCAACTAAAAGCCTTATTACCATTGAGGAGTCACCCAAGAAGGATGATGAAATAAGGATAGAAGAAGGAAAGGTTCAAGAGGTCACCTCACTTGTGAGGACCCCTATGACCTACTTAAAAATATATTCAACAAGGTTGGCATCCCCTACACATCTACCAACCCCCACAAACCTTCAAAAGATGGATAAAAATGGAAAACAAGAAAAAGAGGGTTTTCCAAGGGCAAAACATAGTTTTCTACAGGAAACTCAGACTTTGCTACAGGAAACTCTAGCATTCCCAGAATCAGAGAAAGAAGCCTTGGAAGAGGTAGAAAAGACACCCATGGATGGGCAAGAGGCCCAAGAGTTCGAGGAAAAATCACAAGATTAATGGAAAGATGCCAAATGATATGGAATAGCCTCCCTCACAATCTTAGAAACATGGAATATCACACACAAGAAATATTGGGAAGTGCTCTAGAAAGGGCACCACTATACAAGAGGGTCATGCAGGCCAGAAAGATTCAGTGGCTTGGTTTGAAACTCAGTCCACCCTTGTTACTGGGATTGAGTGATGGGAAAAAACAATATGAGCATAACAGAGAATGGGAGGAAGAAGAAAATAATGATGTCTTTTACCCTCCTGAAGGGACTCCCACACTTATTCCTTGGAAAGTAAGAGGGTCCATTAAATCTTTGAAAAATATGCAAAAGGAGGACTAAGTTGCTTAGAGGATGAGAAATCATTTGGTAGGGGGTGATGTTTAGATCCATCATTAGGTATAATTGGAGGGGTTGTTTGTAACATTTTTATGCTTATTAAGTCTCTCTTTCTCACATTTAAATTATATTATGGTCTTATGTTGCTAGTGTAGATGGTGATTAATGCTTGTTATACTTCAAATGCCTAATATCGGTTAAATGCAGGATAATCGCGAACATATTTCACTTTTGATGAATATTTTTCTATTAAATCTAAGAGTAGATATAAAGGAGATATTCTAGGGGGGTTGTTCACCTCCTTAACTCCCAAAGGAATCCAAATGATCCTCGACATTCCCTCCAACAGCTCGAAATAAAAGGCAACCAAGAAAGTGGGATATCAAGTGCACCAAAACTCCACTTCTCTTGCAGTCCAAGAGGAAACATCACCTACTTTTTGGGGATTTTTTGGTAGCTACCCTCTAGGTTAAATAGGGTTGAGCAAGAGCTCATTAGGATTCAAACTTTGAAGGAATCTAATAGACAGTTCGCTCTTGTAATAAGTTTTTGAGACTTTTATGCTTATGTAATGAGACTATTTTCTACAATAAGATGACTATTCATATTTCCCTTCACTTATTTAGTTTCATAGGGCTAAGCTTGTGGGTTAGGGCCCAATCCATTGGCCTTAGTCTCTCTTGTGTATTCATGCTTATTTTTATGTCATTGTAGCTAGTTTGTTTTATGAGTTTTAGCTAGTTTTCTTACATTTCAATTCATTGTTTTTAGTTTGCTTCCATTTGTCTTTGTTGTAGTTAAGCTTGCATATATGTTGGTAGAATAGCTTATAAACTTAGAAAAGTGTGTGTCAAGCCTCCCTCTCTCATCTCTTGCATTGGAGCTTGAGGAGGGAAAATCTTCACCACAGGCCAAATTTTCTCTTTATTTTATGTTTTCTTGGAAATAAGAGTTTGGTTTTGTAGTGTTATGAACATGTCTAGAATACTCAGTTATATTTCTGCTTGAATGCTTAAGTAGTTTTTCTTTCCAAATCCAACTCATATTTTCCATTTCTTTCATCATAGATTTGTCAATGTTTGTTGCATGAACAGTTATTTTTCTTGTAGGTGCAAGTAGCACAGCAAAGGAGGACTTCACTAGAACCCTTAGCTTCCTTTCTCACCCATCATTAGCCTTCTTTCCATAAAATCACCTTCAGACATGCTTAAGAATTTCACCTTCACACTGTGAGAAACCCTAGAAGTGAAATATGGGATTCTCAATAGGTTATGAGATTGACCAAGGGGTTGGCCACCTTCCATTCATCCAAATGCACCTTCATTCCACCTCCCCTGTGCTTTTATCCATCATTTTTGGCCTCATATTTCCCTCGAACTGTTTCGTGTAGAAATTCAGGACTTTCCTGTAGCACTACAGGAAACCTGTAGCAGCACCAGTGGGCCTCTCCTTAAGCCCAGAAACCATCATCCACCTCATCTATACCTGCCAAAACCATTAAGACACCTTCATCCTTGCACCCATGATTTCAAGACCTTCCTAAGCCACCTTAGTGCTTTCTCCTCCTTGCTGCAAAATAGTGCATTTACAAGCATAATTAGGTCAGGATTAGATGCATGAGTAAAATCATGATAGCTAAAGCATGAACTAGACAGAGTGTGTTTAGCCATTTGGCCCAACAATGTGTGATTATATTAGTCTTATTTCTACAATTTCAATTCAGAAGTTTACTTCATGAAGATGCCTAGTTTGCTTCCATTTCTTTCCATAGCTTAATTTGTAGATTTCTTTCATTGCAGAGTACCTAGATGTACTTTCTTGTTGTAGAATAGTTCTTTGATTGTTGATAGATTAATGGATTCGAAACACTTGTAGATCTAGGTCTAAATTCTGAAGTGTGACATAATTCACTCAAAAACCCTAGAAATAGCACCCTTTCGTAGGACTCTGAAGAAGATGACATGATTAGAATGTATCTGTTGTGTATATAGTACTATTACCTCCAAGTTTGTACGAACCCCGGGTTGATAAAGTTAAGTAGAGTAAGCTCTAGGAGTTGCAGCATTCTTGGTGCAATACCAGGGCTCACCAATACCTACAAGAACGTTGCCATAAACTCACTCTATGAGGTCTGCTCTCATTTTGTAATCTCGGCCTGATTAGGGCACACGACCAAAGTCCCTAACAACCCATAAAAACTGCCCATATTTTCCTTCCTTTGGTGTGATTTCTCTTTTAAGAGGGGATGTGACCCTTTCCTGAAGTGTTGGGTTATTCTGTCCCCTTTCATCCCTTTTTCCTCCTTTCTAACTCTTGTGGCTTGCTACAGCAAGCCTCCTCCAAGTTGTGGTAGCCTTGAAAAGACCTTCACCTCTCTCCCATAGCCCTCAAAATATTCCTTGAGGTTGTGGCCTTCCAGCAAGGGAACTCGACCCTCCTACCAACACTTCATGACCCTGAAACAGGCCTCAAATAGCCTTATATTTTTCCACTCTGATTTTCCTCCCTTGTTAAGGCCCCGAAACAGAAATTTCCTTGCCTCCACTAAGCTCTCCTTATGTGTGTTTCACTTTTTCGATTAGTAAATGTCATCACATAACCTTTTATATATACCATACACAAAGGCTCCTCAAAAACGTCACAATGTCACTTTAATAGCTGTCACATGGCTTATTAACTCTAAGCTAGGACTAGACATACATGTGCAAAACCCAATTATAACCATTAAAAATTCATATCTCACTAAGGAAAACTAAAAATTCGATGATTATCAAAGCGTTGGATTCTCCTTTCATCCCTATATCATCTCATGTAATCACATGTCCAAAGTGCTCCATGGAAATGCCCCAAAACACTATTGGTGCAAAACCCCAAGCTTAGGTTCTAAGCACAAAAGTGACTCGTGTGTCGCTTTTCCCTCTAATCCTCGAACCCTAGGGCTTAGAGTAACTCCCAAGATACTCAAAAAACAACATGCTAACTTAATTTTTTATTCTCATGTTATAGTTTTTAAGATATAGGGTTTGTTACAAAACCCTAGTAGAGATTGATATGATGATATTGTTTAGTTTTGATGATAAAATCTAGGGTTTTCAACAAACCCTAGTAGAGTCTGAAATGTAATTCTAAAAGCTTATTGTTGAAACCTTAGATATATTGTGAATATGATTGGATTGTTATTAAATTTCTTATATCTAAGGCTTTATGTCTCGAATATGGAGTCTAGGATTTATGAAAAAATACTAGCAAGAAGTTGAAGTCTAGTATATATAAAGATGTGTCTCTTGCTGATTATGAACCTAACTACTTTTAGGTATTTGATGTCTAAAGTTTTATGCTTCCATTGTAATGACATGATAAACATATCATAGTTGTATTCATGCTTCTATATATTTTTATTTTGTTTTACTTGTTGTTGAATATTTGTAGGTACATAATCTTCAAGATGTTGGAGATGTTCGTAATTGAATATGATAATGAGCACGATGTAGGAAGTTATAAGAAATATGAAGATCAATATGACCTTGATGCCATATGATATAAATGAAATATTTAAAGAATTAATTTACTCCAAATTTATTAAGTTGTTGATATCCCCAAGTTGAGAAGGAGCCTAGATAAAAGAAACGATGGATGTTCGTGATTCATGAAGTTATAAACAAAAGACTTGAGAAGCACTGAGACTGTATTAGATGTTGTTGAAGAAATGAAAAAGGAAAACTTTTGATAATATCGAAGATGATATAAGCAACATCTAAATGATTGACAAACCCGAAGGTTTGTGTTTACATGTATATATACATTTGAAATTTTATTACTGATTGGGGTTGTGATTATGCAGGATCTCTCTATGAAAGATGTAATGTTTGAATAATGCTTGGATTGGTGGATATATCTGATTTATTTGATTAGGAGAGATGAAGCATCTTATGGAAAGATTCTTGGGAGGACATATGTTCGTCCTATGTGTTGATGTCTATATCCCGTAGTAGGGAAGGTGGTGTTGGTCATGGAGCTCCGACCTTATATATGCACCTAGATCCCTGGGTTGGTGGTAGAGATTAAAATTATGATGGTACCTAGAGTGGCTAAAGCTTGAGTCCACCTTAGTCCTACATTATTAGAGTACCCTGTTCAGTTATCTAATCTGTAGCATTGTGTGTGTTGTGACTCTTCATAGAGCATATCATTTTGAGATCTTCCATGTACCTTTGTATATATGTAATTATGAATAACTCCCTAGTTAAGAGGGAGTGTTGAAAAGTGTAACTAGTGTCAATCTTGATAATTGTATTTGAGTCATGATGTAATGTATTTTTCAAAAGAAAGAAAGAAAAAAATTATTATAAAAGAAATTTACTTATTAAAGCATGGGTTTCATGCTTGTGCCAATGGTTTTTAGGTCATAACCTCCATTGTAGGCTTCTAGGTTTTATGTCAAGTGTCCTTGTCTATGTCATAATGTAAAATACCCTTCTTGTGATAAATTTATCAATAAATAAATTTATTTTAAAGTAAAATAGGTCAAGTAGGAATCCTCCACCAAGTTGGCCTCAAACTGGACAAGTCAGCTTAATTGAGGGGAAGAATATCCTATATAAAGGAAGAAAATCAACCTCATTTGGATCAATCACTCACCAAGTTTGATCTATAGTTGTTGGGGTAGTAAAAAAGTATGAGATTCAAGGGAAAAGGTGGAAAGGAATAGTGAAGTAGAAGGTCTCTATCAAGCATAAGAAGTCGAAATTATCTCTCTCTCTGACTCAATTGATGTCAATTGGTTGTATTTGGGATTAAATGTATATGATATGACCACAAAAGGGGTTTTTAGGTGTTAAATGAAAATTAAATGGGATAAATGTATACGTAATAGTGATCAATCTAATAAAATGAGCCATATGTGCTTAACCACACATATCCCCCCCCCCCCACTTCCCCTCGGGGTTATAACAAAGAGAATTATAGAAGGGCATATGAACCTCATTTTTTAAAGATATGCACCTCAATTATCCTATCTATGATACTATGAAGAATAAAAATCAATTACACCCAATCTTGTTGACTCTTCTCAATAATGGTTTCAAATTTAAAGAGTGGGTGCGGAAAATTATCAATGATGATTTGCTTTAGCATGAGATTCCCTTTCCTTTTCCCATACAGATACCAATTCAAGAAAAACAACAAATAGGTTTATCTATACAATATGGACAACAATGTCTAGTTCAAGAAAAGCATGAATTTCCCCACAACATAGAAGTTATAGAAATTGTTTTTTTTCAAACAATCGGTGAAATTCAAATATTTGGTAATTATTTCTCAATCCGATTTTATTTTAGCATCATTTTTTTAGTTCAATCCTTCACTGTAATGTGGAGCTTATGTTGAGCTATTTTATTAATACATATAAAATTTATTTCAGAGGCCAAAAAAAAAAAAAAAACTAATTAATGACTGGAAATATTATGATGAGTTTTAAACACTAGAAAATTATAATTCTCTAGTTGTTGATCATGCAAAGACATTACAATGAAACAAATGCCTCACTGATTACATTGGATCTTTGATTATTATGAATGATCTTTTAGGATTGAATGGTTACATCATTAACTTTTTTAGTATGTTGAGTGGTCATGAGCTTTGTTGATTACCTTAGGTTTATTTTCAAAGGAAGTGGGGTTTCAATGTCTTTAGAAAAAATATATATATATAGGTCATGAGGATTTGGAAAAAAAAGAATTATTTTGCATGTTTCTTAGTTTATCTATAAGCATAAGATAATTATTCTAAAGTACATGGCCAAATTTTTACTTGGGAACATGGTCAATATCAATATAGTATGTTGGATGTCTATATTGAGTCTTAGAATCTAGTGGTTGTACCTTGATTCGAGTGGATTCAAGTTGACTCAAATTAGGTTTTCACATTTACATAGGAGTTGGGAAATAATTTGAGACTTTGATTGCTTCCAAATTTTGTTTGTGATCCTTCATCAACATCCATATTTTTAAGATTAGCAACATCCCACAAGAGTATCCTTTCCCCAAAAGTCAATGTTAATGCTAAATTTTCCCATATAAAATCAAGTGTTAATCTAACACTTTTATGATTACATCTATTGGTTCCAAAATTTTGAGATCCAAATGATTTCTTATTCCAAATATTTTCAAAGTGATACAAAAGACACCATATTCAATGTCTCGATTCAAAGTTTGGTTCTATTTTTAGTAGGATTCCCCTACATGCATGTTATATGCAAACACCTAGAACATGCATAGGAAAGTTATTTCTTCAAATGGTTACTTTTTTATTTTGAGATATATTATTTTTTGAAGGTCGCATTAATTTTTTCCATTGGCTTCAGTTTGACCACATATTAGGTTGTCCAAAAGAGTATTCTTCAATTTTCAAAGTTTTTTTTACTTGAAATTTTATATTTTTAGAAACTAATAAATTTTATGTATACCTTTTTTATGGAGGAGAAGTAAATAAATTTTTTATGATCATCAAAGAAATTTTGTTTTTAAGGATAATAATTTTAGAAAAAGCTAAACATGATGGGATCATGTTGTGACAAAGAGGAAATATGAAAACCAAAAAATCACAAGTAACTTTGTTTAAATGTAAAATTAGATTAAAATTAGGGTCATTATTATGTATAGAAATAATATCCAATTGAATGAGTTGTACATGGGAGTAGTGAGATGTTAACCCATGAGTGCAGGTTACCATAACCTAATACAACATGTGAATCTATCCATGAGAATATTTTTGGCAAAGGGAATCTTATCCAATATGTTTGTTTTCTTTGAGGTGGGATATTATCAAATGTGATATATATATATATATATATATATATATATATATATACTCTTCACGTTATTACAAAGAATCAAGGAAGAGTCGGTACATAGTCCTACCTAGGAATGGACCTCGGGACTTGTGGGGACCAAACCACCACACGCAGTCGCTGGACCACGGCCTCAAAGCTAATTTTTTTTCTTTTTAATCCAAAAGGAGCGTGTCTTGTTTATGATATACTTTAAATAGTTGTAGGTTATTATAGGTAGGGAGAGGATGTGCCACATGAGAGTTCTATATTCATCTTTATCCTATCCATTTTGATTTATATTTAATGAAAAGGAGGGCATATGTGAGGAAAAAGTTTTTTTTGGGGGGAGTTTTATTCTAAGTAATTTTTTACTTATTATGAGACAAAAGGAGAGAACTACAGCTTGGAGTGAATTTATTTCATTTTTTCTATCATGCATGTGATTTATTCTTTGCAATGTAAGTACAAGAAACTTGAGGAGATTGTTCTTAGCAAGCTCCACCAATTATTATGTGTATTCCTTCTATATTTTCCAATTGAATAGTGTGCCCTATTGACGAGTGTTAGAAATATTTCAACCAAGGCGGTCTCTCTGATGTGAAGCCCCAATTATACCTCACACCATTTGGAATAAGAGCACCATCTGGGGTATCGCCCCGGCTACCATATATTCTTATAGATTTTCCTTGGCTACAAAGTTCAGCACAAGAGATTAATGCATAGGTAATCTCGGATCAGCAACTGATTATGCCTTATGAAATTTTCAGCTGTGGATAATATCAAGGTCCTTCTACCGAAAGGGAAGAGAAAAGTGGGTGCTTTAAATACAAGTAATAGTACTAATCTGGAAAATGATCTGAAATTGGAGGAGAACTTCTCCATCCTAAGAATTGGTCATCATTTGACGCTTTGGAAGTAAAATTGGATCTTATTATATCAACAAGTTTTATGGTATCTTCAAGGATAATGAGTTAGTTTCATGTGAACTTTAAACAAGTGACATATCATCATGTAACTCATAAAGGAAAACATGAAGAGAGACAACACAGAATTTGGTGACAGAGTCCACCCCTCTTGGGCTACATCTTCAGCCCTACTAACACAACTAGACCGCTACATAGATTTCAGTGATAAAGAGTACATAAAGTGTGTTGACAAAATGAGTTGCTAGTTTCCCCTTCAAGGAACTTCTCTTACAAATAACTCTCACTCTAAAAAGCATGAAAATATACAGTCATTCATGAAGAAGTCAACAAGAAATGGCTCTCACATCAAGACCATGTACTCCATCTGAGTTCAATGATTTCCATGCACTGATTCAAATTTTTCTTTACTTTCCTCAAACTATGCTTGTACACAAAACTTCTCTGGCTGCAATAATTCAATGACACAATTGCCTTTGTCCAAAAAAAACATAGTCATTTCTTGTACAATCTTTATCAAATATTCCATACACAACAAGCTTCATCTGAAACACTTGTATCGTTGAGTACTTGACACAATTGTATACATACTAGATGACAAACACATGTTCATCCCAAAAATTCCTCCAACAATTGGACTTATAAACAAACCAATATAATATGACATGTCAATGAAAAACATACTTGTTTCAAAATAGTGATTATTATTTTTTTCACTTTACGAATTACCTAAAAATAGGTAATGGACAACAAAAATTTAAAATTTACAAAGAAACAAACTATACAAATAGTATACCCAATCTTTGCCTCTCCTAGGCTTATGGGTTCTCTTTCTGCATGTATTTTTCTTTGAAGGTTTCCTTAGGAACTATGCCAGAATCATCCTTTCCACTCATTGATTTCCTTGCATTGGGTTGCATAACCTCTTTATCCTTCTTCGGACGAAGTTCTAGATGAAGTTTCCAACACCTTTCATTCCCATGCCCATGCATGTTACAATGGGTACAAAAGCACTTTCTCTTTCCCACCAACAAGAAAGTCTTCAAACTTGATGGAGGTTCTTCATGCTTGATGCCAAGAATTTGGTCCATTGTTTTGACCATCACCTTGTGTTGCTTACAATCAGCCACATAATGGTCAACTGCATCACAAAAAGTTAAAGGATACATATCCCACAAATAATCAAAATTACCAACATTTGGAAAATTCCCATGACATTTATACATGTCCCTTGGGTTGTAACTTTGGCGATGTGGATTGGACGATGACATGCAAAGTCCATTGAAGCATTCATCTTTCTTGGGAGACAAATTGCCATTATCACTACCATCTTCGTGTGACATATCATCATCTGATGATTTCTTTGCCTCAAATAGTTTATAATACTCTCCAAACTCATTATGACCATATATTCCCAATCCTTGATATCTTTGTCTCTCCTTCACCATGATAGGATTAGTGATTCCTTGGCCATTGATTTAGAAGCCTCCTCCTTCATAACCCATCTGAGCTGGAACCTTCATACATATTCCTTTAGTATGTTGTTCAAAGGTTTCAAAAGATGTGTTATTAACATAAACTGAAGGATTTGAACTAGAGATGTTGATTACCTCCTTGGATTTTCCACCCATATTTTCCGCTTCAGATCTTGATGAATAATTTAAAGATGACTCAAGCCATCCACCTTTACCAACAGGCACATAGTGAGAATCTTTGAGATGTTGAAAAAAATCACAAGAAACATTCTCCACATAGGGTCCATAACTTGTGTTTTTACCATGCCCACATATTGGCTTCACTTTGGAGGTATTATTTACTTCTTCTGGAGTGGAACATTCACCAACTCATTCCTCAAGCATATGCTGCAACTGAAGGCGCATATGCCTCTTCTCCTCATTAGAAACTTCAAGCATTCTCCTCAATTCAACATTATCCATTCAAAGAGACAAGTTCATCACCTCTAGCTCTTGCAATTGTAGTTTTTTTCCCATACGTGCAAATTGGTTAGAACTTTCTCTAATACCAATAGATTTGAAATTGGAGGATAACTTCTCCATCCTAAAAACTAGTCGTCCTCTGACACTTTGCAAGTAAAATTGGGTCTTACTATATCAACAAGCTTTGTGGTCTCTTCAAGGATAATGAGTTAGTTTCATGTGAACTTTAAACAAGCAACATATCATCATTTAACTCATAAAGTCAAACATGAAGAGAGACAAAACAGAATCTGGTGATAGATTTCACTCCTCCCAAGCTACATCTTTGAGCCTGCTAACATTGTTAGACCGCTCCATAGATTTCAATGATAAAGAGTACATAAAGTGTGACAAAATGAGTGGTTAGTTTCCCCTTTAAGGAAACTTCTCCTGCAAAGAACTGTCGCTCTAAAAATCATGACAACCTATAGTCGATAATGAAACAGTTAACATGAAAAATGTTCTCATATCAAGACCTTGTACTCCATCTAAAAATGAGCATAATAAGTACAACAATTCCACATTGAAGTACTAAAAGAGAGATTTCCTCAAAAAGACATAATGAAAAAATAGAAACATTAGTTGCACCATAGATGTCGCAGTTGCTACAGATAACATATGAAGGCTGGAAAACCCCTACAAGGTCCTCTCCATGCTCAAAATCCTTCAAAAATTGCTTCGACCCATTGATTGTATTGGTACCCATAGACTCAAACTTACAAAAAATCTCTTCCAAATTGCTCCAATCGGTGAACAGAGGCTTCCATTGGATTCATAATGTCCAAAAACCCCTATCTGGACTCTTTTTGGGCTCCAAGTTTCTTCTTTTATTCGTCCTCCAAATTGGATCAACTTGTGAACTGAGCGACAAATCCACCCTTTTATCCATTCTGGAGGCGATAAATTTGCCTACAATAGGTGAAAATTATCTCTTCTTTAATTCTCCCAATAACCCTTATGCGCTAAACTAAGGCCACATGGCACCATAGGGTTGAGGGCTAGGTCAACGGTCTACCCCCGCCAACCTAGCCACCTGATTTGTCAAGCTTAGATCGCACGGAATGATGTGGTCGAGGGTCAGGGCTAACCGCCTGCCCCCACCGCCAGAGCTCCCGAATTTTTATTCAGTGGTTAAGCGTCGGCACCGTGACCTAGGGACACACCTCAAATTTTCCCCTCATTGCTAACCCTTACCTCTCCGCCTCTAGTTACATGCAGGGCCATGGGACGGAGGAAAGGGCCTACAACCTCGCCCCCTCCGGCTAGCCCCTAACCCTTACGCGCTCGGTTTTGTGGGAGGTCTCATGACCATGGGTTGGGGCTTATGCCTAGCCCTCTCCGCCATGCCCCTCAACTCTATGTGCTCGTTCTTGTGGGGGTTTTATGACCAGGAGCTAGAGCCCATTCCATTGGTCCTTCTGTAACTACGCTAGGGTCATGTGGAAGTCGATACGACCGGGGGCTATACCCAAAACTCCCTTCAACCATTTTCATTTCACACCAGGTTCTGTGGGGAGAAACACATGACCAGGGGTTGAGACTTACCATCCAACCCCTCTCCCAAAATGCACCCAACGAAACTTTAAATAGAAGTGGCACCCTATAGGGTAAGAAACATCCATAGGAGAGTTGGAAAGGAATTAGAGTTAGTTATGGCAGGTCACTGGTTCAAATCCTGTCGAGGCCATCCAGCCCATAAAAAAAAAATTATCTAATGTGGAGGCACCACATGGTGGCCTCTGATTGGGCCTCGTGGCAGCCTCCCATTAGGCCACCAAAACCAAATTTGACCAATCATATTTGACCACTTGCGCTCTATACGATCCTGACACATGGTGAGCTATGGTTGGTCACTTGCGCCTAGTTGGCATGTTGACATCATCATGACATCAGCAGTACGTACTTTTTAGTCAATGACCCAATCAACACACCTGCAAAATTTTAGTTGTCGACCAAAAGCTTCAAAACATCATAACTTTGTCATACAACATCGAATTGAGGAGATTCAAGTGTCATTGGAATCAGAATGATGAAAACTACGACTTGAATTTGGTTTCGAAATATTATGGTCACTTTATTTTTTTAGAAAAATTTTGATCTTCGGATCATACCTCCCCACTAGGAACTTTTGGAATCCAAAGGTTTAGCTTCTCCTAATAAATAAAATGAGGCAAAAACTCAAAACTTTCCGAAAATTAATTTCCTTAATGTTATGTTTTCAATTGGTTCCATCAATCTCCAATCAAGGTACTCCACCTATCCTCTCCGTGAAGACATTACCTTCCTGTCAAGAATCGAGCCATGATTCTTAAAACCATACAGGAACAAAAACATCGATGGATGGAATATGAACATTCTATCCAAACCATATTTCATGCCTTAAACAACTTCATCTTGAAGTTCCCTTATTGAAGACAAACTTGACTTTCCATATTGGAAATCAAAAGAAATTCAATGCTTGACATGGACTAATTCAAATTTGCTTTACTATCCTCAAATTGTGCTTGTACACAAAAGTAATCTAGCTGCAATAATTCAATGACACAATTGGATTTTTCGAAAAAAAAAACATAGTAATTTCTTATACAATCTTTATCAAATAGTTCATACACAACAAGCTTCATTTTGAACACTGGTATCAGTGAGTACATGACACAACTATAGACATACTAGATGACGAACATGTTGGACATTGGTTTCAACGCTCCCCATGTGTTTCGCAACATGGACTAACCGCCTCTCATGGATCCTAACTCTGGTGATTGTAGCAGAGACTAATGCCTACGGGTTTTGGTATAACGGCAATCGTGATTCCAACAAGTGGAATCAGAGTGACAGGTCTCGAGTTTGAAATTCACCCAGCTCATGTTGGGGGGGGGGGGAGATTGTTGGACATTGGGTTCAACGCTCCCTATGTGTTTTGCGACATGGAATAACCGCCTCTCATGGATCCTAACTCTGGCAATTGTAGTGGAGACTAACACCTGTAGGTTTTGGTCTAACAGCAATCGTGATTCCAACATAACACATGTTCATCCCAAAAATTCCTCTAACAATTGGACTTATAAACAAGCCAACATAACATGACATGTCAATAAAAAACATAATTGCTGCAAAATAGTGATTATTCTTGTTTCACTTTACAAAGTACCTAAAAACAGGTAATGAACAACAACTATTTACAATTTACAAAGAAAAAAACTAGACAAATATTCTACCCAATCGTTGCCTCTCCTAGGCTTATGGGTTCTCTTTCTACATCTATTGTTCTTTGAAGGTTGCCTTAGGAACTATTCCAGTATCATATTTTCCACTTGTTTATTTCCATGCATTGGTTTTCATAACCTCTTTATCCTTCATGGAACGAAGTTCTGGATGAATTTTCCAACACCTTTCATTCCCATGCCAATGTATGTCACAATGAGTACAAAAGTACTTTCACTTGCCCACTAACAAGGAAGTCTTCAAACTTGATAGAGGTTCTTCATGCTTGATGCCAAGAATTTGGTTCATTATTTTTACCATCACCTTTTGTTGCTTACAATCAACCACACAATGGTAAACTGCATCACGAAAAGTGCAAGGATACATGTCCCACAAATAATCAAAATTACCAACATTTGAAAAATTCCCATGACAATTATACCTATCCCTTGGGTTGTAACTTTAAAGATGTGGATTGGACAATGACATGAAAAGTCCTTTGAATAATTCATCGCTCTTAGGAGACAAATCTCCATTATCACTACGATCTTGGTGTGGCATATCATCATTTGATGATTTCTTTGCCTCAAATAGTTTAGAACAATCTCCAAAATCTTTATGACCATATCCCAATCCTTGATATCTTTGTCTCTCTTTCACCATGATAGGATTAGTGATTCCTTGGCCATTTATTCAGAGGCCTCCTCCTTCATAACCCATATGAGCTAGCAGCTTCATACCTATGCCTTTAGTATGTGTTTAAAAGGCTACAAAATATGCATTATTAACATAAACTGAAGGATTTGAACTAGAGATGTTAATTACATCCTTCGATTTTCCACCCATATTTTCTGCTTCAGATGCTGATGATGAATTTAAAGATAACTCAAGCCATCCACCTTCACTAACAGGCACACCATGATAATATTTGAGATGTCGACAACTCACAAGCATAATTCTCCACATAGGGTCCATAACCTATGTTTGGACCATGCCCACATATTGGCTTCACTTTGGAGGTATTATTTGCTTCTTCTGGAGTGGAAATTTCACCAACTTGTTCCTTAAGCACATGTTACAGTTGAAGGCGCATATGCCTATTCTCCTCATCAGCAACTTCAAGTATTCTCCTCAATTCAACATTCTCCATTCAAATAGAAAAGTTCATCTCCTCTAGCTCTTGGAGTTGTAGTTTTTTTCATATACCTGCAACTTGGTCAGAACTTTTTCTCATACCAATTGATCTGAAATTGGAGGATAAATTCTCCTTCCTTAAAATTAACTGTCCTCTGATGCTTTGCAAGTAAAATTGGGTCTTATTATATCAACAAGTTTTATGGTCTCTTCAAGGATAATGAGTTAGTTTCATGTGAACTTTAAACAAGTGACATATTATCATTTAACTCATAAAGGCATGAAGAGATACAATGCAGAAATTGGTGTCTAATTTCACCCCTGTAGGGATACATCTTTGGGCCTACTAACACAGCTAGACCACTCCATAGATTTCGGTGATAAAGAGTACATAAAGTGTGTCGAAAAAATGAGTGGCTAGTTTCCCCTTCAAGGAAAATTCTCGTTCTAAGGACTCTCCCTCTAAAAAGAATGACAACCTACAGTCAATCATGAAACATTCAACAATAAAAGGGATCTCACATCAAGACCCTGCACTCTATCTGAAAATGAGCATAACAAGTACAACAATTCCACATTGAAGAACTAGAAGAGAGTTTTCCTCAAAAAGAAATAATGATAAAAGAGAAACATGATCTACACCATGGATGTCACAGTTGCTACAGATAACATATGAAGGCTGGAAAACCCCTACAAGCTTCTCTCCATGCTCAAAAGACTTCAAAAACTACTTCAACCTACTGATTGATCCTAGCACCCATATACTCAAACCTATAAAAATTCTTTTCAGAAGTGTTGCAATCTATGAAAATAGGCTTCCATTGGATTCAGAATGTCCAAAAACCCCTATTTGGACTCTTCTTGGGCTCCAAAAGGCCAAAAACTCATCAATTTATGGCTCTCCCAAGTTTATTATGTTATTTTTCATCAAATTGGATAAACTTGCAAACTGAGTGACAAATATGCCCTTTTATTCTCTCGGGAGGCAACAAATTCGCCCACAATAGGAGAAAATTGTCACTTCTTTAATTATCACAATAACCCTTATGTGCTAAACCAAGGAAACATGGTGCCATATGACCAAGGGTTGGGCCAATGGTCTGCCCCCACCGGCCTAGGCACCTGATTCGTCAGGGTGATTTCATATGGACTAATGTGGTTGAGGTCGAGGCTAACTGCCTTCCCCGCTGCCAGAGATCCAAAATTGTTAGCTAGTGGTTACGCACCGGCACCATGACCTGGGGACAATCCTCAACTCTGCCCCCCATCGCTAACCCTTACCTCTCCGCCTCTGGTTACATGCAGCGTCATGGGATCGGGGCCAGGGCCTACAACCCTGCCCCCTCTACCTAGCACCTAACCCTTGCGCAATCATTTTTTGGGAGGTATCATGACCATGGGTTGGGTCTAATGCCTATCCCTCTCTACCATGGCCCTCAACTCTTTGTGCTCGGTCTTATGGGGATTCTGTGACCAAGAACTATATGTCATTCCATTGCTTCATCTGTGACTAGGCCAGGTTCGTATGGAGGTATACAACCGGGGACTGGACCCCAACTCTCATTGCTCATTTGCAACTCGTGTCAGGTTCCATGGGGAGAAACATGTGACTAGAGGTCGAGGCTCACTACCTAGCTCCTCTCCCAAAACATGCTCAACAAAAATTTAAATAGAAGAGTCACCCTATAGGGGTAAGAAACACCCATAGGAGAGTTTTCAAGGAACTAGAGTTAGTTACGGCAGGTTACTAGTTCGAATCTTGTCGACGCCATCCATCCCATAAAAAATAAAAAAAAATAAAAATTATCCAATGTGGAAGTGCCATGTGGCGACCTCTGATTGGGCCACATGGCAGCCTCCCATTGGGCCACCAAAACCAAATTCGACCAATCATATTCAACCACCTACATCCTGTATGATCCTAAAACATGGCGAGTTGTGGTTGGTCCCATATGCCAGTTGTCATGCTAACGTCATCATGACATCAGCAATAAGGACTGCCCAGTCAGCAACCCAGTGAGCACACCTACAAATTTTTTAGATGTCAACCAAAAAATTCAAAACATCATAACTTTATCATACGACATTGGATTGAAGCGATTCAAGTTTCATTGGAATCAGAACTATGAACACTACAACTTGACGTTGTTTTCAAAATATTTTGAGCACTGTAATTTTCGAGAAAAATTTTGATCTCTAGATCATAAAATGAACACGAGCATATACATATGAATGAATTGTTGATCAACCAGAGAAATAGTTCACAAATAAGCAACGATTGTTGAATAAAATACAACACACCTTCAATAATGTAAGTACCAAATCCATCGAAATATTTATATTTCCTTAGTACATATGAAAACAACATACATCACAAACATTTAAAGAATAGTTTTACAATATTCACGACATATGCATGAAATCGTGTTGGCTCAATGAGCTTTTGAATTAAGTAAAACTTCCAAGATGCATAAAGACAGTGAACACCACTAGCCCCAATAGTGAAGCATTAGAGCAGTCACTTGCTCCTTCAAAACAACTATCTTCCTCTCCAATTCCTGGTAGGAGGAGCCAAGGTGAAAATTCCTTTACATGAGCAATGAGGGTGTATATATAACAAATGGGGTGACCATTCACCTGCCTTGTGACTCTTGTACTACCCTCATGAATGTTTGACTTCTCAATGACCTTTCAACTTCCTACGTGATTTTTTGTATTACATGGATAACTCTTGGACTTCCACTTTACATTACATTTCTCCAATATTGAATTTACATAATCCACAAATGATGTGGAAAATAATGGCTTGTGACCAGACATGACATGAAATTTATGAAATGAACTTCATGATGATGTGGCACTGCCAAGTTGTCCTTCTTGTTGTTTTGTCTTCATTAAAATATGTATCCAATTCTTTGTCTTTATGAGATATATGCTTTGTTCTTCATATATGCCCTCCAAAGGGTTGTGAATCAGATGGAGTCTTCATGTGGTCCTAATCTTTATTCTTCTATTGTAATCCAATGTTCCTTCACCTTCTTTCCTGATGATCATCTTATCTCCTCATCTCCTTAGGTGTCTTCTAGCATGGTCTCCTTCTCCATCTCCTTCGTCATCATCCTATTAGGACATAATAAAATACATGCGACTACAATCCACCTATGACAAGACAACATTAGTCTGTAAATTCCTAGCCTAAGATGCTTCATGAAATCACTTATTAGGGCTAGAACTAGAGACTAGTTAAGTGACTAACTCAAGGATTGCACATTTCCAAAGGACAAGGTCTGGTAATGAGGCTTGAGACTGCGGAATGTGTGGTTTGGGATGGTCAGGGTCAAATAATTACACAGTTGAGGGACTCAAGGACTCAGGTTCAAGGCTTGAACCTTGAGACTACACAATGCGCAATTCTGGAGGCCTGGGAAGGGGGACTTCGCAATTGAGGGACTCAAGGGCTCAAGATAGAGGCTTAAGGCTTGAGATAATGCAGTGCGCAGTTTTGAAGGCCTGGGCTGAGTGACTATGTAGTTGAGGAACTCAAGAGGTCAAGATTGAGGCTTGAAGTTGCCCAATGCACTATTAAGACAGGAGAACAGGTTGGGAGATTATACAGTTGAGGGGTTCAAGGCCGCAAGCTTGAGGCTTGAAGATTGAAGTTTCCCAATCCGTAGTTGTGGAGGGAAAGAAGCCAAGTGATTGCACAGTTGTGCAGTTCAAGAGCTCAAGGTTGAGGCTTGATTCTTGAGACTACGCAATGCGTAGAGAAGGCTAGTTGGAAGCAAGGATTCTGCAGTTCTAGAGCTCAAGGTTGAGGCTAGATGCTTGAGACTGCGCAATGCATAGAGAAGGCTAGTTGGAAGCAAGGATTCCGCAGTTCTAGAGATCAAGGACTGAAACTGAGCACTGAGACTATGCAGTGTGCAGTTCCAAGATGAAATTTCAAGGTTTGAGGGTTTATACTGCGTAATGTGCAATTCAGGAAGGCTGAGTGAATTCAAGTTGCATGGGAACAAAATTTTCCGAATAAAGCTAAGTGTGGGATCATTGAGGCTCAAGTGAGAAAAGACAAAAATAGATCATGATCACACACTCGGAACAGTTGACAACATTACATTGATCACTCAAAAAATAGGAATAACATGATGCCCTCAATGCGGCAGCAATGCAACATACCTCTCCAAATGTGACACAAAAGATACACTTTGCGACGAAAGTGACGACACTTGTGTGACGGCACATGAAACTTTGGGAATGAGTGTAAAACTTGTCTACATGGCTAGTAGGACTCATAAACACCAAATTTACCCCTTGAAACAAGACAAAACTCCACTTTCTTGATAAGTGACACTTCCTGTGCCAAAATACGACATTTTCTATATAAAGAGAAAACTGTGAACGACACTTGTGATACGTGAACGATGATGAAAACAACACATGATAGAGTCAAGATAACATGAAATTGACACTAATTAAAATGAAATCAAGTGAAGGCAATAGTTGAAAACATGAAAGCAACACTCACGAAAGTGAAGGTGTGTAAAAGCAACAGTTTGGAAAACTCACCGAAACAAAATTGCAATCACTGCTAAAAGTGAAATATTGTCAATGAAAGCGTGCACTGACTATCGACACGGGTTGATCATTGCACAAGCACATTCTTGATGGACTGTGTTATGCATGTACAAGCTTGCGTAAAATAATGCACTCATGAACTTTTTGCAAAATGAGCATGTGCAAGCAGGTGACTTCGACACTTATAATCCAAGAGGGAGCTCAAAGACTTAACAAGGCATTAGCCGACCAAGAAGTGACTATGGAATGATCGATTGAAGAGGGTTTTTGTCACAGCGACAAGATTCCCTCAAGAATCCTAATAGGCCCAAACAATGGTGACAAGTCATGGTTGTAGAGGCTCAACATTGTTAACAAATTGACAATTTTATTATGTTACCATGGCTCTAAATCGTCATTATTTTCTATGTTGAAATCAATACTATAGGCAATACCTCTTTTCATAACTAGTAGTGATTTTTAGAGGGCACATATTTACAAAGTTGTGGGTCAAGTGTTGCATTAAAAAATGACTCATAAACATTAATATGTTGACATTTAGGCATTGTTTTAGTGTCCAATGCATCAATATACCAAGAACATATTATCTATTGAAGCAATGTCAATCTCAATTTTATTAGTTGGACATAAATATAATTATCTTAGCATATATTATCTTAAAAACATTGAAATTGTAAATAATTTTCATTTCAATTATACCTTCTTCATGGCTTTTCCACAATGATAAAGTTTTTATACAATGTCAACATATCGACATACTAAAATGTAAGTATATAAATATTCCTAAACAAGAACATTAACAGAGTGACATTTACATAATAATGTAAAGCCTAATTTAAAATAAAAAGGAGTGATTTCTTGAAAGCCTTAATTTCAACATGCAAGTATGAAAATGCAAAAATGAAAATTGTGTTGTAAAAATATTTTTTTTATTTCAATGTAGTAATGAAATCGTTAGAAATTGTGCCTTTTTTTATTTTAATCCTTATAAATTATGTGTTTTTTATTTAAATATATATGTGTGTGTGTGTGTGTGTGTGTGTGTGTGTCATCCTCATAAAGATAACAATTACAAGAGAACTCACAAATCACTTAGGGAACTTAACAATTACAAGGGAAAGCACAAAGTTCTTAGGGACCTTTAAACAATACTAATATTGGAATGAGGGGGAATGCTATTACATAAACCTCGAGACATATTTTAATGAAAACGGGTGTAATATCCCCAAATGGGAATATTCGGCAAAGCCTGCTGCAATAACGCACTCCTGATAAATATGTGCACTAAAATGGGTTTGCAGCTCCTGGATCCCTTAGATCAGTGGATCTAGTGTCTAGATCCAAAAGGAGAGCAAAAACAAATCAAACTAAGTGAGGTAAACAGACCTCTCACCGCCTAGTCTAGCTGGAAAACACCCAAAGAGAGGGGTTGCAGCTATATGCAACAAACTGCTTCAAAAATAATGCAGTTCAACTGTTTGAGAGTAAGAGACCAATATGAGGGTCCATTATTCAGCTATACATCAGAAAAATAGACTCTAAAATGCAGCTTATACATTGTATAACAGAAAGGAAAGGAATATACAAGAAGAATCCCTCAGAAATGAGGTGTCACAACCACAAGAAATAGAGGAATAAGCTTGACAGCGTTATTTTCATTGGTTGAAGCAACAGTTGACTACATCTCAGATCTAAAGCAGATTTTTACACAAAATGATAGATATATTTTAGATATGTATACAAGAAAGGCTCCTTTATACACTCCCCTTGGGAATTTCATCAAAACATGAACAACAATGAGTAGATCTGAGATCTAAGTTACAGATCTGCAGTAATATTTAGAAAATTCTAAAGCATATGATGTACAGCAGATCAGATCTGAACTAACATGGATTGGATGACCAATCCACGGATCACCACAGTTAAAGGAAGAATCCAATCACTAGAGATCTCTCCTCCAAGATGATGCCAAAACTCCCTGCAACTCTGCTCTTGCAAATAACGCAATCCTAGAAGAGGGACTGTGTTGTAGGCTCTTATTATGCTTTGGCCTGATGCCAAGATATGGATTTGAATCTCCAAGGGTCTAGAACACTCTTTTCAAAGGGATAGAAGACTTTCCCAGTGAATAGGGGTGCTAGAGATGCATAGATCTAAACAGATCTATCCTCCACTTGTTGCAGCTCACAAGGACAACCCAATCCTAAGCAAGATCAACATTGTAAGTGCAAGATGAAGCTTGTCCAATTGCCAGATAGTGGACAAGACAAACAAGGCTCCTCCAAGAGTTTCTCTAGGAAGGAGGTGGGATTCCCGCTCAGGAACACCCAATGCTAAGCAGCATTATTCTCAGCTAAACAGCAGAGAATGATATATGTCTAAGCAGACAATATATTCAAAAATATACATAATCAATGACCTTCTCATGCTGCTCTCCTCTTTCTTTTATAATATGAAAGCCTTGTCAAACCCTAAACCACTTCAATGAGTTAGCTCCTTTCACATGTGGAGCCCCCATCTAAAATTGCATGGTCCATCTATGAGGTACATTGCATCTAGATTGTGTTGTAGATTTGGTCAAGGTTGACCCAGTCTCATAGCTCAAACCCATTCACACCTGCAAGAGTTTTTTTTACATGGCCCAGATTTATCCCTGTTCACATGGGCATTGATTTATTCATTGTTCTCAGGAGTTTTACATGTCCTTTATTCATTTATTCATGCAACAGAAAATGAAACAAAAATGTATATTCCTTTTAGCTTAGGCTAAGTAGGAATATTATTGTCCTCCCCTCCAAAATATTGCTTATCCTCAAGCAACTGATAGGGTGAGTGCTGCAACACTTCTCCTTCTCCATTGGTGACACCATCAAAGATCAAGCTCTCCTCACAAGCTAAGTTTTCACCAATCCAACCCATCATGAATTGTTCCTCCAAAGTCATCATAAGATGTACATAATCCATCCCACAAGGAGTAAAAAATTCAACAGAAATAAACATGGTTGGAGCAATGCTCTCTCTAAAACATGTAGCATGAGGTACATAGAGAAGTTCCATTACATGTGGTACATACAAATTTACCATCCTCCCTCCCTACAGCCCCATAAATAGCACAACTATATCATCCAAGTATGGAAGCATAATTACATATATACAAACAGAAATTTGAGCATGAGGAGGTGGGTCAAAATCCCACATGTGAGGCCAACGCAATGCATCTCCTGCCTGCATTAGATCAAGGTGTGGTAAGTGATCTTCCCACCACTTACTTGATTCATAAGTTATCTTAACATGGCTGAAGATGTAAGATATGTTTGGTGCCTTTGGGAAGCACCCATCATGAAAAACGATCTCCCTTTGCACAACAAGGGAGTGGCCAAGTTCAGAAATTTTGGTGGCCCAATAAATGCCATGAGATCTACATAATATATCACTCCCTTTAGGAGTCATGGCCTGCAAAACATGGTAAAATAATGTGACAAATTAGAAAATGAAACTTTCTCTACATGAT
The DNA here is from genome assembly GCA_034641835.2 of Pinus albicaulis. Lineage (NCBI taxonomy): Eukaryota > Viridiplantae > Streptophyta > Pinopsida > Pinales > Pinaceae > Pinus > Pinus albicaulis. Next base: position 907,471,922 of record CM076580.1, on the reverse strand, counting down.
CAGATTCTTTACCATCAAAGTTCCTCATACACACGGAGTTGTGCATGGACATTTCTCCTCTCTCAAAAGAAGGAAGAGATGGTTGAAATGACTCTTGCATAGAGTTCCTTGGCTGCCCCAACTCCACATAGCTCATGCACTCTTGAAAGTTCTGATGTAGTTCCCCATTCAAGCCATCCCAATCAAAGCTCCTCATGATTAGGGTGTAGATCATCATTGACTACATATGGCTGAAAAAGAACTCTTTGTGTGCCCCTTGTAGTATCTTATGCTTGAGTTTGGAAGCTCTAGACAAGAAGACCCTACCATGATGATAGATGACTCCTCCTTGGACTAAGTAGCCCTCTTCTTGTTGCATGTCATCCAGTATCATACATGTGTGGAGATATTTAGAATACTCTACAAGTAGTTGAGATTTCCAGTACAAATCTACACTGTTCAACAATGACAGCGCTAATGATACATCCACAGGAATGGCTGTCATGTTGTTGATCTCCTCTTTGACATCTCCCATGTCAAAGGTGTGTGTTGAAAGGCTGGTCCTTCCATTCTTCTCCTCCTACAATGCAGATTCAGAAATGAGAGGGGGTTGTAGTGGTAAGGCAAGAAGATTTCCCTTCTTCTTGAGCTGTCCCAAGCCTCCCAGCATTGTAGTTTAGTCTTCCATTGCTCCAATCCCTCCTGGATCTAAGTTTGGAGTAGCACTTTGTGAGGTCTTCCTGACAAGATCTGAATTTGGTGGCCTCCCAGGGGGTTTGCCACTAGATACGAATGTCCCATGCAGAAATCTCATGAACATAAGAGAAGGGACTGTGAGGTCCTTGCTTCCACTGCGCAAATCCATCTCTGTTTTCTATGTGGAAGTGTTAGGTGAGGGGTAAGCATGCATGCCTTGGATCATTTGAGGTTCACCACTCTTCATGTCCACCCATTCCATTTGCAAAGCCTTCCAATCAGTGGTAACTTTCCCCAATGTAATCAACCATTGGACACCCAAAATGATATTGGTGTCTGGTATGTCAACTACAAAAAATTGATCCACCAAAGTGTAGGATCCCATAGTGACTGAAAGTGATGGGACATAATGCATGCATTGCATTGTTCTATCTCCTGGGACCAAAACAGAGAATCCCTCAAAAGTATCAGTGGGTATTTCCCTCCTCTGCACAAGATGAGCATCAATAAAGTTGTGGGTTTCCCCACTGTCGATCAACACAAAAACCCCTTGATTCATGATTGAACCTTGAACTCTTAAAGTCAAGTACTTAGGTACTCCTCTAAATGAAGCAAGAGTTCTTCCTATTGGAGAAAATTCTCCATTTCCATCTCCAGATGGTGTGGGATCTCCTTCAACATTATCAGCGCTCTGACCTCCCCTCGGTTCATCATCTTCTTCTTCCTCCTCAAAATGCGAAGACAAGAATGTAGAGAAGGGTCATGCTCTGAAAAGTTTCCTTTGCTTTTGGCAAGGCATCTTAAAGGTCTCTAGCCCTCTCAATTTCATCATGCAATGTAATGGGCTTGGTAGATTTAACCAACCCATGAAGAGGTTCATCCAAGCCATCGATGAACATGTACACCCTCCTTGTTGTAGACAGATCAGGAACCATAACAGATAATCTCAGAATCTCAGAGATGCAAGATTCTACATTACCTGACTGCTTCAAATTTACAAGGCTCATGAAAGGTGCTTCTAGATCCTTCCTGTCAAACCTCTCCATCAGTCTTCTAGTGAATTCAAAATAGGCAGTCACATTGGCATGGCCCAACGTAGAAAACCCATGGAACCACCAATTGTGTGCTTCACCTTCAAAGTGTAGCGTTGCAATCTTGATAGCTTCCATCTCAGGGACTTTGTTCAACTGAAAGTAGATATCCAGCTTTTCTACCCATGATTTGGCAGAACTGGTGGATGACCCATCAAACTTGGGTAAAAATAATTTTCCCATAGAGTGATGTCGATCATGATTCTGGATGAATCCACCATCTCTATAGTGATGCCTTTGTCTTCTTTTTTCCTTGACGTGACAAAACTCTTGAAAACTCAAGTGGTCCTTGAATATCTGATTCTGAGACTCATATTATTCAAAGTAGTCTTCAAGGGATGCTTGCTCATGAGGCCCTTCATTCTCCACGGCCAATAAAGTAGGCATAGTAGAGCATTGTGGAGCTTGCGGAGCTTGTGGATGGTTCATTGGTTGATCATTCCAGTGGTGAGACATGCCAGAGCTTTCTCCAGGATGAAATCTCCTAGGATATTCCTTGATCCTGTCCATTCTCATCTCTTCGATCTCTTTAGTAAGATCTTGCATGGCTACCAAAAGAGTTCTTTCAAACTCTTCTCCTTATTCATCACTTCCAGTTTCAGGGGCTTTACCCTTGTCTTGATCATCATTGGTGTAATCAAATTTCTTCTGTCCTCTATTCAGATACCTCTTTTCTCTGTCAGTAAGAGGCTAATATTCTCCTGAATGCATCTTGGTTTTGGCTCTTCAATGAAAGCACAGGCTGTGCCAAGAAAGAAGCTTTGATACCACTGTAATATCCCCAAATGGGAATATTCAGCAAAGCCTGCTACAATAATGCACTCCTAAGAAATCTATGCACTGAAATGGGTTTGCAGCTCCTAGATCCCTTAGACCAATGGATCTAGTGTCTATATCCAAAAGGAGAGAAAAAAAAATCAAACTAGGTGAGGTAAACAGACCTCCCACCACCTAGTCTAGCTAGAAAACACCCAAAGAGAGGGGCTACAGCTATATGCAACAAACTGCTTCAGAAATAACGCAGTTCAATTGTTTGAGAAAAAGAGACCAATATGAGGGTCCATTCTTCAGCTATACATCAGCAAAATAGATTTACAATGCAGCTTATACAGTGTATAACAGAAAGGAAAGGAATACACAAGAAGAATCCCTCATAAATGAGGTGTTACAACCACAAGAAAAAGAGGAATAAGCTTGACAGTGTTATTTTCATTGGCTAAAGCAATAGTTGACTACATCTCAAATCTAAAGAAGATCTGTACACAAAATGATAGATCTATTTCAGATCTGTATACAAGAAATACTCCTTTATACACTCCCCTTAGGGATTTCAGCAAAACATGAACAATAGTGAGTAGATCTGAGATCTAAGTTACAGATCTGCAATAATATTCAGAAAATTCTGAAGCATATGATGTACAGCAGATCAGATCTGAACTAACATGGATTGGATGGCCAATCCATGGATCACCAAAGTAAAAGGAAGAATCCAATCACTAGAGATCTCTCCTCCAAGATGATGCCAAAACTCCTTGCAACTCTGCTCTTGCAAATAACGCGGTCCTGGAAGAGGGACTGCGTTGTAGGCTCTAAGTATGCTTTATCCTGATGCCAAGATATGGATCTGAAGCTCCAAGAGTCTAGAACACTCTTTTCAAATGGATAGAAGACTTTCCCAGTGAAAAGAGGTGCTAGAGATGCATAGATCTGAAGAGATCTATCCTCCACGTGCTGCAGCTCCCAAGGACAACCCAATCCTAAGCAGGATCAGAACTGTCAGTGCAAGATGAAGCTTGACCAATAGCCAAATAGTGGACAAGACAAACAAGGCTCCTCCAAGAGTTGCTCTAGGAAGGAAGTGGGATTCCCGCTCAGGAACACCCAATGCTAAGCAGCATTATTCTCAGCTAAACATCAAAGAATGATAAATGTCTAAGCAGACAATATATTCAAAAATATACATAATCAACAACCTTCTCATGTTTCTCTCCTCTTCATTTTATAATATGAAAGCCTTGTCAAACCCTAAACCACTTCAATGAGTTAGCTCCTTTCACATGTGGAACCCCCATCTAAAACTGCACTGTCCATCCATGAGGTACATTGCAACTAGACTGTGCTATAGATTTGGTCAAGGTTGACCTAGTCTCATAGCTCAAACCCATTCACACCTGTAAGTGTTTTGTTTACATGGCCCAGATTTATCCCTGTTCACATGGGCATTGATTTATTCATTATTCTCAAGAGTTTTACATGTCCTCCTTTATTCATTTATTCGTGCAACAGAAAATGAGACAAAAATGTATATTCCTTTTAGCTTAAGCTAAGTATGAATATTACATTCCTCCCCTCCAAAATGTTGCTTGTCCTCAAGAAACTGATAGGGTGAGTGCTACAACACTTCTCCTCCTCCATTGGTGACACCATCAAAGATCAAGCTCTCCTCACAAGCTAAGTGTTCACCAATCCAACCCATCATGAATTGTTCCTCCAAAGTCATCATAAGATGTACATAATCCATCCCACAAGGAGTGAAAAATTCAACAAAAATAAACATGGTTGGAGCAATGCTCTCTCTAAAACATGTAGCATGAGGTACATAGAGAAGTTCCATTCCATGTGGTACATACAAGCTGCCCATCCTCCCTCCATACAACCCCATAATTAGCACAACTATATCATCCAAGTATGGAAGAATAATTACATATATACAAACAGAAATTTGAGCATGAGGAGGTGGGTCAAAATCCCACATGTGATGCCACCGCAGTGCATCTCCTTCCTGCATTAGATCAAGGTGTTGTAAGTGGTCTTCCCACCACTTACTTTTTGCATAAGTTATTTTAACATGGTTGAAGATGTAAGATATGTTTGGTGCCTTTGGGAAGCACCCATCATGAAAAAGGATCTCCCTTTGCACAAGGGAGTGGCCAAGTTCAAAAATTCTGGTAACCCAATAAATGCCATGAGATCTGCATAATATATCACTCCCCTTAGGAGTCATGGCCTGCAAAAACATGGTAAAACAATGTGACAAATCAGAAAATGAAACTTGCTCTACATGATCATATTCTTTACCATCAAAGTTCTTCATACACATGGAGTTGTTCATGGACATTTCTCCTCTCTCAAAAGAAGGAAGAGATGGCTGAAATGACTCTTGCATAGAGTCCCATGGCTGCCCCAAATCCACATAGCTCATGCACTCTTGGAAGTGTTGATGTAGTTCCCCTTTCAAGCCTTCCCAATCAAAGCTCCTCATGATTAGGGTGTAGATCTTCATTGACTGCATATGGCTAAAAAAGAACTCTTTGTGTGCCCCTTGTAGTATCTTCTGCTTGAGTTTGGAAGCTCTAGACAATAAGACCCTAACATGATGATAGATGACTCCTCCTTGGACTAAGTAGCCCTCTTCTTGCTGCATGTCATCCAATATCATACATGTGTGGAGATCTTTGGAATACTCTACAAGCAGTTGAGATTTCCAGTGCAGATCTACACTGTTCAACAATGACAGCGCTAATGATACATCCACAGGAATGTCTGTGATGTTGATGATCTCCTCTTTGACATCTCCCATGCCAAAGGTGTGTGTTGGAAGGTTGGTCCTTCCATTATTCTCCTCCCACAGCGCAGATTATGAAATGAGAGGGGGTGGTAGTGATAAGGGAAGAAGATTCCCCTTCTTCTTGAGTTGTCCCAAGCCTCCCAGCGCTATAGCTTGGTCTTCCATTGCTCCAATCCCTCCTGGACCTAAGTTTGGAGTAGCACTTTGTGAGGTCTTCCCCACAAGATCTGAATCTGGTGGCCTCCCAGGGGGTTTGCCACTAGATAAGAATGTCCCATGCAAAAATTTCATGAACATAAGAGAAGGGACTGTGAGGTCCTTGCTTTCACTGCGCAAAAACATCTCTATTTTCTATGTGGAAGTGTTAGGTGAGGAGTAAGTATGCATTCCTTGGATCATTTGAGGTTCACCAGTCTTCATGTCCACCCATTCCATTTGCAAAGCCTTCCAATCAGTGGTAACTTTCCCCAATGTAATCAACCATTTGACACCCAAAATGATATTGGTGTCTGGTATGTCAACTACAAAAAGGTGATCCACCAAAGTGTAGGATCCCATAGTGACTGAAAGTGATGGGACATAATGCATGCATTGCATTGTTCTATCTCCTGGGACCAAAATAAATAATCCATCAAAAGTATCAGTGGGTATTTCCCTCCTCTGCACAAGATGAGCATCAATAAAGTTGTGGGTTACCCCACTGTCGATCAACACAGAAACCCTCTAATTCATTATTGAACCTTGAACTCTTAAGGTGAAGTACTTAGGTACTCCTCTCAATGAAGCAAGAGTTCTTCCTATTGGAGCAAATGCTCCATTTCCATCTCCAGATGGTGTGGGATCTCCTTCAACATTTTCAGCGTTGTGACCTCCCCTCAGTTCATCATATTCTTCTTTCTCCTCAAAATCTGAGAAGACTTCTATGTAGTGTGCTTCCCCAGCAGCACATCCATGTCCAGGTGCCCATGACTCTTATCAAGTGAAACATAGCCTCTTCTTCCTTAGCTCCCTCCGGACTTCAATATCAAGAGGCTTCTTGAATGAGCTCTCCTTGGAAGGCGTAGCTTTCTCTTCCTTCCCTTTAGAAAGGTAAGGGGGCTTGTCCTGAAAAGTTGCCTTTGCTTTTGGCAAGGCATCTTAAAGGTTTCTAGCCCTCTCAATGGCATCATGCAATGTAATGGGCTTAGTATATTTAACCAACCCATGCAGAGGTTCATCCAAGCCATCAATGAACATGTACACCCTCCTTGTTGTAGACAGATCAGGAACCATAACAAATAATCTCAGAAACTTAGAGATGTAAGATTATGCATTACCTGACTGCTTCAACTTTGCAAGGCTTATGAAAGTTGCTTCTGGATCCTTCTTGTCAAACCTCTCCACCAGTCTTCTAGCAAATTCAGAATAGGCAGTCACATTGGCATGGTCCAATGTAGACAACCCATGGAACCACAAATTGTGTGCTTCACCTTCAAAGTGCAGCGCTGCAATCTTGATAGCTTCCATCTCAGAGACTTTGTTCAACTGAAAGTAGATATCCAGCTTTTCTACCCATGCTTTGGCAGAATTGGTGGATGACCCATCAAACTTGGGTAAAAATAATATGCCCATAGAGTGATGTCGATCATGATTCTGAATGAATCCACCATCTCTATACTGATGCCTTGGTCTTCTTTTGTCCTTGAGGTGACAAAACTCTTGAAAACTCAAGTGGTCCTTGAATCTCTGATTCTGAGACTCATATTCTTCAAATTAGTCTTCAAGGGATGCTTGCTCATGAGGCCCTTCATTCTCCACAGCCAAGAAAGTAGTCATAGTAGAGCGTTGTGGAGCTTGTGGAGCTTGTGGCTGGTTCATTGGTTGATCATTTCAGTGGTGATACATGCCAGAGCTTTCTCCGGGATGAAATCTCCTAGGATATTCCTTGATCCTGTCCATTCTCATCTCTTCGATCTCTCTAGCAAGATCTTGCATGGCTACCAAAAGAGCTCTTTCAAACTCTTCTCCTTCTTTATCACTTCCAGTTTCAGGGGCTTTACCCTTGTCTTGATCATCATTGGTGTAATCAAATTTCTTATGTCCTCTTTTCAGATACCTCTTTTCTCTGTCAGTAAGAAGCTCATCTTCTCCTGAATTCATCTTGGTTTTGGCTCTTCAATGAAATCACAGGTTTTGCCAAGAAAGAAGCTTTGATACCATTGTAACATCCCCAAATGGGAATATTCAGCAAAACCTGCTGCAATAACACACTCCTAATAAATTTGTGCACTGAAATGGGTTTGCAGCTCCTGGATCTCTTAGATCAGTGGATCTAGTGTCTAGATCCAAAAGGAGAGCAAAAACAAATCAAACTAGGTGAGGTAAACAGACCTCCCACCACCTAGTCTAGCTGGAAAACACCCAAAGAGAGGGGCTACAGCTATATGCAACAAACTGCTTCAGAAATAATGCAATTCAACTATTTGAGAGAAAGAGACCAATATGAGGGTCCATTCTTCAGCTATACATTAGCGAAATAGATTTACAATGCAGCTTATACAGTGTATAATAGAAAGGAAATGAATATACAAGAAGAATCCCTCAGAAATGAGGTGCTACAACCACAAGAAATAGAGGAATAAGCTTGACAGCGTTATTTTCATTTGTTGAATAAACAGTTGACTACATCTCAGATCTAGAGCAGATCTCTACACAAAATGATAGATCTATTTCAGATCCGTATACAAGAAAGGATCCTTTATACACTCCCCCTGGGGATTTCAGTAAAAACATGAACAACAGTGAGTAGATCTGAGATCTAAGTTATAGATCTGCAGTAATATTTAGAAAATTCTGAAGCATATGATGTATAGCAGATCAGATCTGAACTAACATGGATTGGATGGCCAATCCACGGATCACCACAGTGAAAGGAAGAATCCAATCACTAGAGATCTCTCCTCCAAGATGATGCCAAAACTCCCTGCAACTCTGCTCTTGCAAATAACGCAGTCCTGGAAGAGGGACTGCGCTGTAGGCTCTGAGTATGATTTCGCCTGATGCCAAGATATGGATCTGAAGCTCCAAGATTCTAGAACACTCTTTTCAAATGGATAGAAGACTTTCCCAGTGAAAAGGGGTGCTAGAGATGCATAGATCTAAAGAGATCTATTCTCCACTTGCTGCAACTCACAAGGACAACCCAATCCTAAGCAGGATCAGCGTTGTAAGTGCAAGATGAAGCTTGGCCAATTGCCAGATAGTGGACAAGAAAAACAAGGCTCCTCCAAGAGTTGCTCTAGGAAGGAGGTGGGATTCCTACTCAGGAACACCCAATGCTAAGCAGCATTATTCTCAGCGAAACAGCAGAGAATGATATATGTCTAAGCAGACAGTGTATTCATAAATATACATAATCAACAACCTTCTCATGTTGCTCTCATCTTCCTTTTATAAGATGAAAGCCTTGTCAAACACTAAACCACTTCAATGAGTTAGCTCCTTTCACATGTGGAGCCCCCATCTAAAACTGTGTTGTCCATCCATGAGGTACATTACATCTAGATTGTGATGTAGATTTGGTCAAGGTTGACCCAGTCTCATAGCTCAAACCCATTCACACCTATAAGTGTTTTGTTTACATGGCCTAGATTTATCCCTGTTCACATGGGCATTGTTCTCAGGAGTTTTACATGTCCTCCTTTATTCATTTATTCATGCAACAGAAAATGAAACAAAAATGTATATTACTTTTAGCTTAGGCTAAGTAGGAATATTACAGTCCTCCCTTCCAAAATGTTGCTTGTCCTCAAGCAACTGATAGGGTGAGTTCTGCAACACTTCTCCTCCTCCATTAGTGACACCATCAAATATCAAGCTCTCCTCACAAGCTAAGTGTTCACCAATCCAACCCATCATGAATTGTTCCTCCAAAGTCATCATAAGATGTACATAATCCATCCCACAAGGAGTGAAAAATTCAACAAAAATAAACATGGTTGGAGCAATGCTCTCTCTAAAACATGTAGCATGAGGTACATAGAGAAGTTCCATTCCATGTGGTACATACAAATTGCCCATCCTCCCTCCATACAACCCCATAAATAGCACAACTATATCATCCAAGTATGGAAGCATAATTACATATATACAAACAGAAATTTGAGCATGAGGAGGTGGGTCAAAATCCCACATGTGATGCCAGTGCAATGCATGTCCTTCCTGCATTAGATCAAGGTGTGGTAAGTGGTCTTCCACACACTTGTTGCATAAGTTATCTTAACATCGCTGAAGATGTAAGATATGTTTGGTGCCTTTGGGAAGCACCCATCATGAAAAAGGATCTCCCTTTGCACAACAAGGGAGTGGCCAAGTTCAGAAATTTTGGTGGCCCAATAAATGCCATGATATCTGCATAATATATCACTCCCATTAGGAGTGATGGCCTGCAAAAACATGGTAGAATAATGTGACAAATCAGAAAATGAAACTTGCTCTACATGATCACTTGCACTAAAATGGGTTTGCAGATTCTGGATCCCTTAGACCAATGGATCTAGTGTCTAGATCCAAAAGGAGAGAAAAAACAAATCAAACTAGGTGAGGTAAACAAACCTCCCACCACCTAGTCTAGCTGGAAAACACCCAAAGAGAGGGGCTGCAGCTATATGCAAAAAACTACTTCAGAATTGACACAGTTCAACTGTTTGAGAGAAAGAGACCAAAATGAGGGTCCATTCTTCAGCTATACATCTGCAAAATAGATTTACAATGCAGCTTATACAGTGTATAATAGAAAGGAAAGTAATATACAAGAAGAATCCCTCAAAAATGAGGCACTACAACCACAAGAAATAGAGGAATAAGCTTGAAAATGTTATTTTCATTGGTTGAAGCAATAGTTGACTACATCTCAAATCTAGAGCAGATATGTACACAAAATGATAGATTTATTTCAGATCTGTATACAAGAAAGGCTCCTTTATACACTCCCCTTGGAGATTTCAGCAAAACATGAACAACAATGAGTAAATTTGAGTTCTAAGTTACAGATCTACAGTAATATTCAGAAAATTTTGAAGCATATGATTTACAGCAGATTAGATCTAAACTAACATGGATTGGATGGCCAATCCACGAATTAAGACAGTGAAAGGAAGAATCCAATCACTTGATATCTCTCCTCCAAGATGATGCCAAAACTCCCTGCAACTTTGCTCTTGCCAATAACGCAGTCCTGGAAGAGGGATTGCACTGTAGGCTCTGAGTATGATTTTCCCTAATGCCAAGATAAAGATCTGAAGCTCCAAGTGTCTAGAACACTCTTGTCAAAGGGATAGAAGACTTTCCCAGTGAAAAGGGGTACTAGAGATGCATAGATCTGAAGAGATCTATCATCCACTTGCTACAACTCACAAGGACAACCCAATCCTAAGCAGGATCAGCGTTGTAAGTGCAAGATGAAGCTTGGCCAATTGCCAAATAGTGGGCAAGACAAACAAGGCTCCTCCAAGAGCTGCTCTAGGAAGGAGGTGCGACTCCCGCTCAGGAACACCCAATGCTAAGCAGCATTATTCTCATCTAAATAGCAGATAATGATATATGTCTAAGCAGACAATATATTCAGAAATATACATAATCAACAACCTTCTCATGCTGCTCCCCTCTTCCTTTTATAAGATGAAAGCCTTGTCAAACCCTAAACCACTTCAATGAGTTAGCTCCTTTCACATGTGGAGCCCCCATCTAAAACTGCGTTGTCCATCCATGAGGTACATTGCATCTAGATTGCGATGTAGATTTGGTCAAGGTTGACCCAGTCTCATAGCTCAAACCCATTCACACCTGTAATTGTTTTGTTTACATGGCCCAGATTTATCCCTGTTCACATGGGCATTGATTTATTCATTGTTCTCGGGAGTTTTACATGTCCTCCTTTATTCATTTATTCATGCAACAGAAAATGAAACAAAAATGTATATTCCTTTTAGCTTAGGCTAAGTAGGAATATTACGACAGGAAGAATTTTACATTTTACCGATAAACAAAATACATTCTCCTAATAATGAATTATTGGATGATACATGCTTGTTACGAAATAGTGGATGTCCTCCTCGGTCTGCTAATGATGTCCCTCATGCGAAGAATTATGTAATTTCACCGTGAGCTCCATTGTCGGTTCATCGTCTTCCTCAAGACATTCGGCAACTTCTTCCTTCAACGAATCTGCAATTGTGGTGGACTCCCACACAGTTTCTGGTAACCTCTTATATTCTGGTGTTGCAATCAACGTGTCTTCAAGATCGTCTGACTCTTCTTCCGTCGTTGCTCACAATTCAATGGATCATGTCTGCAAGGATTGGAACCACTTCCCTTTTTGTGGTTCCATCCTTTCCCACTCTCCCTCCTCTGCCTCTCCTTCCTCTTCAACCACGTCCGTTAAGATTTCTTTTTATAGATTTATTTCGTCAAGATGTAAGGAGAGAGAGAGCATTCCATTACTCAGATGGAAAATTATAGTTAATCCTAAGGAGGCTAGGGCTTCGGGTCAGAAAAATATTCATTTGTTTGGCACCTCCTTAGCATCCATCATAGAGTTAAATATGGTCGGTTCTCACATCCCCCATGGGTCGGCACATTTTCTCAAATCTAGGTCACTATGGTGAGAAGTGATATCATTTTTTTGTGAGATCTATCAAAAGGAAATCCATTTCTTTGATGGAAACATTTTCTCAAATCTAGGTCACTATGGTGAGAAGTGATATCAATTTTTTTGTGAGATCTATCAAAACGAAAAAACCATTTTTTTTATGGAAAATTATTCTTATTGAATTATTTCTCTGAAGCATAATTTCTAGGAAAAAGTAGGAATCCTCATGGTATCTCAACACTTTATCTATGAAGGTAAGTAGCTTGACAATTAGCTTATTCTATTTATGGCATTATTAAGGATTCTACTTTTTTCTTGGCTATTAGATTGTGTGGAAGAGCAAAGGGCATAGTCTTATCATCCAAACCCCTCTTCTAAGATGTGTCAAAATAAAACAGCCATTCCCTTTGATCCAAATCTCTCTATGCACTAGGCATATATAGGGGCCAAGTTATAAGAGGTGTCATTGTTGGAAATATCTTCAGAAGAAGTCAATTATATCCACTCCGGCTATAAAAAAAAAAAAGTAGACATTTGTAGGTTTAATGATTAATGGCCTACTTCTACATGTTTCATGTTTGTACTAGTGGATACACAGTAGTTGAACAAATGAGTGTGATATATCAGTTTGTTCTAAAATATGTTTTACTCTATTTTTCCAATCTTGATGTTTAAAAAAAAAAGTGATAGAGGATGGACCTTGTTCTAGATAAGAGCAGGACTTTTTAGAATGTTGTGATTTCCAAAACTTGACACTCTTTCAATGCCGCAATGCATGTATGTGTTTGTTTTCCCAAATTGCCATTACAATTTTAGCATTTACCGATTTTGGAGGACATTCGAAATATTTTAGGCAGTAATATTCAAATGAAGGTTGAAAGCAATAAGGTGGCATTCACTACATATACTCATATTATTATTAAAGTAGATCTTAGTAAAATTTTAGCAAATAAAAGGATTCTCAAATGGAAAAATTACAGGTGGACTCAAATTCTGGATTATATGAATACAACTTTCTGGCATCATAATTGTCGACAAGCAAGTCACCTTATGATACTTGTCCACTAGGTTGACCCCGTCCTCTAAGAAAGAAAGGGTCCAACTTAAAGACAAAGAGTCGATATTATATTAAGCAACGGAAATCCAATTAACTAGATGAAAAAGACTAAGATTGACAAAAAAACTCAAAACTAGATAAGGATGAAAATGTTGGTCCTAAAAATTTGAATGAAGGAAACCTCTCTTAGGTAGAGAATCAAGCGGATAAACACCTTTCCAGTAACCCTCCAAGGGTCCTGGTAAACTATGGATAGTTCATCAAGAGGAAGATGAAAGTTTATGACAAAGAGTTCCAAAACAGACAAGAAGCAGACACTTTTGGTGAATAGTAGGCCTTAAGAAGCCACCTTTCAGATGGTTTCTATAGAACTCTTACCAAGGAATGGATTAAAGTAAAAAAAAAAAAGGAGAAAAATGCACGATTGAGGATTTTTTCATTTTTTTATTTATTGTGAATAATTTATTTATTCACTTTAGGATCTATATAGTGTTAAGATTTTGGGGTAGCATCGGATGTGCTCTAGCTCTGAAATTTTGTGGAGGATTTGGAGTGCATGAGATCTCCAAGACCCAAAAAACGTTTGAATAAATTCCATATGGTTTAAGAGATATTCAAATAATTAATCTTTTTAATTAAGGACCCTAAGTCTAACTTAGGAAAATTAAAAGATTAAAATGAATTAAATTAAACATGTGATGAGAATTACTTAAGTGACATAGATCAAGAAGCTTCTTATCTTAGTCGTTGATTAGAGATTAGATCATGGTCGTTGGTTTCCCAAGGAGAAAAGTATAAGAGAAGGGCTTGGGGTCACTTGGAGTACACACACATTGGCAGAGCACTGAAGCTAAGCTGAAATTCTAAGGCGTGGTTTGCTAAGAATTTCAGAAGTGTTTGCAATACAGTGAGGGGCAGTATTGGCAAGGCAATGATCTAATCTCAAGCAAAGAGTACAACAACAGCAGAGAGGCAGCATACCGAACAACACAGAGGTATCCCAGAGCCACGCAGCGTTGACACAAGCCTAGTCAGGGTAGTGCAGAGGCAGCATAAGCCCTTCAGGGGTGACGCAGACCCTTCCAGAGCAGCGGAAGGCTGATGTAGAGGGATGAGGAGCAGCGCTGGGGTTTCTGGTGGGCCAGAAAGGGCTTGACTTCTGTAAATCCTATTTGAGGGTGTGAATCAGCCATATTTTCCATGTCTGAGTGAAAGAGGTATTGTTGTCATGATTTTCTGTGGGGCTAACCATGTCTAGTGCCCAGAAATTGTTGTATTCAGAATCTTCTTAATAATAAAACCCTCCAGAGCTAGTTGCAGCGCTTTTCCCGCATTGGGTTTTTTCTGGGTACATTTGTCCGAAAAATCTGTGTCACTTTGTCATGTGTGCGTTATGTTCAGTAAATGATCTGTAAATGTGTAGGGTGCAGTTGTGTTTACTTTGTTGATTTTACTGAATAATTTAGAAAATTAGCTTGTAATTTAATTCAAGTAGGAAAAGTAAATCGAGACACTATAGTAGGATTTCTGTTTAGAAATTTTCACAGAGGAAAAGGCTAATATGGTGAAGGCTAAAAGGCTAAGTCGATTCTCCCTTACTGTTACTCATCTCTGCCTCTGATACCACGTGAAATTTTCAATCTGACAACTATACAGTTGCAATGATAGATTTATTCCTCCTACTTATTATTTCAATAAGTTATTTTTTAGAAATCTTCTCGCAAATATCGAAATAAATACTACTGAAACATTCACAAATACATATGCAGAGAAATAAACAGTAAAGGACATAAGCACCAGAATCAATCACATGTACACAGTTATTTTTGGACAATTGTCCTCGGAAAAACCTAATGCGGGAAAACCGGTGCAGCAGATGAGGGTTTTATTAATTCTTCAGCAAATGATATCTTTACAAGGGAATATAATGGCAGATAAAATCTGAAACACCTGACACTGAATTTTTGGCTCCCTCAGACAATTCTCTGACACCTTGATTTGTAGAGATTTGCTGAATAAAGAAGATTTATCCACCGAGATTATCCTGATCACATATCAATTCGAATTCATATGCAACACATAATCTCTTCCACTCAGATCATCACACATGCGGAAATAAAACAAGCGATAGCACATCAAATCATCATACACATTAACACAGTATGTATGGGGAAAGCTTATAGCTGAAAACCCCGCAGCTATTGTGTATATTATAATGGAGAAAAACATGTAACAAACTCAGTACAATACTCCTCACAAGTACTCAGTACTATCTCATGAAGTTACACACAAACTAGCTTGGTTTTGAACAAGTCACAGGTTCAAAACACATCCACTAATTGCCTGCCTCTATTGCGCAATCAAGGTTGGTCTAATGAGAGATCCAAGGTTCGAATCTCCTTGGCTTGACAGCGCAATCATCATGGGAAATTCCTCCAAGTGTGGTGCAAATCTCATGCACAACTGATGTCGCCACTGATAGCTAACTCCACCCTTTCATCTACCTCTTTCACCGGTCTCCACTGAACTGTCCATGCACTGTAGTGAACTGATGTGTTCTTGAGTTGAATAACGAGTTACTAATTAATGAATTAAATAATATTTAATTCACTCCACTCATTACTAGTTGATTAGCTAGTTAAACTAATCTCAACTAGTTCAACTAAGTTAAACCGAACACAACTCCACCAACTGTCTCATCAACTCCACCAAACTTCTGCCACTGAAGTCCTAACCGAAGTCAACCATGCATGAGCTCACCAAACCCCTAGGAATAGCGTAATTCCTCTGTCAGATGCATGAGCCACTTCTGTAGCTCGAACTGAAGTGCTCCAAGAGAGTAAACTAAAGTTTAGAGTCCAAATATTATTAAGGGTAAATAATATTTGACTTTTCTATTTTTAGGATAGGCAGTCTAAAAATAGACTTCGACCTATATGTCTAAAAATAGAGGTACATCTATTTTTACCAACATGACCAATACTCCAAGAATAACATACTGCAACCCCTGGACCATGCTCCATATGTCTAAAAATAGACTTTGCGCCAAAAATAGCCTGCGGGCCCACTTAGTGAAGGCGACTTCATTTCACTAAGCTCCATCATCTTGCTGCATTTTCAACATGATCAACCTCTGTTGGCTCATGTGCCTGTCTGCGTGTTTCTCTACACAGTCCTAGCACTGGATTGTGTAAATCTGCGTAGGGACTGTGTGGGTTCTCTGCGCTGCAACCTCAAACTGCCTCCAGTGGCCCATTGTTGCCCTTTGTCCCTGATCATGATCACTACTGACTCCCTCTTCCTGCTTCTGCAAACCCTTCGCCCTACAACTCTCCCACTGAAATCGAATTCTATTACTTCATAATCGATCTCCTCTAGGTACTGAGTGTATGCCCGACTTATTTTCCAAATGACCCTCAAGCCTTCTTTTATAATCTTCTCGTTGGAGAACCAATGGCCTAGATTAGAAAATTAATCAATTGCTAAAATTAAAACTTGACTTAATCTATGTTTTCTAGAAGATTCACACTCTGACTAATTAATACCCTTTAATTATTTCATTTTCCTAAGTTTAGACTTAGGGTCTTCATTAAAATAATTTATTATTTTAATAAGTCATGAACCGAGTGGAATTTCCACAAACAGTTTTTGGGTTCTTTGGAATGTTGTTGTCCAAGCCTCCCTGTAAAGTTTGAGACTTGGAACACTTCTGGATGCTACAAAAATCAACATGTGTGTGTGTAATGTAATTTCCATTCTTTATATATATATATATATATATATATATATATATATGCACAAAAAGAATGTAATTTCCATTCATTTTTAATTGCGTCGAGAGGCACTTTACAATACAATATGGAGGAGATGTTGTCATGAGCATATCTATCATTACATATACAGCTTGAGTGAGCCTAATGGTTAAGAGCATGTGTTTCCTCCTAAGAGGTCACAAGTTCAAAACCAGAGGGGGGTAGAGTATGTATGCCTTCGTAGACTTAACAGTGAAATCGTTGTGGAGAGGTGGGTCCCTTGTCCCACAGAGAAGGGGGTCTCATACACCAATTTGGTGTCTAGCTTGGTTGTGACCTTAAAATTAGATAATAATAATGAATAAATAATAATTTAAAAAAATTACAAGTTACACATAAATTAACTCCATTACACATTACACATATATATTCTATCCCAAAACTCAAAATTCAGAGCAAGAAACAAACAAGAAAGGCTAGGAGTTTATATGATATATCTACTACCCACAGATTTATCAAATGGGCATATTGATAATTCTTTGATATGTGTATTGCATGCTCTCAATAAAGATGGATTGTATTATCTAGAGTTTTGTTGCAAAACACAAGAGTTTGTTTAGGGTTTTCCAAAACAATTTTATATTTTGGAAATTAGAACGAATTTTCGAGGGTTCTACCTAACACTTCTATTTCGGAGATCAAAACTAGAAGATATTGAAGCTAGCTAGCAGCACACTCACCAACAATCCTTATAATTTATTCATTTGACATGACACTTTAAATACCCTTTTTCTTGATCCAAACCCAAATCTAAAAGAAGAAAGTTGATATGAAATTTTTAGTAAAAATAATTAAATAGTTTGCTTATAAATAAAAGCATAGCTCACTTAAATTCATTTAACATCTAATATTCAGTAGCTGAAACCACATAGTATAATCTGAATTGTTTTCAAAACGGATTGAATCTTAAAAATTAAAACTCATAAATAGAAAAGTAGTTTAAATTTTGATGAAAACTAACTAGTTGAAAGGTATTTTAAATGCAACTGAAACTCACAATTTGGAAGATGAACGTTGAGCTTTTTATATATAAACAATCTTTTGTATATATAAACAAATACGAAGTTATAATGCATATGTGTATTGCAATAAATAAATATCAATGAGAATTTTGATATTCTATATATGTATGTATGAGCAAGGTCAAAAATATGTTTTGGGTTGTGTTTTAAATTCTTCAGTGCATATATGTCTTTTTTTTTTGGTTCCCTACTATCTTATTTTCTTTATTTCAATTTCTTATTTTCATTACCTTCTTTATTTCAATTTCTTATTTTCATTACCTAAACACTAAGTCAAATTGAGTTTTACAAACCCGAAACATAACTTAAATTCATATTTTATTTGTAAATTTGAAAACTATAAACCGAAAAACTGAATAAACTTTAAAAGTCAATACATAATACGTTTCACAATAAGATAGCCAAAAATTCAATAAACCTTTTGCATACACCTTTTATATAAATATATATACATAACCATTTTCAAGTTTTGTATTTTCATACAAAATTACACTTCAGAAATTGTACTCTTTCTAAATATTTTAGATGCGTTATTTTTTTTTAATAAATTTATAATATATTTATTAATTATTACTTTTTATAAATTAAATTTAAAATTTCAAAATTTTATATAATATTTAAAAAAGCTTTATTAAATTTAAAATATGATATAAATTGTTATAGAAATTATCAAAAAGATGTTGCCTCAACAAAACATCATATAATGTTGTGAAAACGTTTAAAACCTCACTACTCGAATATATATACTCGTACAAAAGCAATTACTCCTTGGTGGCTAAATGGATGTTCTTTGCTACCCAAATCAATCATAAATACCTTTACAATTCCTCTAACCATTCACTTAATGTAAGAGATGCTCCACCAACTAATCACATTAGTAAGTGACTTGTTAATGGCAGGCTGATAGTGACTCCATATTGTCAAACTACTTCAATGTTTACATTCCAGTAACCAGAGCAAGACAACTCAGTGGAAAACTAAAATATGCATCTGACCATATTGGAACTCGACAAGGATTATTGATCATTGACATATTCCGTTTACAGACGGGACTACCTACAACACATTCAATATAGGGACTGGGACAGTGCAAGCCAAATAAATGGTAGAAATTAGCTTATTCAAGTATTCAAGTTTTACATACAAGCGAGGTGCGAACTGCTGAGCGTAATGATTTCAGTATATCAGGCATATACAAGACATATTTACATTCCAAGGTAATGTTAAATGGTAATATGCTCCTTATAAGTCTAGTAAATTACATCGTCACATGCCCATTTCTGTCCATCTAAGATCTGGGACCCTAGAACTAGACTAAAAGACCAGAACATTGCAGCACAGTTTTCTACATTTTCCTCAGTGGCGATATAGTTCTCTTTTTACCTATGAAGAATTGAGAAGGACAGAGAGATTGCCTGTAAAAGGAGAAAAGAGACGGAAGACAGAAAGAGCATGGTGATTCTGGATTTAGAAATGCATGCATATACTTTTACAAATTGAATAAAGAATGAGATTTAGAAAATTGAAAATTTAGAGGGGACAGAAAATTCTATTCTTCACATAACGCAATTACCTATATCCAATTCCAGATTCAAAGACTTAGTAGAAGATTTTAGCAAACGGGGTCCATCAGGTTGAGGTCTATCAACAATGAGTTGAGTGGCCTATCAAAACCTAGTAGGTGTGCCTCTAAGCCAGATGCAAGTCTTGGATATATTTAACAAAAATAGATACCGCTAGGTGGCTGCCCAAACCGAATAGTAATGTACTATAATGACGATGTGTATGTGGAAGTGTGGCCCACTCTCGTAACAAAGGGCCATTTAAATATTAAAAAACACATTTCAATAACTTGCACAAATAAAGTGCAAATCTAGATATGCTAACTTGTGAATATAAAATGCAAATCTAGATATACGTCAGAAAGTAGAAGGCTGCTGTGCAAATAGCTTGAAAAGAAAGGAAAAAGAAAATCCTTCCAATTAATGGGTTAAAGGCTAGGCAGTCAAGCTAAAAAATACAAATAAAAAATGGACAGAGAACAACTTTTTCACCACTGCATAACATCAATCTTCAGCATAACAAATTAAGTTTCAAATAAAAACCATTGTGATCGGTAATGGAATTTGCATTCTTCCTAAAATTTAAGTTTGAAATCAAAACCATTGAGTTCCATAATAAATTATAATATATTGATGAAATTTGCAGGATAACATCCACAAAATTAGGGAAATAATGATATATCTAAAATGGTAGAAGGGAAACGTTTGGCTTCCCCCAACATTTGACTTTATTATGAATAAAGCACAAACATACCAAATTTTGGCAAGGTACCTAAAAGTATTATACAAACCCATTGTGATCTGCTGAAAAGCTACCTCAGAATTAGCAATATAGAAGACAATATAGTAGCAGCTTGCCAAAAGACAATTCCGAACTCCGCTTGCATCATCTCCATGTCTGCCTTCTCAATATAGATTAAAATGATAGGTTCTACGATTGTCACATTGCATAGATAGAAGACCTTGGTTGAAGTACCATAAACACATCCGTGCCTATAGAAGACCTTAGTTGAAGTACCATAATCACATCCGTGCCCACATCAGATTTTCTCCAGCTGAGCAATCTCCACTAACAATTTGTGTAAAGATTGTGGCTTTGCAAAGAAGGGGCAATGATCACTGCCTTTGATCTTGAAAACCCGTTCTGGAGGATTTGCATCAATCAACCGCTGTTGAGCAGCTGGAGTCAAAACACGATCATCAGATGTTTGAATGAAGAAACGCCTTACACTGCCATAATTCTCTTCCGTGAGAGAAATCCTCTCCAAGATTGGTGCAAAAGGAATTGGCCGCATGGACACAGTCGCAAGGGCAACATCCTGTAAAATAGAATTAAAATTTAAAGTTAGTTAGCATTTAATTTAATGCCTGTGAATGTCCCATATTCCTAGTCTATAAATGAATACAATGTCCCATATTCCTAGTCTATAAATGAATACAAGGTAAAACTAGCAATGTTGCACCAAGTTTCCGGGAGGGGTCCCATATTCCTAGTGTATAAATGAATACAAGGTAAAATTAGCAATGTTTCACCAAGTTTCTGGGACGGGGGATGTGGGAATGGGGGAGACTGCATAGGGACATGTGGGAGCACCCCCAAGTTTTAGGGCAATTCAGGGGATGAGGGACCATTAGTGTAAAATATATATATATATATATAAAATTCAAATTCAAATTCAAATGAAATAAGTTTATTCATACATTATAAATGATTCAATGAAATAAAAATAGGAAAATTTTGTATACATTGATTTAAATTCAGCATTCATTATTGTACAATATATTCATTATTGTAGATACTAAAATATGATTGGTACTCAGCAAAATAGTAGATATTAAAGTCTAAAAATTGGAATAGTAAATTGAAGTTACTTAAACTCAAAAATAGTAAAAAGTGACAAGATAAAGACCGATGATCAAACTTGTCGACCACAAACTAGGAACTAGATTAATTTGCAAAAAAAAAACATAAATATTCATGTGCATCCATATGAATCCAAAACATTATACACAAATACGCAAAGTTTCTCATATATATAGCAAGGGTGCATATAACCAAAATAGCAGTGTAATCCATATTCGACCCAAAAATACATCAACAAAGAGGCTCTAGATGTCCTCTATAGTCCAAAAAATTCCATGCTACAACAAATACCTACATACCATCAAAATCATTGCATACTTTGGGATCTTTATCATCAATATCACCCTCTGAGCATTAAAATAAGATAGAAAAAGCTTAACATGTCAAATCTGGATTTTGTTTGAGTGATAGGTGCAATTTTACTAGGGTCATGACAGAGGAGTTCAATAATCAATGCCACCAACATCAGCATACATAGAGGGTTTAGTGCTCTTGATAAAATGTTAATTCCATACCCTCATACATAACAGAATCCAACAGAAACATTGCAACCATCCAAATCCTGAAATCTTGAAAATTGTTAAGTCTGTTGGATTTTCGGTGGGATTTAAAATTCCACTTTCTCCATATGAAATCCAATGAGGTCAGGGTCACTCTCAAACATCCTGAGTCAATTAATGGTAATATTAAAAAATTAAGTAAAAAGATGAAAATAAAGATAAAAAAGAATGTTAAATTTAACTAATTGTGTAGCATTCGTAAGACCTTAGGGTTGATTATTAGGGTTGATTACAAGTGATTGTTTTCAAACAAAATTCAAAGCAACACCCAACCTTTTTGGAGGGGGGCACCCACAAATACTGCTTTTGGGGAAATGCATCCCCACATTGGGAAAACGTTTGTGTCTCCCCGAGTTTCTCCAAAAGGATATGGGGAAACATTTCTCCAAGTGTTCTCCCATCCTGGATGCATGGGAAATGTGCGAAGGGCACACCCCACTCTAGGGGACACATCCCCGTGAAACACTGAAAAATAGTTACAATACAAATAAAAAGGAACCATTTTAATTTGCTTCATTTAAAATTCAGGTTCCAATTCTCCTTCGATACTTTTAAGTATAATCTACAAATGACCTAATTTGTTTAGCTATGTAACTTGCAGAATGAATCATCTTTTTGTTATCAATATCATCTTCGGCATTGCATTGTTTAATACTAAATCTTTCAAGCTGGAATTCTGAGCGCTGAGAAATTGCATTGCAGACGTTATGCCAATTCATGACTTGCGTTTAAAATTATCTAGGTCCATAATAGTGTGGGTCCTGGATGAATTGGGCATCAGATAGAAATTGTTGATTGGTCAATATGTTCAGAATGTTGACACTTGAGTGAACAAGCGATAAAGACATGTTAATGATCTATGGCAGCACAGTGGCTAGAGGCGAAAGTCGAACAACAGAAAAATATAGATAGATACAACGACAAACAAAAGCATGGTGTCTACACTATAAGTAGAAGTGAATAGACTAGAGGATTGAGGTTTTAAACAGTAAATTATGCGGATGTTGGGAACTGGGATAATATCAGTTTATATAACCATTTAAAGAAGTTGGGTTTGGAATAAAACGACATTGGAATGAGAGAATTTTCAATATGACACGGCATAAAATGATAGAGTGAGGAGATGAAGAGAGAAGTGTAATAGATATTACATGGGCTAGAACGTGTTCAGAGTTCATTTATTCTCCCACAGTCACAGCACTGAGGCTTTTACCCGAAGTGCTCTACCAGTATTCTGCTCTGCTTTATGAGACACAGTGAAGACTTACATGGGCTATCCAGCAACTTCAATCGCAGATCATTACAGTCTTCTCTGCAAAAAGCACTGTGGATATGGATAGGCTACGGAGTAAGCCCAATAATATATTCAATACTAAACATTGTGAAGGATAAGGAGTTTCCTCTCCTCGAGAGAAATGCACACCGATAGATAGGTACATCGGTAGTATGATTGCCCAGAACAGACTCTCCATGGAGTTTCTTCTTGGGAAAAAGAGACTGTTAAGTTAGTACCTCAAGAAGAAGACTAAGTACACAGATTGCATGATTGCCCAGAAAAGACTCTCCAGGGAGTTTCCTCTCAGAAGAAATATAAACTGATTAGTATCACAAGAAGACTTTGTACACTGATAGCATGATTTCCCAGAACAGACTCTCCGGGGAGATGAATTAATACATACAAGAGATCATGCTGGATTTATAAGGAAAAGGGCGGGCTGCTCAACTTAGAATTGGAAGTACACAACTTTGAAAAAATAGGTTAAGTACAATACTCGTAGAAGAATGAGTTGGATAAACTCGCTGACAGATACACACATTCTTTAGATGCAACTTACATTGCCTATTCAATGAATGAGCATATGCGAGATCAATATTTAATTCAAGAAGAAATTACAAAATGTTAAGGATTATGGTAAAAAGAGGGTTATAATGATGATGGAGGAGCATTAGAGCTTCCAAGCCATTAAGTCTTCAATGTGAAAAAGCTTTAAGAACAGGTCTTTATTTTTTAGAAGAATTTATATTCTTCTATGTAAATAAATTGTATTTTCTGAGTTGAGATATTTAATGATTTTTAGAGCTAGATGAATCATAATTTTAGAAAAGCTATGAATAGGTGAGATTTTGTCGATAAGGCAAAAGAAAATTTACCTTGAAAAGAGTAAGAGATTTTAGGATTTAGAAAAATATGTTTATGGAGCAATTTATGGATGTTTTATGGAGTGATTTGGGGATTTAGGAAAATCTACTTTATGGGGTGATTTATGGATTGCTTTTAGGATTTAGAAAAGATATTGCATTTCTTAATTCTATTTATTGTATGTCTATGGGAAATGAGAAATAATGGCCAAAATGAAAGTGAAATCAGGCCAAGAGAGGCATGAATACTTATGTAATTGTTATGTAATTGTATGGACATGATTTCATAAATGAAAGTAATTTTTATTATGTTCACAAATTGTCTCTATGTGTATGAGTGGATGAAGAATTCCAATTTTATGTGTAATCTGGAACTACGCAGAGTTTCAAATCTTGTATATGGGTTTGAAATTAAATGATATGAGATTTAAATATCACAAATGAAAGTGCATAGATTTTTTGTGTTTGTTTTATTGCAGGAACAAAGAACGAGATCAAAAAGTGATTAAAGGTGTATAGACATCTTGATGTCAATATTTCATTGACATCCCAGAAGTAGATAGTCAGAAATTGCAGGAAAAGTGAATTTTCCTGCATCAAGTGGTATCAAAGTTGGTTAGCTCTTCAAGGATGATTATGTTCTTTGAGATTGGAAGAACGGATAGTTGTTTATACAAACATTAGAGTTGTGACAGTGCAATAGGTAAACTGGTCTTTATATTTCTAAATTGATTTGTTCATAGGAATTGATGTTTGTAGGTAGCAGTTGAAGGAGAGTGATTGTGGATCATACCTTGGAAGTTGTGACAAAGAGAACAAGTGAAGAAAGAATGGTGAAAGAAGAACCTTGTAGTAGAGGAAGCAGGGAACAAGTAGAAGTTCTCAAAAGAAGTAGATTGAGTAAGTGCAACAGCCAAAGGAGCAGAGGAGTGCTCGAGAAGGTTCTAAGTGTTGGAAAATGTAACTAGGTTAGGTCTTCATTGTACTTGAAGTAAAAATTGTAATATATTTGTCAAAAGAAAGGAATTTTATTATTGTTGAATTGACTTGTTAAAGCATGGGTTTCATGCTTGGGTCAATGGTTATAGGTCAAGCCTCCATTGTAGGCTTTAGGATTGAGTCAAAGTCAATTTATTGTTGGGACTCCTCCATCAAGCCATCCTCCCCAGCAAAGTCGTCAAGTCGGCCTCAAATGAATTATCTACAAGTTTGTTTCCCTCAGCATATTCATGTCGGCCTAATAAAATGGACACAACTCTTCATATAAGTCATGTCGGCTCATTTCTATGGACGAACCACTATATATACGAGTGCAAGGACTTCGCATTACTCCACCTTAGAATCTCGGATAGAATTGCAGAGCAGGTTCAGATCATCTTTGTAATTCGGACATCATAGATATGTTCTTGGTGCAGTCACAGAAAAGCAACTTCGTATCAGTTCAAAGGTTCTGAGATATCATAGGTTCAGTGCTAACTATCTACCACAATCTCGAGGCTATACTACAGTCAAAAGATCTCAGTGTTGTCTCAAAGATCTCAGTGCTATCTCAGGGTCTCGATGAAATCTCAGGGAGAAGATTTCAGTGCTTTCTTAGGAGAACATTTCGATGCTATCTCAGTAAAGATTTTGGTGTTTCCTCAAAGATAAGATCTCATGACAATGATGAATTGGTGGAATCACAGTATGGCGATCTCAGTATCATGACAATGAGAAGGATGATGTCTCAGTGTAAATACAATGACAGGCATCCAATGCAATCACAGTGAAAGGAAGATCAAATATGACTTGAGTTTAGGTCTTGATCGTCTCATTTTGAATCTACTGAAGGAAGAAATTTGACCAGGTTTTGCCCAACGAGTGGGGTTTTGCCCTAGCAATGTGCCTACATCTTGTCTCCTCTTTTATTCGTTGCTTGGCATTAGTCTTGATGATAAGAAAGATAAATTGAAAGAGCTCCTAATAATAATGAAAACATCACAAGATAATGTCTTAATAAGGAAAATAGATTAACTGCCACCACTATGGATTTTCCAACATGGTATTAGAGCTATGGTATTGGTTTTTGATTTTTGTAGCATCAGAAAGTGCTCTAAGTCTCAAATTTGGTGTAGAGGCTTAGACACTTGTATTCCAAATAACCCAGAAAGCGTTGTAGAAATTCCACTCGGATGTTGTTTTATTTGAAAAATTAATTATTTTAATGAGCACCCTAAGTCTAAACTGTAGAAATTTCTGAATCTTAATTCTTATGCAGAAATTATTTATGTTAATCCGGTTAAGCTTCTCCTACTTATACAACTTATCAACTGAATAAATTCAAGTTAACATCAAAGCAAAACACATAACAGATCTCTACCAATTCAGATCTAGAATAAGCACATGCACACATAGACAAAGTGACACAGTTATTTCTGGACAAACTGTCCCCGGAAAAACCCAATGTGGGAAAATCGGTATCTGGCTGCTGGAGGGCTCTATTATTAAGAATATTTCTGAATACAGACTTCTGGGTTCCAGATCTGGAAAACCCTATAGAGAAAACTCTAGATCTGCAGCACCTGGCTGATCTAAGACCAACAATACTGACTGATCCACACCCTCAAACTAGATTTACAGAACTCGGCCAGATCTAGGCCTAGAAACCCCATATCTGCCCCTGAAAGACACTGTGTCAGCCTCTGAAGGCCTCCAAATGCTCAATGTTGTCACTGGAAGGGACTGCGTTACTCCAAACTGGGTGACGCAGTCACTACACTGCCCCTAAGGGTCTCTGCGTAACCCCTGAAGGGTTTCCTGAAAATTACACTGTCCTTGTTGCTGCTGCTGCTGCCGTCTGCTGTTGCTACTGCTACCGTCTGCTGTTACTGTTGTTGCTGTCGTCTGCTGCTGCTGCTGCCTTCCTCTGCGCAGTCTTTCCTGATCTCTTCTCTGCTTCTTGTGTATTCTAGACCCCAGGATCAGATCATCCCCTTGGTCTAACTTCCCCTCTCTGCAACTGAAACACTGAGAATTCTTAGCAACCTCGCCTTAGAATCTCAACTTAGCTTCAGTGCTCTGCCTCTGTGTGTCTTACAAATGACCCCAAGCCTTTCCTTTATACTTTTCTCATTGACAAATCAATGGCCAAGATTAAATCTTTAATCAATGGCTAAGATTAAAAGAAAGCTTGATCCGTGTGACTTAAGACAATTTCATCACATGTTTAATTAAATTCACTTTAATTATTTTATTTTCTTAAGTTTTAACTTAGGAAATACATTAAAATAATTAATTAATTTAATATATCCTAAACCAGATGAAATTTCCCAAATCCATTTATGGGTCTTGTAGATCAGGTGAACTCTAGTCCTTCCTCAAAATTTGGGACCTAGAGCACAATTGATGCTACCCAAAATACACAAAATCTCAACACTCCCTCTTAGCATCATGTGCTCAACAGACCACCAATGCATTTACATGATTTTGGCACTGCTCAAGCGCCTGCTTGGCTCATCGAACTCGCATGTTGTCGTTCGTATCACCGCCCATGACTCGTCGGGCCGCGACCGGGGCAAACCACCGCATCAACAGGCCTCTCAATATGTTGCATCTGTGCTGCTCATAGCACTGCCACTGCTGATCTGCCGCACAGCAACTTCAGTTGTTGAGAGTAACAACTGAATCTCCTGCCCAATCTTTGACAGACAAGTCAGATGGGCTACATCCTCATCACTGAAGCTCCATAGGCTACAAATCTGTGCTGGCATCTAAAGAACGATGCACAGCGACAGCTTTGCCTGCATAATCAAAGTCCCTCTGCACTATTGAAGTCACATCAGCTCCTTGTGCTGAAATCTATCACGCTGTTGTTGCACTGCGTTGTTCCTCTAAATCTCTCTGCGCTGCTGCAGCTCTGCACTGCGTAAGCAGTACTGCATTGCACTGTTGAAGTCACATCAGCCTCTGCGCTGCTACTTTTTCTACACTGCGGCTGCGTTGCTCCTCCCAGACTCCAGATCTGCCTCTGCTTATGCCTCATCTGTGATCTATACACCCACTGCTCCACTTGTCCCGCTACTGTCTTAAGACTGTCGTAGCTCACTTGTGATCCAAGAGATGAGCTGCTCAAGGATCCCGCCTCACTTCCATGTAGCTCCTCTACATGTCCATGTCACCCCACCTCCGTGATTCATGAGCACTCATGGCTACATCATCTCCTGACCCATCATCTACCACAGCTGCCTTGGAAGAAGATGCTTCCTTGTCCTTCTTCTTTTCTGGACAATGGCTGGAAAAATGTCCCATTTCACCACACTGGAAGCACTTGATCTTAGAAAGATCCTTCTTCTTCTTCGTCTGCTTCTTTGATACCAAGGCTGCATTGTCCTCCTCTTCCTTCTTAACCTTGCTCAACGCAGGGTTGTGCTGCTTCTTGGTGAACCTTCGTAGTTCTTCTTGCCGCAGGATCGACCACAAGTTGTCCCAATCTGGGAGGTCCGCTCTGCCCAAGATACTTTGGACAAAGGTTTCCCAGTCATCCATGACTGCATTGAAGACAGTCCTGACTATCACTGCATCATCTATGGTTGCACCCGTTGCAGTCAGCTGATCCCTGATTGACTGCAATCTGAAGAGGAAATGCTCGATGTCTTCTCCCTTGGTCATCATGAATGACCTCATTTGGGCCTCCAACAACATCTTTCTTTGGACTGATTTTCCCTCATATAGGGAAGTCAAAGCCTTCCACATCTCATTAGTTGTCCTCTTCGCCCATGTGTGGTGTCACAGCAGATCCTTGATACCGGTCCATTATCAATCGTTTGCATGCCTGCCAGCCTTCTCTGGCGTCTTGGGTAGGAGACCCCGCATCTGCTGTGGTTGTGGTCCGTTTTGTGGTCTCTTAGACCGTGTACCTCAAGGACAATCGTTATCCCTTTGCCTCAATAACGGTTTGTTTGAGAGCTCTTCAGCCTTTTTCTGATCACGCAACTGAGGGAGCCATCTTTTGAACAAACAGAGCTCCTGTGAATTGATCTTCTAGATCTGTGGGTCCTTTTCGAACTGAGAACCCTCTACTCCCTCTAACACTTGATTTCCTTCCTTGGAAATCTACCAAATCAACTATGTTTCAGCTTCTTCTTTGATCCTCTGACCAAATTGCAAGTTTCTTTTGGCAAGAAACTCTCTGAGACGCTGATCTCTTCCCAAACTTTGTCACTTGTGCTAAGATTAAAAATCTGAAAACTTCAGAAGTTTAACCCCACTAACTCTTCTGAATTTCTGCAATTTTTTCTGGATCTGACAGATTCAGATCTGAATCACACTGGCTGGCTTCAAACCTAACCAACGTTGTTTTTGAGCTGCCTTTGCGCAGTAATTGCATGGGCTTGCTAGGACATAGCGCTGGACAGCGTCACCCTTCCCTCTGCGTGAATCTCCTCCTAAAAACTGCGTTGTCCCTTCATATCTGCTTTTTTGCTGCCTTTCCAGCTACTTTCTGCAGCTAGATCCTTCAGATGCTTCAGTTGGTGACCCTTCTAGATCTACAATTGCTCTGATACCATGTAGAAATTTCTGAATCTTAATTCTTATGCAGAAATTATTTTTGTTAATCTGATTAAGCTTCTCCTACTTATACAGGTTATCAATTGAATAAATTCAAGTTAACATCAAAGCAAAACACATAACAAATCTCTACCAATTCAGAGCTAGAATAAGCACATGCACACAG
The DNA here is from genome assembly GCA_034641835.2 of Pinus albicaulis. NCBI lineage: Eukaryota > Viridiplantae > Streptophyta > Pinopsida > Pinales > Pinaceae > Pinus > Pinus albicaulis. The sequence continues at coordinate 907,442,231 of CM076580.1, read as the reverse complement.
ACAAAGTGACACAGTTATTTCTGAACAAATTGTCCTCGAAAAAACCCAATGTGGGAAAACTGGTCTCTGGCTGCTGGAGGGCTCTATTATTAAGAATATTTCTGAATACACAACTCTGGGTTCCAGATCTGGAAAACCCTACAGAGAAAACTCTAGATCTGCAGCACCTAGATGATCTAAGACCAACAATACTGACTGATCCACACCCTCAAACGGGATTTACAAAACTCACCCAGATCTAGGCCTAGAAACCCCAGATCTACCCCTGAAAGACATTGTGTCAACCTCTGAAGGCCTCCAAATGCTCAGCGCTATCATTAGAAGGGACTGCGTTACCCCAGACTGGGTGACGCAGTCACTACGATGCCCCTAAGGGTCTCTGCGTAACCCCTGAAGGGTTTCCTGAAAATTACGTTGTCCTTGCTGTTGTTGTCGTCTGTTGCTGCTGCTGCCGTTTGCTGCTGTTGCTGTCGTCTGCTATTGCCTTCCTCTGCGCTGTCTTTCCTGATCTCTTCTATGCTTCTTGTGTATTCTATACCCCGGGATCAGATCATCCCCTTGGTCTAAATTCCCTCTTTGCAACTGAAACACTTCAGTGCTCTGCCTCTGTATATCTTACAAATGACCCCAAGCCTTTCCTTTATACTTTTCTCATTGACAAAGCAACGGCCAAGATTAAATCTTTAATTAATGGCTAAGATTAAAAGAAAGCTTGATCCGTGTGACTTAAGACAATTTCATCACATATTTAATTAAATTAACTTTAATTATTTTATTTTTCTAAGTTTTAACTTAGGAAATACATTAAAATAATTAATTAATTTAATATCTCCTAAACCAGATGAAATTTCCCAAATCCATTTCTGGGTCTTGTAGATCAGGTGAACTCTAGTCCTTCCTCAAAATTTGGGACCTAGAGCACAACTGATGCTACCCCAAATACACAAAATCTCAACATAAACTTAGTGAAATTAAATAATTAAAGGGTATTAAATAAAACAGAGTGTGAATCTTCTAGAGGACATGGATCCAATCATGTTATGATCTTAGCCATTGATTAGAGATCTAATGTGGGTGGTTGATTTCTCAACGAGAAGACTATAAAGCAAGGCTTGAGGATCATTTGGAAAACACACCACTGCAGATACTCAGTTCCCCGAGTAAATCGATTTTCTCAGTGGTCGAAGTTCAGCAAGAGAAAATCAACTCAAAAGGGAGAGTTGCAGGTGGAGGAGAAGCATAGAGGGTTCGGCAGCGATACGGGGTGCAGGGGCAGGTGACGCAACACAAGGAAGAGACAACGTAGAGGCTGGGAGGGAGCAGCGCAGAGGGGTGACGCAGTCCTCATGCAGAGCCAGAGCAGTGGTGACGCATGGGGTTCAGGAGGGTCCTTCTAGGGTTATTTCTCATCTGTCTATTTTGTGCGGAATTTCTCCAACGTTATCATAATTTCTCTTCATCACTTCTAACTGTAAATTGTACAAGAAGATTTTGCTGAATAATAGAAAACCTCATCTGCTGCACCGGTTTTCCCACATTGGTTTTTTCCAAGGACAAATGTCCAAAATATCTGTGCCATTTATGTGCTAGTATTTTCCTTATTGTTCTACACAGCAATTATATGGTGAAGTCTGCATTCGAATTTATTTCAATATTCACTGAAGAGATTTCTGCAAATAACTCATTTCTGAATAATAGTCTGTGGGGTTTTGGTTAAACGGTGATGAGGTGGGCTGTTATAGCACTCATCACAAGTTCAATTCCCTTCCCCGATCGGGGTGATATATTTGGACATGTTGATGAAAATGCAGTAAAAAAAAAGTGAAAAATGAAAAGAACTACCAAGCTTACAAAAGAAAAAAGAAAACTTATTTCTGAATAATAAGTAGAAGAAATAACATCAGATAATGCAGTGGAATTTCAAGTTGAAATTTTCACATTGGTCAAAGGCAGCTATGGGCTAATGAAACTAATGGCACTCACTACAGGAGCTCGAATGATCTCAGTGCCACCACAGAAGGTCAGATCTTTGAGATTATTATGGTCTATAGTGAATTGTTTTCAGTGCTAAAGAGTAACACTGTTTCGGTACCACAACAGTAAGAAGGGTCAATGTAAATGGTTCGGTCTAAGAATAAGGGTATATTAACAGTAATAAGAGCTCAGTATTCCAACAATAAAGTTATTGTTGTCCCAATGTAATTACTGTGATTAGTGAGAAAGTGATATGATCAAGATATCAAGTTCGAATAAAACAAATGTTGCGTTGTCATTACAAAGAGCTCGGATAGGGTGTAAAAATAATCTCTATGCTTCCACAGTTCGGATCTCTAAGTGATGGTACAATCCTAGCATGATTTTAGTGAAGAAATGACTTCGATGCTACGATCAGTGCTCCCAACAGTGAGTAGGTCTCGATGAAAAAGGTGTCGGTGTTAATACTATAGTTTGATGCCTCCACAGATTCGATGATACATGACTCGGTGTCACTACCTCTCACAATTTGAGTGCCATTCTAGTTCAGTGTCACTTCAGTAACCTCAGTTTAAAAGCTATCACGTCAACTTCAGTATCACAGTGTCATCATCTTGGTGATATTACAATGAAGAAATATTACAATAAAGAAATTCGGATCAACCTTCAAAGAAGAAGGATCAATGAATTCACAATATGAAAGAGATACATATTCAAAGGCTTTTGATCAAGTGTCACAGTGATCTAGTTTGGATTAAATCCAGAGTGATCAGCTATTTTTTCCAAGCCTTCAACATGATTGAGAACAACTTCTAACACAAGTAAGTATTGTGATCTTTGTGCTTTAGTCTTCTAACAATGTGTTTACAGTTTCCAAGGAGAGCATCAAGTCCTATCAATCATTGATCTCTCAATTACAAAAGTCCAAGGTATGAAAACTCAAGGTACGAATATTTATAAGCTTTGCCTTTCATGGTCCATATAATTCTAGCCTAGATAAAATAACCTTAAACCTTACCTTCAAGGATTTATAAAGCAATCTAGGATGTCAAGTAAAATCTTAGTATTAATTAGAAGGAAAGATAAACTTGATTTTCATATAAAGAATTCCATCCTCCATTATAAATTGAGAACTAATATCATATTCTAGGTATCTCATATTTTGTCTAGGAGTATTTGTTATAGGTACAAAATATCATGGCACTTCAAGGAGTCCCTATAAGGTTTGTCAAGAAACAAATGTATGTTTTAAATTACAAAACATTGATTTCCCCATAATACATGTTTATTCATGTATTATTGTTACTAACATCATTATCTCCAACTATATTGAATCATAGTGGTGATTCATCTCTCGATAAATCTACCCCTCCTCATATTATTAATTGTTTTTGTAGACCCCTAGACAGGTTTTCTGGAAAACCCTAACCTAAGGTATGCTACTGTGAATGTTTGAAACCCTAAATTGCTTAGGGATATTGAAAAATGTTATTTGAAGTTTTATTGATGATGTCATGTTTGGTATTTTGGTATGATCAGGAAAACCTAACTTGTTAGGATAAAGTCTCGAACCTTTGAAATATTTGTAATGTTGGGTTTTTCTAGGTTTCTACATTGAAACCTAACTCATTAGGGTTTGGTGGAATGTGTAAGCAAGACCCTTATAATGTCTTAGAAATGATTTCCTTGGTATGTGTGTGTTTTTCTGATCAAACCATAGTTTAATTTGTTGTCCAACTCTTATTGATATTTGTGAAGTTGGGTTTGACTAACACATGATATGAAATGCCTATGCATGATGATGAAGTCCTAGATGTATGAGTTAACCTATTTGTCGGTGGTCATGAATCCTAAGGTTTGGAACTAAGCCCTAGTCAAAATTTGTCTTTCTAGGATGATAGTATTTGTGAAATTCTAGGGTTTTGGAGTTGAACCTTAGTAGAAGTAAAAATCTCTGATGTATGATGAAAATATGATGATTTGAGATTTGTGTAAGATTGTTGAAATCTGAGTTTTAGTTGGGATTGATGTTTGATTAAAAATCTAGGGTTTGTAACTAACCCTAGTATAAGTTGGCCATGTCAATGACTAACCTATGATTGGTCTTGATTGATTAATACTCTTGTATGAAATCTAGGGATTTGTATGAAACCCTAGTGTTAGTCTAACATATGAATTCTGAAAGTTGTTAGATACTTTGTTGATCTATATTTGTTTGAATTGTTTCTAGGGTTTTCAATGAGTTGTAGTAAGGTATGTCATACTTTTGGAAGGAACATTGAAACCCTATATATAATGAAAGTTGTTATGAAATAGTCTAGGGTTTATGACAAAGTCCCTAGCAAGATGTTGAAGAGTATGTGTCTCTTGTTTACGTTTGGGTATCTGATATATGTAAAGTTGAAATGCTTTCCTTGTTTATGTTTTGGTTGCAGTTGCTATCTAAGTTGTGCAGGTACAAAATCTTCAAAATGGTGAAGATGTTTGATGATGATAACTCTGATGAAATGATTGGAAGCCACAAAAGATTCTCCGATGTCGAAGAAAAGAAGATGATCTCACTACATTAAGAGGGACCCTGGAGAGCTCCCTAGTTAAGAGGGAGGACATAGCATAGTTTTGATTAGAGAATGAATTTTGAAGGATATGTTGTTGTATGTGAAGGCCTACTGTGTTGAGAAGCAACATCAGGAAAACCCTGAAGGTTTGTGTTTAATTTATGAATATGTGAAAATAAATTATTGATTTGGGTTGTGTTTAAATCTCTCGAAGGTTTTGATAGCATGTTGGTTACCGATCAGTTTGATCGGGAGAGATTTGTTGTCCCTGATCTGTTGGATCAAGGAGAGGCTTTGTGAGTGAATCATTTCCTGAGAGGACATTTGGTCGGCACTTTGTGTTAATGTCTAGGTCCCAAAGTAGGGAGGGTGGCGTGGGTCATAGAGCTCTAACCATGGATACGCAGCTAGGTCCCTGGGTTGATGGTTAGCAAGTCTGATGGTACCTAGAGAGACTGAAAGCTTGAGTCCATCTTAGTCCCCCCCGGATAGATTGCCCTGGTCAGGAATCTAATCTGTGTTATTGCGGTGCCTAAATTGTTGAGACCAATGGATAGATTGCCATGGTCAGGAATCTTGTCCATGGCATTGTGGTGCCTAAACTTCTTCATACATAATGTGTTGAGATCTTCCATGTACCTTTGTGATTATATGTCAATATGTATACCTCTCTAGTTAAGAGGTATACTAGGTTTGGTCTTCATTGTAATTGAAGTAAAAATTGTAATATATTTGTCAAAAGAAAAGAATTTTATTATTGTTGAATTGACTTGTTAACGCATGGGTTTCATGCTTGGGTCAATGGTTATAGGTCAAGCCTCCATTGTAGGCTTTAGGATTGAGTCAAAATCAATTTATTGTTGGGACTCCTCCATCAATCCATCCTCTGCAGCAAATTCTTCAAGTCGGCCTCAAACGAATTATCTACAAGTCGGTTTCCCTCAGCATATTCATGTTGGCCTAATAAACTGGATGCAACTCTTCATATAAGTCATGTCGGCGCATTTCTATGGACGAGCCACTATATATACCAATGCAGGGACTTCGCATTACTCCATCTTAGAATCTCGGACAGAATTGCAGAGCAGGTTCGAGCAATCCCTATAATTTAGACATCATAGATATGTTCTCGGTGCAATCACAAAAAAAGCAATTTTGGATCAGTTCAAAGGTTCTATGATATCTCAGGTTCGGTGCTAACTGTTGACCACTCTGTGTTAACGACCCCATAGCAGTACACCCCTTTTTTCGCAAAAGGGATCCATCATGTTCGAGTGTCCATGCCATTCAGACTTCATCATCAGCCGACAGTTTTATGAATATATCATCAGCCCATTCTGCATATGTAAAAAGTAAATGATCTCAGTATGACTGCATCTGCATGTAACAGCCTAGGTAAATCTATGGTTTTGGTGACGATCTCCATTGTAGGAGGTTTTTTGTCTCGCCGAATCATCTGTGTCTCTAAACACAAATGATCGACAGAGTTTTTCCCTCTACTCTTACCCCAAAGCTAGAGTGGATTTTGTCGCTAAGATCTTAGGCGAGTCCTAGTGTTTTAGATCAAGTCTATGTAAAAGTGATTTGGGAATAATACTAGCTAATTGGCTAGATTATTTTATCACAAGTCACTTGGTCTACTGGATTATATTTTGTGTCGCAGAAATGGGTATTTTTGAGGGTCGATAATGAATGGGTTTTCCCCTTCATGTATTATAATGTAAAATCTTGATGTAAAAAAATATTTAGTGCATGGTCCGTCATAATTAGAGACCATGGCTAAGTATTAGAGGGTTGGAAAATTAATTAGTCCCCTCATAAGTTAATTAATTAAATTTTCTGGCCAAATTAAATTAATAATCCTAAGCCAGAAATTTAATTAATTTTATGTCCTAGGTAAATTCAAATTCTCCAAAAGAAAAATTCGTGGGTCTTAAAAAAATAAATTTTTAAAGGTACTGGGCTAAGGGAATATTGAAAATTTTAAGAAATCTTAGACCCTTGAACCTTGGTAGTTAAGTCAAAGTCAATTTTTTGTAGTAATTGACTAAAAATTATTATTTTTGAGTTAATTAAAAAGAAATTAAATAAAAAAATCGAAATTGCTCAAAAAATAAATAATTTCGACGAACGAGATTAAAAGATAATCAAATATTTTTCAACAATCGAGATTACTTTGACGAGAATCAAGTGAACTAGTCATTGGAGAATTTATTTATAAATTAGCGGTCGATGTCAGTCTATTTTTTCATCTGATCTTTGAATCGTGTACTAAGCTCTCAAGCTCTCTTGTATATTTTCTGGAATTAATGCAAAAGTCTTGGGGGTTTCAACTTGCGTTGGTGTTCCTCTTCATGAATCTATGGTAACATTGTTTTAATCTCAAGAAATATTATTTGAAAATTGCAAATCAACAGCTCTCTTAGAATAATCTAAATACAGGTATCTTATTCAATTTGTTGGATCTAAGGTAACATCTTTAATTTTGATTGAATTAGCAAGTTGCTCTATTTCTTCATAATTTTATTGTTATTCTATTTCTCTATTTGGTTTAATGGTTGATCTAATGTTTGCAAAAGATCTCTAAGGTTTTCATTGAGCATTTAGGGATAGTCCTCAGTTGGACCAGCCAACTCTCAGCATATATTTTTTGAAGAGCCTACCTCATACTAACTTCAAGATTTATCTAAAGATAAATTTTTATGCATGAAGTTTTTGGGCTCGTACCTCTCTAAAAAACCAAAATCTTTTAAATATTTCATGGAATATTGATAGATCTGGCTAGTATGAGCCTTGGATCTTCATATATGAGAGCGGAATTGGACTCATACTCTTCAGATCTGACAGATCCTCAAGTCTTGTGCATAGATTTGTACATATTGTATAGATCTGAGGTTTGTGTAAATATTTTTTTCTAACTTGGGTCTGGGGCTTTTGTTTTCAGATTTTTGTATATGTACTGAGTTTTTGGGTTTTGTTTATGATTTTGTGCAAGTGTGGATCTGAGGGTTTTCCAAAGAAAACTCCAATATCTGAGCAAAATCTAGGCCGTGGAGGGCAAGATCTAAGCCAGATCTAGGCCCTCGGGGGCAAGAATCTTGTCTCAGAATACAATTTTTGCAGGAAAAATTTTCAGTGAAGATCATTTCATCAAAATTCATTTTCAAATCTGGAATTTCTCATAAAAATCCTTAAGTGATTTAAAGTAAATTTTTGGAGTGAAATTTTTTATTTCTGGGCAAGAGATTTATCGAAATTTTTTTGACCCTCTCGATGTCCTCGCTGCCTGCTCGAGCCCAACTCCTCTTCGGCAGAATTTCCTTCTCTTTACGCTACCTCTAGCAACGTTTTTCTTTTGCACCTTTGTTTTGATCTCCTCTTCCCTGCATTTTTTTTCCCTCACACAGCTACCACCTCGTTGCGTCCTCCTTCCAGCCTCACGCAGGCCCGTCCAACTCCTTTCCGCTGCATTTTCTCTCCCCGTCCTCGTCTACCCCTACTCTGCATGTCTGCGTCCTTCCTTGTCCTCGCAGTTCCTCTTATCCCTCATCCCTGTCTGCTCGAGTCTGCATCCTTCTTCCCTACGATTTTTCTATCCTCCCTGCAGCACTATAGCTCATCTCCTTGCGTCTTCTACCTCTCCTGTTGGCTTCTCGAGCTCCCTCGTTGGCCCTTCTCTCTCTGCCTGCAACCTTCTCCCGCCAACTCTCCATTCCTTTCCACTCCCTCATCGACCTTGGCCTTCCTCCTTTACACTTTCTGCTCCCGCTCGGTTTACCTTTGACATAATCACATAAAATAACTTCTTCTTTTTTAACTTTGGTTAATACACCTTTGTCCAAACAAAGAAATTTTGATTATGATTTTTGTTTAAACCTTTTTTCATTAATTTTTAAATATAAAAAATCATTAACCCTTAGAAAAAAAAACCAAATCAAATCAAAAAATTAAAAATTAAAAAAAAAATCAAAAAACTAAAAAATTTTAACTTTTTTTTATTTCATTTTTTCATTAGCTCATTAAAAAATTAATAAAAAAATTGTGCATAAAATATTTCGAAAATTAAATTTGAGAAAGGGTTTTTAGGCCATTAATAATGTGTTAAATTTTAATTTTTGGCCAAAATATTGAGAAAGAATTAGATGGTGGAAAATAAATCTAAAAGATTCTTATAGTTGACATGATTTAAATTTTTAAATATCCTAAGCTTGACTATAGGAGAAAATAATAATTTTTGGGTTGGCATTATTTTATAAAATCATTCTTAATTCCAAAAGTGCTTGGCAATGTATTTGTTTGATTAGCATTTAAATTTTGTTATTCTCTTGATAATTTATTATTGAGATTTAAATGCTTAACTATTTCATATGTTTCAGCGAAATTTCATGATCATTGGCATTGGATTTAAATATTTTAATGTTTGACATCAATTGAGATCGCCTATTGTTTTAGAGGGAAATTGACTCTAAGCATGGTTTTTACTTGAATTTTTAGATATTTATTGAATATTTAATATTGGGAATTTTTTTGAGTAAATTAGGATCAGCATTTTTTCTATCGTGGAACTATGACAATTGTATATCTTTCGATTGAGCATTTACATAATTGACATTTTTGCTTAAGTGCCTTGTGTTTAAATCAGAATAACTTATAATCTAAGTGTTTTGGATCATTCATATTACGTTTCACTAAGACATCCTCTAATCCTCCTTGCATTTCACATTTTAAGTTAGTCTTGCATGATTAAAATTTACTTCCAAGCATAAACTTGGTCGATATAAAGATAGGTACCCCTCCATCTTTGCTTGAGAAGTCTGGTTTTAATAGTTCTTAAAACGGTGACCTTGCAATCGTCAAAGCCACAGCTCTCTACAGTGTGGAAAGCACCAGGTACATTAGATTTTCAGGAGAGATATCATTAATCACACCTTAGTGTGCTTCACCTTAACTTCTATGAGCCACTTACTACGAAATCAAGCTCAATATAGAAAGGATTGAAAGGTTTAAATTTAGAATATGCATTTAACTAAACTCAACCAAGATTCCTGCATTTCACATTAGTCTTAGAATTTGTATTACATATAAAATAGTTATTCATCCAAGTAGCAGTTTCTCATCAAATTACTTGGTCCTAAATTTCTTAGCAAGATAGTTGACTCCATAAGGCACTGGTATCAATCGTCTAAATCTAATCGAATCCTTTAAATCTTGCTAGATCTAATACGAGTATTTGGTCGCTTAACTATGTCTCCCGAACTGGTTGGTTCCCAACTAGTTCTCCTTCATTCCATTTCCGTAGGGTCTACCCCCCTTAGTCTATTGTAGGGAGACAGCTTAAACGAAGAGATTGGGGATCAGAGTTACAGCCCACGATCTAAGTCATTTTCGCGGTTCCTAGACATTCTGTGCGACAACACTAACTATCTACCACAGTCTTGGGGCTCTATCACAGTCAAAAGATCTCGGTGTTGTCTCAAAGATCTCGGTGTTATCTCAGGGTCTTGATGAAATCTCAAGGAGAAGATTTTGGTGCTTTCTCAGGAGAACATTTCGGTGCTATCTCAATAAAGATTCTAGTGTCTCCTCAGAGATAAGATCTCATGACAATGATGAATTGGTGAAATCACAATATGGTGATCCTAGTATCATGACAATGAGAAGAATGATGTCTCAGTGTAAATACAATGACAGGCATTCAATGCAATCACTGTGACAGGAAGATTAAAGATGACTTTATGGAGGAAGTCCCTATTTTAAGTCTTGGTCGTCTCATCTTGAATCTACTGAAGGAAGAACTTTGACCAGGTTTTCCCCAAAGAGTGGGTTTTGCCCTGGCAGTGTGCCTACGTCTTGTGTCCTCTTTTATTCGTTGCTTGGCATTTGTCTTGATGGAAAGATAAATTGAAAGAAATCCTAACAATAACGAAAACATCACAAGATAATGTCTTAATAAGGAAAATCGATTAACTGCCACCTCTATGGATTTTCCAACACTAAGGAGAGAACCAAAGAAAATACCAAAATGTCAAGCTAATGAAGAAAGATTGATGAGGTATTGAGTAGCAAGAAGAGCAGACTTGCTACAGACGAGAGGCTTGGTTGCAGTTCACTGTTGAGCATTGAGAAGCTCACAAAAATAGGGAGAAGGATTACCACAGAGGGTCATGACAAAGGTTCAAGTGGAAGCCACAGTAGAAGGAAGGAAGATGTCAAGGCAAAATACATCAAGAAGAAAACGAGTAATGAAGAGTTTAATAGGGAACTTGTTGAAATGAAAGCACGGTTGAATGTGCTTATGGAGCTACTATAACAAGAATTTGAAGATCAGAAGTGCGGATTAGTGCTGCAGAAAAAGGTAAAGTGGCACAAGTTGCAGGTGAAGCTGAAACACAAGTTGAGTATTCAGCAGAGGAAGGAAGGGCTCAAGACAACAGAGATGGAGGTTTACATTTGTGAACCGGAACAAGGACTAGTCCTTGGTGAAGAAGAGGATGTTGCAATGGATGAGATCCAAGAATCTCATATTTATGAAACTAGTGAATATTCGGATTTTGAGGAGGAGATGAGGTAATTAAAGGGATGGATAGCAAGAGATACAAGAAACTGCATAGAGGTTGCAGGCATAGTTCAAGCTGATTTAGAGCAGCGTATCAGAGTGCCATACAACAATAGTATGGAGAAAGAGAGCATGCAGCAAATGGAAGTTGACAGCAGAAGATTTCAGCAACCAAGAATAAATTTGGATGTTGAAGAAGAGAGTGTCCAAACAGAGGTACTGTAGAAGGAAGAAGGTAGTTAGCAATACGGTACATTTGACTGCTCAAGTATACATCAGCCAAATCAAAGGAAGGTTGCAATTTAAAGTTTGGGAACCTGAAGATACAAAGGCATCAACAACTGAAGAAGTGGAGTAGCAGCGTAATGAAGTGGATGACAAATTACAACCTAAAGTTTGGGATCCTGGAGGATTCAAAAATTGATGACACATGACCAAGGGGTCATGAGATTTTTTCTACCTCGAGAGTCTGATGCTTGAGCATTAGAGCTTCCAAACCATTAAGTCTTCAATGTGAAAAAACTTCAAAATGGGGTCTTTATTTTTTAGAAGAATTTATATTCTTCTATGTAAATAAATTGCATTTTCTGAGTTGAGATATTTTATAATTTTTAGAACTAGATGAGTCATAATTTTAGAAAAGCTATGGATAGGTGAGATTTTGTCCATAAGGCAACAGCAAATCTACCTTGAAAAGCATGAGATATTCTAGTAATAGATTGAGTGATTTTAGAATATAGAAAAATATGTTTATGAGTGATTTATGAAGTGTTTTTAGGATTTAGAAAAGATATTGCATTTCTTAATTCTATTTATTGTGAGCCTATGGGAAATTAGAACTAATGGCCAAAATGAATGTGAGATCAGGCCAAGAGAGAAATGAATACTTTTGTAATTGTTATGTAATTGTATGGACATGATTTTATAAATGAAAAGAATTTTCATTTTGTTCACAAATTGTCTCAGTGTGTGTGCATGAATGAATAATTCCAATTTTATGTGTAATTTGGAATTAAGCAGAGTTTCAAATCTTGTATATGGGTTTGAAATTAAATGATATGAGATTTAAATATCACAAGTGAGGGTGCATAGATATTTTGTGTGTTTGTTTTATTGCAGGAACAAAGAATGAGATCAAAAAGTGGTTAAAGGTGTATGGGCACCTTGATGTCAATATTGCATTGACATCCCAGAAGTAGAGAGTTAAAATTTGCAGGAAAAGTCAATTTTCCTGCATCAAATGAGCTGCCAAATGCACATTGGCTCATCTGTACAAATGTCACTAAAGAGAAACAAAGTGTGCTTCCAGCTAGGTTTTGTAACAGAAAAGGAAGCCTGGTCTAGTCTTAGGGCCTGTGTCTCTATGAATCTAACAAATTCAAGAGAAATGACTCCTTGGAGGTATGGTTTATGTGTTTCTAGTTTCAGAAGGTTCTCAAGTGAATTGACAGAACTATGCTTTCAGAACAGCGTATTTAATCTTTTAATAGCTTGAGAATTTGACATGTTCAAGTCAGTGTGGAAAAAGTCGGCAAAAAGTCGCGATTTAATCCTAAAATGGCGATTTTTGCAGTTGGTCGATTAAATTGGCCGACTTTTTGCCGACTTTTTCAAGTTTGAAAAAAATCGCGATTTTATTGATAAAGCCACTGTAACAATGCCGAAAAGGTGATTTTATCAGTCATTTTTCATTTCATTTGCTACATTTGAGGGTTGTGGAGAGAAAGGAGGTGTTTGAGCTTTGCCATTGTTCAAGATTTGCTAGTTTTGTGGTGTGGATTTGGAGATTTGTCTACCACTCAACATGGGAGATTGAAGGTGTCGATTTGCTGTTGCCATGTATGTATTTTAATTTCTCTCTTTTTCTTTGTTACGCAAATGTTTTCTTAAATATTTCTATAATTCTATTAGTTTGTTTTCTATCTTATTTTTCCTTAGAATCTAGAGTCTAGGCTCTAGATTGAATTAAAATTTAAAACTTCAATTTTCAAGAATCAAATGACAAAAATTCAAACCCTTGTTTAGTGAATCTTTGTGTTTAAGTGAGTGAGAAAAGGCATTTAAAATTTAAAATCAACAATTACATTTGTGTTTGTTTCTTATGTGATGGGCAACTTTTAATTTTTTTCAATTTTTTTTTTGTGTCCGGGTTCAAATTCAAGTTCAAGTTTCAAACAAAATGCCAAGAGTTTTGGACCCTATGTGGGAATAAGGTGACTCTAATACTATACCCAAAACTAGGGGTGTTAATAGAATGTATTTGACTTGCAAGTTGTGTGGCTAGCATATGTTAGGGGGTGTCAACAGATTAAAATTCCATTTAGGGCAAATTCCGAGGCAAATATAGAACTTTGCCCAAATCCATCTCCAAAAATCATCTGACAATCCATTAAATCGTTGATGGATAAAGAGGATGGCAAAGACACCAGGGCAACATTAAAAATCCAACTTGTAGAGGCCTCAAGGGTGGGGGTAAGTGAGAGTGGTTCTTTAGCATCATCTTCCACACCCACATGTTCCAACCCCTCAGCTTTCTCATCTTTTTTTGCCCCTAGAACCACACCTGGTGCACAACCTGGCATCAAATCAGCAATTAAAAAAAAAAGAAAAAGGCAGAAGATGACAGGTTGGTCAGTAAATGTCTTCTATGGAGTGATGTTCCTTTCAACATTGCCAAGACAAACCCATTCTACCAACTTATGTTTGATGTTGTTGTTGTTGTTGGCCCGGGGTACAAAGCCCCTAGCTTTGCAAAGTTGAGAGGGCCTCTTCAAGATGAAAAGATTGATTGCATTGCTATATTGGAGAAGTTTAGGGCATCATGGGAACACACTGGATGCACAATCATGTCAGATGGTTGGATTGACCAGAAGGGTAGGACCCTTCTTAACTGCTTGGTTAGTTGTCCCAAGGGGACAATGTTTATGAAATATGTTGATGCATCTACACATATTAAAGATGCACGTTTATTATGTGAGTTGTTGGACATCTTCATTCAGGAAATATGCCCACAAAATGTTGTCCAAGTCATAACGGACAACACTACAAATTATGTTGTAGCTGGCAAGTTGCTTATGGAGAGCTATCCTACCATGTTTTGGACACCTTGTGCTACTCATTGTATTGACTTGATGTTGGAGGATATAGGTAAGATTCCTTTTGTGAGGGATATTTTTGAATCATCTAAGAGCATAACTAAATTTATATATAATCATGCATCTATGCTCATCTTGATGAGAAGATTCACCAATAACAAAGAGTTGGTGTGTCCTGTCATTACACGATTGCCACTACTTTCATATCTCTTCAGTCTTTGTTGAATTCTATGTGGGATGTGAAGAGCATGTTTCTTTCACAAAATTGATGTGCTTTATCTATTAGCCGCAAACCAAAGGGAGAGGGCATATGTAGACTAGTTTCATATGATCAGAGCTTTTGAGCAGGACTAGAGGAGGTGTGTGCCATTTCAAAACCTTTGGTAAGGGTTCTTTCGTTGGTTGATGGAGAGAAGCCTGCAATGGGCTACTTTTATGAGGCCATGGATAGGGCCAAAGAAGCCATTCGTGCTTATTATGATGATAAGGGAGATAAGGGGTTAGAGAAACAACAGGTCATATGGAGAGTTATTGATGAGCGATGGAACAATACCCTCCATTGCCCCATTCATGCTGCAGGTATCTACCTCAACCCCGCATTTGCTTACTCCTGTGGTTTCAGATTTGATGCCGAGGTGATGGATGGATTCTTCACTTGCGCTGAGAGGATGGTGGCATCTGAGCAAGAACGTGAAGATATTTCTAAAGAAATGGAGATATATAGGATGGCAAGTGGCACAATTGGTTTTACCGTGGCTATTAAGAATAGGACGACCAAAATGCCATGTAAGCTTCAATTTGTTTCAACTTTCAACTTTCAAATTTCATAATTTATGCTTCTCATTTTTCTTTTAACTTGTAGATGCTTGGTGGACAAGCTATGGTGGCAGAGTACCCCATCTCCAAAAGCTTTCCATTTGAGTACTCAACCAAACATGCAGTTCCTCTGGGTGTGAGCGCAACTGGAATGTATTTGACAAAATACACAGCAAAAAGCGCAACAGGTAAAAATATTTCAAATTAAATTTTTGAATTCATTTGATTATTTTTAATATTTAAATTTTCTAAGTACTAATTTAGAATCTATGACCCTAATACAGATTGGAATCCCAACGCCTCAATGACATGGTCTACGTCTACTACAATCTTCGATTGTGGGTCAGACAACTTCAAAAAACTCTCGATATGGATGCCATCTCATTGGACAATATTGATACCACTGCATCATGGAAGGTCGAGACTGAGAGGTTGGCCATGGACTCAATCCTTGATTGGTTAGATGTGGATCCAAAGGCACTAGCGGCAGAGGAGGTAGCAGTTGCAGGGGAGGGAGAGCCAGAGGTAGAGGAGGATGAGAAGGGTCAAGAGGCAGAGCAGGAGGATGTGGAGGAGGAGGTTACACCATCTAGGATGGGCAGCAGTAGCAGCAGAGGACATAGGCCACCTCTTTTATTTCCTTCTAGAGTACGACTGAGTCCATTTGTATCCCCAGGGGCAGGGCCTTCTTCCTCTAGAGGAAAAGGCAAAGTCATTCCCTATTCCTGTAAAAGGGACAAAAGATCTCAGTGATTGATTACTTTATGACATGGAGATGATTCATGATATACATTTATTATATTTTTTGTTGATATTTTGACCCTTGAGAGTTGAGACTGAGACAAGGCTCAAGATTCAGGACTTGATTCCCTATTTTGATATGTGATGTAACACTAGACTTCATATACATATTATATATTAGCTTTCTTTACATGTTTATGTGGAAATGCATTTATTTGATGTTGTGGATACTTTAGATGCTAAAAAAAAAAAAATTAAATGAATAATTTTGTATTTTTTTAATTTTGCCGACTTTTTCAAAAAACCCCTAACTTTATCGAGTTTTTCAACTTTTGGACCCTTGTCGATTTAATCCCAACTTCGACTTTTTCCACATTGGTTCAAGTGTTAGTTGTGATAATCCTGTCAAACCACCAATCAATACATTTCTCCATCTACAGAACACCTGGAAGAATGTGTACACCCAGAACTCAATATGTTATCAATGTATCTCATTTTCAGAATCAGGGTTGTCTCAACTCCATTAGAAAGTTCTAGAATCTTGTTGTTGAAGCCTGTGGAAAAAATGGGTGGATTGTTTTGTGGGAGGCAGCAATTGACAGAACTAATTTCATTCTCAAAGGTTTTAGGCATCAAATCACCCCCATTCAAATGAAATGTAGCAAGGTTGTCAAGGAGGAGCTGGATCAAATGAGCCAGAGACTCTAGAACAGTCCCTTTGACAAGGATCTTCAGGTCATAAATCTCTGATCTGGAACCATTGGAAATTTTCCGTAATTTGAAGCGCCAAGGGAACCCAACTGAGAGACCAGAGTCATTAACTGAAAACTGAGGATATGCCCCGGAAATATTTCTTGAAAGCCCTGGCCTCAAAGGAAGCCATGGAGAATGTTTTGACCCTTAAAACACGGGAGGGAGAGTTAACACAGCAGGCAGACATTGAAAAAAAATTGTCAAATGATTATAAGAAGGTATTTAAGTCACAAGTTATGAAAGAAAAATGTAGGATGGCCATGTGAACTTATGTGGGCATGATTCCGGAGAAATTGTGACATGCAAGTGAGACTGTGATCATTCATTGGCATTGGCTGAGTTGACCATATCCCTATTGGAGATGACAATCATCAAACTTATTCCCAAGGCCAGAGATCCCAATTTAATCACCAGTTAGAGGGCCATCACCCTTCTGAATGTCTCATATAAAATTCTCACCAAGACTATCATGTTGAAAGTTCAACAAATCCTTCCAAATATCAACTAGTAACAGACCAGATTCATCCACAACCAATTCATTCTCAATAATAGTATCGCACTCCGGGAAGGTATGGAAGAGCGAGGTGTTCAATCCCAGGCATTATTTATATTAAGATCACCTTCATGAAATCCTTTGAAAAATTGGAATGACCCTTAATCTTGGATTATGCTAAAATCCTCAGGCTTCAGGCCTGCCTTTATTAAATTTGTTGAAACTTCATTCTCGGCATGTTTATCCATCACGAAATGTAAATCTCGACACATGAGACTCTTTGTTTCTCTCAAATAGGGTTTCCCACATATGCTAAACCTTGTATGTAATGGCCACTAAACCATTAGGATACCTCATTTCCCAGAAGGCAGGACTAGGCCTTGTTTATGGCATTCCTCTCCCAGAACTAGATGCCAAACAACATCTTAACAGTCATATTGCAAATGATTCTTTCTTAAAATCAAATAGGGTCATGAGTCGATTGACAACACAATGAATTGTCTTAACATTTTTGTTCAGCATCCAGATCTTGAATCAAGTGGGCCATTTCCCTAGCAATGCTAAAAACCTTTCTTTCTCAGACTTGTTGAAACTTTATTTGCAAATGCCTCGACATATTTATCTATCAACGAATGTATATCTAAGGTGCTGGGAATTTCGTTCTATCAGGCAGGGTTGCTCGTACATTCCAGACCAACACGTTATGATCATCAAAGCACAAGGATAACTTATTATCCAGAAGATAGGGCAACTCCTTATTCATGGTGTTTCTCTCCCATGGCCATATATCAACCAACTTGTTAATTGTCATTTTGTAGATGTCTCATTTTTTATAATTCAAGAGGATTGTGGGTGTAATGACAACAAGGTAGAATGCCTTGACATTTTTTCCTTACCATCAAGGTCTTGAATCTAGGCCAAGACTTAGTGCTATAGGCAAAGGCAAGAGAATACTCCACACTAGTTTGTTGATAGAGGTTGGTCTTGGATCCCACTCAACCATGTAATGTCCCCTGTTGATTAATTGCCCTCAGAAGGACGGAATAGCCTATCCAACCTCGTAGGCTATAGTCTTGATAAAGGAGCAAAAATCGCGATTGGGATAAAATCGCTGAGGGGAAAAAATCGGAAATAATCTTAAAAATCGGGAAAAAATCGGCACATACAAAAATATTCATTTTTTTTTCAATTTTTTTAATATCTAAAGCATCTACAACAGAAAATAAATGCATTGACACATAAATATGAAAACAAAACTAATATATAAGATGTGTAATATCATGTCTAGTGCTACATCACACATAACACTGAATCTTGTCCTGAATACTAAGTCCCGAGTCTCAAGAGTCAACTCAGCCTCAAAATATCAACAAAAAATATAATAATGTATCTCGTATCATGAGTCATAATGTCATATACAAAGGAATGTCAATGCACCATATAACCTATGGTCCTATACTATTGATTTCCTCTGCCCCTCTTGCGAGAAAATACAACAGCTTTGCCTTTCTCTCTAGATGAAGAAGTCAAGTCATCGGGCAATGGGCTCGCTGCTCTAGAAGAAAAAATGAAGCACCCGTAACCTTAACGAACCCGAACTGAGCTAAAGGAGGCAAAACCACGTCCTCTGTTTCCAGAGTAGGTAGGTGGTGTCACCTCCTCCCCCGCTCCTCCTCCTCCTCCCCGCCATTAAGCCGCTTCCTCCTCGTCCTCCTCCTCGTCCTCCCCCTCCACTACCTCCTGCTCTATCCAATCAGGGGCTGACTCCATGACAGGCCTCTTAGCCTCAACCCTCCATTCAGCAGTGGTGTCAATCGCATCTAAAGAGATGGCCTCCATATCAGGGGTCCTCTCAAGTTGTCTCACCCACAATCTAAGATTGTAGTAGACTTAAACCATGTCATTGAGCCGCTGACCCTCCAACCTGTACAAGGGTCATAAATTAATAAATTAAATATTTAAAAAAAAATATTTAATGAATTCAAAAAATCAGTTCGAAATTTGAATATGTTAAGTGTTTTACCTGTTGCGCCTTTTGGTGTGTATTTTTTCAAATACACTCCAGTTGCGCTCGCATCCTGAAGCGCTACATGTTTGGTTGAGTATTCTAATGGAAAGTTTTTGGAGTTTTGGTAATCTGCCACCGTAGCTCCTCCACCATGCATCTACAAGTTACAAGTTACAACAAATAAGATAAACTTATAATTTATAAAGTTACAAACATAAGAAAATTTTTAAAATAATGAAAATCTTACCTGGCATTTTAGCAGTCCTATCCTGGACAGCCATGTCGAAGCTCAAGGTGCCACCCGCCATTCTGTATACCTCCATCTCTTTGGATATCTCTGCACGTTCTGATGGACTTGGCACCATCTTCTGAACACAAGTGAAAAAGCCATCCATGACCTTAGCATCAAATAGAAAACCACATGAATAAGCAAATGCGGGGTTCAGGAAGAGCCCTGCAGCATGAATGGGACGATGGAGTGTGTTGTTCCATCGATCATCAATCACTTCCATAAAAGAAGTTGTCTCTGAAACCCATCATCACCCTTATCATCATAATAGTTGCGAACAGCTTCTTTGGCCCTATCCATGGCCTCATACAAGTAGCCCATTGCGGGCTTCTCTCCATCCACCAATCTAAGAACCTTTACCAAAGGTTCACTAATGCTGCACACCTCTTCCACTCCAACCCAGAAACTTTCCTGATATGACACCAACCTGCAGATGGCCTGTCCCTCTGATTTGCGGCTGATAGTCAAAGCACGCCACTCATCTGAAACAAACATTCTCTTCAATTCCCACTTAGAATTCAAGAGGGATTGAAGAGAGATGAAAGTAGTGGCAAATCGTGTAATAGCAGGCCGCATCAACTCCTTATTGTTGGTGAATGTCCTCATCAAATGAAGCACAGATCCATGGTTATATATAAATTTTGTGATTCTCTTTGATGATTCTACAATATCACTAACAAAATCAAGCTTTCCGATGTCCTCCAACATCAAATCAAGGCAATGTGCCGCACAAGGTGTCCAAAATATGCTCGGATACCTCTCCATAAGCATCTTGCCAGCAGAAACATAGTTTGTAGCGTTGTCCGTTATGATTTGGACAACATTTTGGGGCCCAACCTCCGTAATGAACACATCTAATAAATCACATAATAATCTTGCATCTTTCACATGTGCAGATGCATCAACAGAGTTCATAAACATTGTCCCTTTGGGACAACTGACCAAGAAGTTAATAAGGGTCCTACCCCTTTGATCAGTCCAACCATCTGACATCACAGTGCATCCCGTGATTTCCCATGATGCCCTTAACTCTTCCAATCTCTTGGTGCAGTCAGCTTTCTCATTTTGCAGAATGCGCCCTTTAAGGTCATTCTCTGAAGGGGCTTTGTATCCTGGGCCAACAACAGCGATAGCATCAATCGCAGACTGATAAAATGGATTGGTCCTGGCAACACTGAAAGGAATATCACTCCAAAGAAACAGTTTGCCCAACAACCTATCAGCTTCTTCCTTCTCCTTTCTTTTAAGATAGGAGATAGATGGCTGTGCCCCGGGAGTGGTTCTAGGAACAAAAAATGAGGCAGCAGCGACGGGGCTGCCTGTAGAAGAGGCTGATGCTGAAGAGCCACTACCACTCTCACGCTCAACCACAAACCCTGATATTTGACTTTTTAGAGCTGCTCTGCTGAGTTTAGTGGTTTCTATTTCTCCCAATGAGTTCATGGCTCTTTTGATTATTTCTGGATTGGTGTTTTTGCAAGGGCCTACTTCATGCCCAGGAATTTGTGCCAAGTGGTATTTCAACCTGTATACCCCTCCTGTCATGTGTTGACCACATAATTTGCAAGACAAGTTTGATCGGTCAAAACCCCCATCAGGTTCACCAAATTCCCATAAAGGATCTAATTTCCTTGGCATGTTGGAAACTTTGAAGTTTGAACTTTGAATGTTGAAATTTGAACCTAGGGCACAAGAAAAATTGCCAGTTAAAAAATAAAATAAAAAAATTACAATTTTACATACAACATTTTGATTTTTTTTCACAAAAAAAAAACCCTCAACTCAATCCAAAAATAATTGGAAAAAATACATGTTGAAACACAAGCAAAAATAATGGGAAGAAGCTAAGAGCACAAGAAGAAATATAAAAAACAAAATTTAACAAACAATTTTTTGCATTTTTGACCAAAATAAACCCTCTCCTCTCAATAAAACAAAAACAAACAAAAAAAACACAACCAAATGCAATCACAAATGATGAAAAATACATGGGTAATAGAAACCCATGGAAGAACAAGAAAAAAACAAAAAAAAATGGGTCAAATGTCATGCCCATACCTGGAAAAACGTTTTGCCGGAAACACTTGGTCCAAATTCGATTTTTGTTCGCTTGGATTGCAAGAAATTCTAAGTTTTGTCCAATCTTGGGCTTGTAAATCTCCTCCTTCCCTCCTTGGCTCTTCTCCTTCCCTCCTTGGCTCTCATAAACAACTCTGTCCAACTAAAAATGACAAATAAAAACCCAAAAATCGCATTATAATGCCGCTGTCCAACGCTGCCACGATTTTTACCAATCGACTCGCGATTTTTTCGAAAAAATCGTCCAAAAAATCGCCGATTAAATCGGCCGCTTGAAAAACTCGCGATTTTTTGAAAAAATCGCGATAACATCGCGATTTTTGTTGGTTTGGTTGCCGCTGTCCAACGCTGCCACGATTTTTACCAATTGACTCGCTTATTTATCGCGATGATTTACTTTTTCAAAAATCGTCTGAAAAAAATCGGGCCGACAAATCGCCGCTTGAAAACCAAAAATTACATAACATCGCGATTTGAGTTACTTTGGTCTTGATAAAGGGGTAAAACTCATTTTTTCCAATGTTGGGGCAACATTGTGCACAAGTTGGGTCAGCTGGGACAAAAAGACCCAAAATTGGGGTTTGCACTCATAACCCCTCAAATTTGGGAGCCCATGGAGAAATCTATAAATAGAGGAGTTGGAATCAAATTAGGAACATCAAATTGGATGAAATACATCATTTTTTTTTATGTCACTCTAAGGGTTTTAAGATCCCTTTTCCTCTACTAATTTCGATGGTGAAAGATTTCACCCTAGTTAGTAAAATTCTCATTTATATTCTGTTATAATTTGGAAATCATGGGACTCATCTATCTAGGAAAACAGCATGAATTTGTGGCATTTATGAGGCAGAATTAGTGCCATTTGTAAGGCAGAAATTCATTGGCATTCTGAGGCAATTCGGGCATTCTGGGGCAACCCACAGACATCCGCAGGGGCCGTGGAGACTGCAATCTGGCCACAGAGACCACAGTCTAGCCACAAGGGTCACAAACTGCCACAGGGCCGAATCTGAGGTAGAGTTTTGTGTCTTTTTTCTGAGTCAATTCGGCCTCCCTGAGGCAGAACTCAACACCCTTTTCTGAGGCAGGATTGAGACAGTTTGACCATTTTCTGAGGCAACATTAGATGATTATCCTAAGGCAGTTCGGTCTGAGACAAGCTGGTGATCTTTCCTCAGGCAATTCGGCCCTTTCCTAAAAAATTTTGATTCAGATTAGCCAAATCTTGAGGCAACTCGGGTACCTTTGAGACAACTCGGTGGAGACTTTTTAGAGGGTTTTTTGTGGTATTCCTGAAGCAGGAATCTTCTACGGATTTATTACAAGAGCTTATTCTAAACTATAGACCATGGATTAAGCAAGAAGCACAGGTTTTGTAGGTTGTTAGTAGGACTCAATTAAGTTAGTAAATTTGATTCGTTTTGCAGACAGTATTAAACTGGTAAAGTATTGGTTGAGTACATTACTGGCTTCTTGGACAAATCAATCTTGTTCAATACAGAATCGCATAATATCATATTGTTGTAGATTGATCCTGATTGGCTACTATTGCTATTGTAAAATTTGTGTATTTCATGAAGAAATGGTTGCCATTGTGTAAATGTATGAACCCCTATTGACTTTCTATTGGAAACCCTAGCTGGAAAAAAAATCCCTAGGAAGAAAAAATTACCCGAGGACACTACAATGATATCAGAGCTAGCTTACCCTGCCAGCCTGTGAGCAATTAGGTTTATGTCATGGACCTAGGGTCTTTAGGTAAGACTCAATGGAGAATAAACAGTTTTCGGAAAATTTGTAGCAGCAGCACCAACATGTGATGCCTCAGCTTCTTGCCCCACTTGGGATTAATACAAGCAGCAATCACCATGTTCCTATTCAAATTAATGCCCTCGGAAAAACTAGCACTAGGACAGCCAGTCAGAAGACTCCAAGACCTTGGTTACCCCAATTCCTAGATGGGTGGAATACAGGAAATTGTGAGCGACCAGAACAAAACAAAGATAATTTGGATTACTGGAGGGAGTACCAAATGCTAGAAGAAGGTACTCGGGCAGCCCCAAACCTTTCAGGAATTTTGTGACATTAAGTACAAAGGCAGGCCCAAGGCTTGTGGTAAGGGCACACAACAAAATGCAATGGCCACTACATCACAACCTGTAACAAAGTCATTTGACACTCCAGGTAGTGTCCCAAAAGTCTATTGGTCAAAGGGGAGACTTCTCCTTTGGTCCAATATTTCTAGCTTAACTGTTAATAAAAACCCTGTGCGACTAAGGGCAACATCTCTGTTGACTCCAAAGACAGATGATACTAGTAGGGTATCATCATTGGAAAAGATAGCTACACAAGAGGTTGGAGACAAATTTAATTATTCAGACAATGAAAAACAGTTTTTTGGTTTTGATAGATTGTTTGATTCAAGAGGGGGTAGTATCGATAGGACAGTTGGGCCAATGCCTAGTGCTTTCTAGCATGCAAGTAAGGCAGCTTGTTACAAGGTGGATAGGATCTATGTCCACACACAAGAAACTTTAAAAGACCAAATAGATTGTACCTGCAATTATAAATAATCAGAACCCGACATGGCTGAGGAAGTTATTGATGTTGCTATTACTTTGGAAGACAGTAATATATTCAATAATTTGGAATTAGAAATGGTCTTGATCAATTTTGAAGACATATATGAAAATGGAGTGACCTTCGGACAAAACGTCCTTGCTAACAGTGAAGTCAACATTGGCATGACACACACAACCATATATGGTTTTTAAAGCCACCCGATGAAGTATTAGCTGATCAAAAGGAAGTCCCTAGTACAGAATCTGATGATGCCAACACTGCTATCAAGATAGTGAATCCCGGTGAAGCGGAGCTACTCAAGCAGATGAATGAGAGTATCAACAATAAATTTGATGATGATACAACCATTGATTCCAACAAAGAGAGCGGCACAGAAATTGAAAGGGACAATTTTGCTAACCCCACAAAATTGAGGCTTTCTTAAGAATTGGAGGGAGTACGATGTGACAGCAATTTTGAAATATCTTTAACACCAATTGTGCATTTAGAAGTAAAAATAGAGAGAAACCCATCTCCCATAACTAAGGCATGGGAAATTTGGGATAATGAGAGCAACAACCCTAACATACGTGGCAATTTTAATTTGTTTCTCAGACTAAGAGGAATCAATTGCCAAGAGTGAAATTGTATCACCTAAAAACTACAAGGATAAAGCTCAAAAGGCCATGAAGGATGAAGCTCATGAAATCAAGTTCAATTTTTCACCTAATAGCAGAGAATGTTTTGGCCTTGATGAATTGAAAGATCCTCAAATAGAGGAAGATGGCAGTTATTATGAATAATATATATATATATATATAAAATGAATAATGATTAAATTTACTAATAATTAGTATTGAAGAGGCATGTTTTTATGCACATGACCGTTTGTGAAAGGGTACCTGCCAGTATATAAGCAAGGCCCTCATTTGTAACAATTGAATCATCTCATATCTTTTGTACATTCTTATATAAATATATTTGTTTTGTCATGGATATTTACATATTTCGGATCTTCTAAGTATTCTGCTAGCGTATATGAACTTTGTTCATAACATTGGTATCACAGCCACGTCTGATCCCAACCTTTGGCTATCAATTTGTCATCAACTTTGTTGTCGTCGTGATTCAAACATTTCGCTACAAATTCTGGGAGGTTCTCCATTTTGCAATCAGACGCTTGGCCATTGAAAAAAAAAGAAAATAATAAAACAATAGATATATATACAAAAGAGAAAGTTATATATATATATATATATACTTAAAAAGAAAAAGGAAAAAAAATTATTTAAAAAATATTTAAAAAGTTAACTAAAAATAGAATTTATATATAAAAAAATAAAAATTAAAAATTAAATAAAAAAAATTAAAATCTAATTAAACAAAAAAACGGAAAATAAGCAGTTGCATGCTGCCATTGTCGGAGTGCAGCTAATAGAATCCTGGCCCCACGCTGCCACGGCCAGATTGCAGCCTAAAACGTCCTTGACTTCACCGTCAAGAAACTGTCGCCACCACCTGGTACTCGCCCATCCCCGCTTCGTCATACAGAATTCCGCTATAACTTACTATTGCCGCCATCCAATCAGCGGTCTCGACCTCTCTGCCACTGCAATGAATATTGGAGTTGTCTTTAGTGCGACTTTTTGGAGTTTCAGGTGCCGGAATCCGGTGAAACAATTTGAGGTAAAATCTTGATTTATGTTATTTAAACTGGTTTTTTGACTGCATATATGGATTCAGCACCCTAAAAAACCTCTAGGGCACTTCCATTGTGCAAGGTTACCCATCAAACTTCTATTTTCAATAAATTCCTACCGGATTTTAAAGAAATTAGACTGGGAAAAACCACCGTAAAACCCTTCAAAATGTTGCACTAAAGACTACTCGATGAATACTTTTTGTTGCCACCATTTCAATCTGTCCCATGAAATGCGCTAAAATTTTCAAAGGATCTAATTAATTCGATGTCTCGAAGAGTGTTGCCAACATTTTCAAGCATCGTGCTCTTCTATTGGTCAAATTAATCATCGTTTTTGTGAGATTAGCCGCCATTCTAAGAAATCAACGACATAGGAAAATATTAAGTGAGTATGCAGTGAAGATTTGCCAAACATGACTAGTTTTGGGGTTAGAACAAAAAATGTCATTTCAGACATTAATTAGTGGTCGAAAAAATGAAATTGAAATATAGAAAAGGATATTATTAAAATTTAAAAATCTCAAGGTTATAAGTGAAATAAAGGTATCTTTCAAAAATTAGAAAGAATTAATATATACATATAGAGAAAAAAAAAAAGGTAACTAATTATTTTTATATAGTTATATTAAAAGGGACTTTATTATATTTTGAAGAAAAATATGGGGCCAATTCAAAATAAAGAGGAAAAATATATAATAACAAAGGGCAAATAAAAAAAATTTAGAAAAAAAGAGAAATCGCAATTCAAGTCCAAAAGTTTCAATCAAAGTTCTTAGGGGTTAGAAAAGTTTTAATAAAAAAATTCTAAAGCAAGGAAATATACCTAAAAGAAGTCAAGAAAAGAAATCAAGATGAGTTCAACATATTAGTCAACATTTTGGACTAAATGCCCATTTTGTTTAACAGAAATTTTATATATATATATATATATATATATATATATAGATATTCAAAAAAATTGCAAATTATGTTGTCCAACATGTAGGAGATTATTTAGTACCAAAGAACACAAGGTATTACATAGACACAAACAAAAATATTTGAGGAAGAACTCGCAGAGCTTGAACAAAAAAACAATGCATCGGAAAAGAAATATAAAAATCTCAAAGGCATGTTTTAAAACAATTCAAAGAGAAGGACGAGGCAATTCTATGTCTATGGGACCATAGTCAAAAAGTACCTGCAAAGATCAAGAAGTCAGAGGATACAAAGAAAAAATTAGAAAACGAAAATGAATGTCTCAAGAAGGAATTCAACAAGAATCTATCAGAAAAGGAAGAAGAAAAATTGCGCTTAAAAACCCTTAATCAAAAGTTATTAGAACAAATCAGAGATCTAAAAGATGAGAAGCTTAAACGTCAAAACATTGAAAATAAGACTGATGAAGCAAAAACTGAGAACTCTTATGTCTCGAAAATCATAATCAGATTCTACTCACTCAAATTAAAAAACTTAAAAATGATAAGAAATCATTGAAGAACAAATTCAAAGAGCTTATCACAAAAAAAGCATCAAAGTCTTCAGACATAGCAATCCAAGTTGAAGAAAAGGGAACCAACATAGATCCCATTAATCTCACAATTCATACAGATCCAAATCCAAATGAAGTGAAGACATTTATATGTTGCAATTCAAACAACAGAAATATCAGGCAAAGATCCAGTGATTAAACGCGCGACTTTTTTACTTGAAGGGAATCAAATACCTCCAGTAAACCATGAAATTGGCACAAACAAATTAAGGGGAGATCAAATCACAAGAACTCCTTACCGACTTCTAAATCACAAGAGCAAAATATCAATCAGTCTGCAAATCCATATCACTCGGACCAAAAACAAGTGACTTATATTCCAAAGAATATCGATGTCACCACAATTCAGTGTTATGATAAAAAGTCATTTGAAGTATCTGGTAACCACAAGATTCCACAAAATATTGATTTAGAATGGTCAAATCCCTTCTCGGTGCGACAATTTTGTTTATCACTCAAAGGATCATGTCATCATGTATCAACGAAGATGACAACTCGAAGAATTTTGAAAGATACGAAAATATTAAAAGACAAAGAAACAGATGACACACCTTGACAGCAACAAGCTTTGAGGACAAAGCCTTTTGAAGAGGAAGGCAATGTTATGAATAAAATATAAAAATAATACAAATAATATAAATAATAATAATAATGATTAATGATTAAATTAACTAATAATTAGTATTGAAGAGACATGTCTTTATCGACATGACCATTTGTGAAAGGGTATTGGCCTAGGTATATATACGGGACCCTCAATTGTAATCAAATCATCACATTCTTATTCATACCTTTTTATACACGCCATTTGTATCTTCAATGGACATCTTCATATTCCAAGTCTTTTGGAGTATTTAACTTGAAATATGAATTGTATTCATTACAGTAGCCAATAGAGTTATGAGAATGAATATTAGGAAGATGGACAAACCAAAGTCCTGGAAAAGAGTTTGAGCTCACTAGTTGTGGATAGTAATGTTGATATTTATTCTTTTCCCAATGATCAAGACCCACAATTCTCTTCCTACTCTAAGGAGACGGAGAAGTCATCATCATACAACTCAATGAAAACTCCTATTCAGAGCCCCAGTGCATTAAGCGAGATTCAGTCTACTCATTCTAACCCTTCTGCTCATATACCATCTGTCAATTCGACGTGTGAATCTGAGAGGCCGCCCATAGCACTTGCATCGGCAATACCTATGCTTTACACAGGTTCCTCAGCAGTTTTTACTAAATATAGGAGTTGGTCATCTGGACCTCAGGGTTTTGAGAAGGTGGCAATCAAGAAATCAATGCCTAAGAGTCTTGCTAATGAATCTATTGGATCAACCTCCAACATTGATAATTACCAACGTCAGTCTAAAAAACATGACCCAACTATAGAAGCACGCAAGGAAAATAGTGGAGTTCCCAAGGGTAGCAGAAGTATGACAGAGTTGAAATCACACAAGCCCATTTCAAGTATGTCTAGTAAAAATGAATACATACAAATGCAAAAATCAAGTTGTAAATTTATGAAGATGTTCTATGCTAGATGCAAATTTACTTTAAACTTCTAGGGCTCAATCACATGAAAGTAAGATGCAGATAGAACATACCAATAGATCGATGGAAGACTAGCCAAAAATAGAGATAAATAATGGTGTCGTTACGGGGATCAGCAGGATGCTTCAACCAGCAAAGTCTCCATAAGGTCAGCCAACCCAATGTGTCACACAACCCCAAGACTGCTCATAAAAAACGCTCCATCAAGACGCTGCAGCAAGAAGCCCTAACCGCATCACCATGAGAAGCCCTAATCGCAGCACCATCTGTGAGAGAAGAGAATGCCTCCAAAATGCGTGTCTAAAATGAACTCCAAGTCTCTCCAACATATAGTCATCTGTGGGGGTGTGTGACACATCTCTTATGCATGAGGGATAAATTTGGCTGACCTTGCAGATGTGGAATAAATTCAAAATACATGTTCTGCTCTTCCGAACAAGATGATCTTTAGATCGATCTTGCACCTCTCCAAAAGAGGAATCCAATAAAAATATTGGCATCGTCATCTGAGCATCACAACATGGAGTTTGGACCAACTTTCCCAAAATTAACACTCCCTCTCAACTAGGGAGAACTCCATCCACCTGTGCCATCCAAACATCGTGCATCATCCCGTCGTAACGTGCTTTGTTGGCTTCTTTATTTCAGAACAAAAAGGTGAGTCACAA
The DNA here is from genome assembly GCA_034641835.2 of Pinus albicaulis. Classification (NCBI taxonomy): domain Eukaryota; kingdom Viridiplantae; phylum Streptophyta; class Pinopsida; order Pinales; family Pinaceae; genus Pinus; species Pinus albicaulis. The sequence continues at coordinate 907,412,855 of CM076580.1, read as the reverse complement.
AGACATCACTCCCGGCGGACAAAATCAGCTCAGAGGTCTGAAACCTCTATAAGAGTCAAAGGAGTCTCATACTAACCCGAAGTTAGTTTAACTGACCCGAAGTCAGTTGGAGGTCTGAAACCTCACTTGGACTCAAAAGTGTCATATACTAACCCGAAGTTAGTTTAACTGACCCAAAGTCAATTGGAGGTCTGAAACCTCACTTGACTTGATCCCAGATCAAGTGGTTGGACACGTGCCATCCTAGACATAGAGAGTACGAAAATCTCTGATGCGTCCATCGGTCTTGCTATCGGTCTCTATCCACGTTTCCCACCTCATTGGCCAAATGAGAGGTACTTCCCATGAGTCCGGTACTCCATGGGTAGGATGCATACGGGGCACAGATCAAAGAGAGGTAAACCAACTCAATATCATCACGGTGGGGCGAAAGCACACCAACAGGGCTAGGCTCCAACAGGGTTCAGCAAGCCTAGCCCTGTGGTTTCTTATAGCTCCAAGAAGCTATCCCCAAAGCCCCCTTGGAGCTCCCAAAGCTCATCGTCCAATAGGACCCTCCAAATAGGGTCATTCCACGATTCCAAGATTCTCACGAAAGGTTAGGAACATGACCTTCTCCAAGGGCTTTGTGAGAACATTTGCGACCTGCTCATCAGTTCCTATATGATCGAGCCTTACAGCGCCTCTCTGTACCATATCCCGGATAAAATGGTACCAGATATCAATATGCTTGGATCGATCGTGAAACACGAGATTCTGACAAATGAATCCCCCTGTGGTTATCACAAAGGATAACGGTGGTATCTAGCACAAATCCGAACAGCTCACTGAAGAGCTTTCGTAACCAAGTAGCTTCACAACAGGCCATACACGCTGCAATGTATTCGGCCTCAGTGGTGCTCAAAGCCATCGACTTCTGCTTCCTGCCCGAAGCAGACCCAAGTGTGAAGCAGCATCCAGATGTGCTCTAGCGATCCACCACACTGCCAGCCCAATCGGCATCAGTATATCCACAGAGTCTCAAACTTCCGGCAGTGTATCTCAGCCCAAGGTCTATTGTGTCCCAGAGATATCTTAAGAGTTTCTAGGCACCAACCCAGTGAATGTGATGAGTTTCAACCATGTGTTGACTCAAAGTGTTGACTGCACAACATACATTCGGATGGATGTTCCCTAAGAACATTAGGGCCCCTAAGAGTTGTCGATACTCGATAGGATTTGCTAGCACGGGTCCAGAAGCGATTCCACTCAACTTCTTAAAGTTGAGTTCCATCGATGACGACACGGACTTACAGTCCACCATACCAAATCTCTCCAGCAGCTCCACAATAAATCTCGCCAGGTCTCTACCAGATCTCCAAGCCTAGGAAGTAATGCATCAGTCCTAGGTCTTTCATCTCGAACTCAGAAGCAAGCTCCCTCTTACATTGATGAATGAGAGGGTCAACACCTAACAAGAAGAGATCGTCCACATAGAGAACCATAATGAGAGGCATTTCTCTATCAACCTTGAAGTAAAGGTTCGGATCAGCATTACTTCGAGTGAAGCCCAGCTTCATCAAGTAGCTATCTATCCTCTCGTACCAAGCCCTGGGTGCTTTCTTCAGCCCACAGAGGGCTTTCTTCAACCTGCATACATGAGAGTCTCTATCCTGGACTTCAAACCCTAGAGGTTGCTTCACATACACCTCTTCCTTTGTCGAACCATGCAGAAAAAGCGGTCTTCACATCCATCTGATGGAGACTCCATCCCTGCGTGGCAGCAAGGTCAATATATCATCATAATCTATGCCTTCCTTTTGAGAAAAGCCTCGGGCAACGAATCTTGCTTTGAATTTTTCAGCACTACTATCAGATCCATGCTTGATCTTGTAGAGCCATTTTGAGGTGACAACAGCTTTGTCCTCCGATCTCGGGATCACATCCCAGACATCATTTTTCATAATGGACTCGTACTCTTCATGCATAGCATCCCTCCAGACTTGATGCTTTACGGCTTCTTCAAATGATCCAGGCTCGAATTGTACGGTTGTACTCATGGCTACTAGATACCCTTGGTATCTATTCGGCTTCTTGCTTTCCCAGAATGTCCCCCTTTGGGGCCATATGTCTCTCGGTATCCTTGAGAGTGTCTCTGAGCCATGAGGGTCTTCTTCTTTTTTCTTCCAGCAATGCCATTTGCTTAGAAGCATATACGGTTGTGGTCTCCCTCGCTCCTCTTGCGAGAGAAGTCATCTATAAGAGTCATGAAATAAGAACATCCTCCCAAGGATTTCACAGGCAGTATATCAAATAAGTCGGAGTGTATCAGATGTCTTTTTGATACTTGAGGAATGAAGAAAATCCCCTTTTATGCTTTCCTTCAGCATAACCCTGACATACGCCTTCATGATTATTTGAGAATTCGGGCATCCCAGACACCAACTTCCTTGCTTCGGAAAGGGCTTTATAATCATAGGTCTGAATTTTACTTACCCATTGTCAAAGCTTATTTTATGGAATTATAGCCATACAAGTATCATAGCCATATACTATCATACATCTTAACAGGTATCATATAATGTCATATCACTGATTACAGTGTTGCCATGATATTATCATACACATCGTTATCATATTCATCACTGTCATACTGCCATACAGTACTGAAGATATCAAACTTCATAGTTATATATATTTTTCCATATGCCACTGAAGATACCACAGATCAAGTTCATATAGACTCTACCATATAAAGTGAGGTCATATATACTTTGCCATATGTCACTATTATAAGGCTCATCGACCAACCATTGATATTATCCTTAGATTTCCTTAAACAGCATTCAAAGACAGACATACTTTAATAAATTTTCCATGCAAGAATCAATTTTACATACCTCTTCTTTTGACTACCTTCTTACAGTAGATTTCCAAAGCACTGTAAATATCAACTCAGCAAGTCTACCTTCACATAATAACTGATTTGCTTCAACGTCACTAATCACATGATTCGAACAAGAGCTTTAATACAGTGATTTATCCTCCGCAAAATTACTATGCATTAGGCCTTAAATCAAAGTTTTATTCACCATACAAGGACAGACTTCCCCAATGAATCTGCCTCTCTCTTGGATCAGACAATACCACAGAGCTGGTGCACAATTCTATTGAGGGTCTGTGACCCTATCACAAAGATAAAAACATAAATTATTGTCATCTTTTCAGGGTCTCGACCCTCTGCTTCAAGGCATGAAAATCAGATACTCATCCTCCAATCTAGGCAAAACTTGACTATAAAATTTGATCCTCCTTAAGGTTTCAAGTTGGGAGAGACACTCCTCCTTCATGCTCAGCCCTTAAGATAACCCACACAAGTCACCCTACAGGTGGCTATCCCCAACAGTAGAACAAATTGACCTCAAAAACAAGGAAGAAGACCCTGATTGAGTTGCAGCCTCTCGTGATGACTACGGCTGAGTTGGAGGAGCCTTTCTACATAGGCTACTCGAATATGATCCAAATCCGGTCAACTCCTTGACCCAACACACCTCTAAACATTGTTGCTACAATATTGTAGTATTGTTGTCCTGGTTAGGGCACTTTGCAGGTTGCACCAACCACTAACCAGCCATTTTACAACCTCCTTCTAGTTGCGGCCTAGGCAAGACAAGGTGCCCTATGTATGGGTTGTTGTTTTGGGCATTTGGCAGCCTTTAAAGACACCACGTTGGCCTATTTGGAGTGGCTAGGCCTATGGCCTACCACAGTCCACTGCGGCTCCCTTACAACATACCCAATCCACCTTCCTTATCCACGTGCAACCCTCAAAAAAGTCTGCAAATAGCTCCTCTTCCTGCGGCCTCTGTTCCAGCAAGTCCGAGGTAGGGATAGACCTTAAATGAGGCCTAAAACAGACCTAGAAGAGGCACGTTGTACCTACAACAACTCAGCCTCTCTTCTATGTAGATAAGCCTCCTCCATGTTGTCCCAATCTGCTCCTTACAAAGCCTCTTCCAACTACGGCTAAACCCAAACAAATTCATGGATGTACTTGCCCAATTCAGATTTGTTTCCAGCGCTTAAGGCCTTGGCCTAGCAGCCAGCATATACAACCTAGCTTTTGTTTTGTTCATACAAATCTTGAGCGAAGTTCCATAGATATAGAGACAGAAATTACTGTGGCAATTAGCTTGGATACAGCCCTAACAAGTGCACAAGTAGTCTCCCACAACCAGCGAAGTCGTCTCCACTATTTGCACTATTGTTCCTACAATTCTGGTTAGGGCACACAACACAACCCTTAATCCTCCACACAGTCAGCAAATAAGTCCTTCTAGGGTTGTGGTCCACCTTGGAGAGACTCCCCTCATGCCACTCTGCCTCCTAAAGTTCCTGTCCTCTCTTGACATGCCTTAACGCTGCCTCCAACTACTTGCTATGGCCTGCGGCCTAGCATAGCAGCTTGTTGTCGCTGCAGCTTCCTCCAAAACAAACCCAAACAAGCTCCAACAACGTCTTGCTTCTATGTTCCTCAGCCTAGTAGCCCAACACCTCGGTCACTTGCAACAACCTTCACAGATCTATTTTGACCCTAAAACAGTCCCTCAACAAATTCGTTGTCACTTACATCTCCTCGACCTCCAACACAGACCTCTCCACGCTGTTTTGAGAAGACTTCTCCGCGCTGAAGGTTAGGGCACAAAAACAACCCTAAATCTGCCCACGCTATCACTTCCTATGGTGGTATGGCCTGCGGCCTACCACACAGCCTTGTTGTAGCTTACGGCACCCTTATTGGCCCTGAAAACAGTCCTTATCTCGCTGCCCTAGATTCTCAATAAGATGGGCTTTTCCTTCTCCTTAGCTCTGATACCATGCAAATTTTTGAAGATGTTCTATGCTAGATGCAAATTTACTTTAAACTTCTAGGGCTCAATCACATGAAAGTAAGATGCAGATAGAACATCTCAATAGTTCGATGGAAGACAAGCCAAAAACAAAGATAAAGAATGGTGGCGTTACGGCGATCAGCAGGATGCTTCAACCAACAAATTCTCCATAAGGTTAGCCAACCCAATGTGTCACACAATCCCAAGACTGCTCATCAAAAACACTCCATCAAGACGCTGCACCAAGAAGCCCTAACCGCATCACCATGAGAAGCCCTAATCGCAACACCATCCGTGAGAGAAGAGAATGCCTCCAAAATGTGTGTCTAAAATGAACTCCAAGTCTCTCCAATATATAGTCATCTATGGGGGTGTGTGACACATCCCTTATGCATGTGGGATAAATCTAGCCGACCTTGCACATGTGGAATAAATTCAAAATACATGTTCTGCTCATCCGAACAAGATGATCTTTAGATCGATCTTGCACCTCTCCGAAAGAGGAATCCAATAAAAATATTGGCATCATCATCTGAGCATCACAACATGGAGTTTGGACCTAGTTGCCCAAAATTAACACAAGTCCATTTCATCCAAGTATTTATGTCAAAGGGATTAAAAGGGTTGCGTCAAGGGGTAGCTTTGGCTTGACTCCACATGGAAATATAGGGTAATGGTCTCAATTGAAACATATGGAAGTCTCAATATTAGCTGCAAGAAGTACAGCTCATTGGCCAACAGTAAATGAAGTTGCAAGGTCGAAGTATACAGCTCCACAACCATTTACCCTTGCCACTGACAAAGGGCTTCCACAGGGGTGCAGCCTGTCGAGGTAGTGGCTAGTGACATGAACTAACACATTAATGCAAGGGTCAAATAAGGGTCTTATAATTGTGATAATGACTCTTATGACTCAGGAAAAACCCAAGAAAGCTACAATGGAGGCTTCGACTGAATAAATAAATAAAAGGAGCATGAAACCCATGCTTTAAAATAATTTTCTTTTCTTCTTTTTCAATTTTACAATAAATACATAATGACAAGTACAATAGCAATTTTGAAGACCGACCATAGTTACATTTTCAACACCCTCTGGGTCATTATCTTTATGTGTTGACAATTGAAACTCAGAGCGACTTGTTGGAGTCTCGTCAAATTGTAGGGCAAGTTTGAGGCATCCTCCTAACAGATGGTTCAAAGATGGTTGATAATCACTTTGCAAAATATTTACTCCTCGCTGTGAGTGCTAAGCAAGATTCATTTGTGAGTGCTAAGCAAGGTTCGTTTGATTGAGACCTTGCTTGCTTGTATACATTTTGCTCTACTTCAAGTTTTGTGGCTAGTTATCATAAGGCAAATTTTTGGATAGTTGGGTTGAATTCACTGCCGAATTGGAATCCTCTAGCTTTGACCCATGTTCGACTTGAAGTCATTGAGCAATACATGGGTATTCCTTTTGGGTATGGGTTTGTCGCTTGTAGCCATATGGGATTAGTGTCTTGTATTGAAAGTAAAATGCATGTTTGGCACCATAAGGACCTTCCCTTCGCTAAGAGGTTGAACATTGTTCGACACATTCGTCAGGCTTCTTATGTCAATTATGCCTCTCGTTGGTGTTATGAATATAAATAATTATTAATTAGTAGTTAATAATGACTAGTATACTAAAGAGGCATGCCTCTAAGCACATGACTGTTCATGAAGGGGTACCTGCCTAAGTATATAAACGGGCCCTCTTGCACCTATTTTGTCATAAGTCCAAGGAAGCAATTATGCGAAAATTTTCAAAGTTCAAAATCATCAGTCAACTACACATCATGCCATTGTAAACCCAATTTCTGCAAATTATAATGTAAATGGTGCTAGTACGACCATTTAGTTATGTAACAGTGTAGGTAAGCCTATGATTTTGGCAACGAATTTCATCCTAGGAGGTTTTTCAACCCACTACATTATGGGTGTTTCTAAACATGGCTAATCAACAGAGTTTTTCCCTCCAGCTTAAACCCCAAAGCTAAGGTGGAATTTATTGACGAAGTCTTAGGTGAGTCCTAGTGTTTTTAGCTGAGTCTATTGTAAAAGTGATTTGGGAATAATTTAAGCTATTTGGTTCAATTATTTTATTACAGATCACTTGGTCTACTAGATCATGTTGAGTCGTAGAATTGGGTAAAAATTATGAGGGTCTATAACGAATGGGTATCCCCCTTTGAGGGTTGAAAATGTAATTATCTGATGTAAAATATTTTACTGCATGGTCTCTCACAATCAGAAGCCATAACTAGAGTATTTGAGGGTGGAAAAATAATTAATCCCTTCTTGTGTCCATTAATTAATTTTTCTGGAAAAAATAAAAATTAAATCCGAAGCCAGAAAATTAATTAATTTAGAGTCAAAAACAAATTCTAGAGAAATTAATTTCTCCAAGTGGAAAATGACCAACAAAATTTGTGGGTTAAAAACAAGTTAATTTTTGGGGGTCCCCCACCAAGGCAAAAATGGATAGTTTAAAAAAAATTGAGCCCTTGGACCTTGGTGGTTAAGTCAAAGTCAATTTTTTGAGGAAATTAATCCAAAAAATCAACTTTTGGATTAATAAAAAATGGTTTTTAAGAGAAATTCGAAAATTCCTCAAAAATAAATATCTTCAATGACAGATTAAAAGATGATCAAACATTTATCAACAAGCGATATTATTTTGATGGGGATCAAGCCAACTAGTCATTAGTTTCCACTTGGAGGATTTATTTATAAATTAGAAGTCATTTTGCTTCTCAAGGCACGACAATGAAAGTTATGACTCTAGTCGATGTAATTTTGTAACGTTGGTTTTGTTCCACTGATCTACTGGGAATGTTTGAAATATCATAATAAAATACTTTGGGGTTCAGTAAATGGTGTTCTTTGTTCAATGATTTGTGGTATGTGTTGGGTATGTGTTTTCATATATTGTGCTTAAAATTTAATAAGTTAGTTTATTCATTAGATGGTGATAAGAACATTCTATTGGTAGATTTTGGGTCCATCTTAGGTGATCTAATTCACCATATGTCTAACAATTTTTCTTGAAGAAATATATAGAGTTTGCAGGTTCCCTGGCCTTTGGGCTCCAAGTTCACAGACTTTGGAGGAGAGTTGACCTTGTTTGGGCTCTGGGTATTTTATACTTCGCTAAGGCTGTGGGCAATACCATAACTTTCAAAACACATCTGATCTATTGTCATTTTTCATCATTTAAAAAATTTGTTTCTCAAAAAATATTTTACTCTCACAGGCATTGTATATTTGTATATATCTTGTAAATATTTTGTAAAATAATTTTTTCTAACCCTTGTTTTGCAACTAGTTGGGATTTGGGGTTTCATTTTAAATTTTTGTATATATTGGGGTTTTGGGTATTTTTATTTTCATTTGTGCAAGTAAGATCCAAGCTATTTCAAGAAGATTTGCTAGGGTTTGAGCTAGATCTAGGCCCTTGAGGGTAAAATCTGGTCTCCAATTTTTTTGCAAAGCCAGCATTGAAGAATTTTGCAGTGATTTGGGCTAAATTGAAGATATGAAGCAAATCTGAAGTTTTGGGCAAGGGTTTCAAATATTTTAGGGCCTCCAGGCCCAGTGTCCACCCTGTAGCCTAGCCGCTACCCTTGGTTAGCCTAGTTGCAGCCCTAAAGGGACATAGCCTCCTTGATTTACCCTTGTCGTGAGGCTTAGAGGCCTTGGCCTCCTCCGTAGGCTGGATGGCAGCCCTTTTAGAGCTTGGCACGGACCTTTTTAAGCCTACAAGGCCTTACAGTCTTCATGTCCTCATCTTTTCCCTTCAATCTCCCTCTCCTTGACCTCTATTGCCCTCATTCACCTTGTCGCGGGCCTACCTGGGTCGTTTTCCCCTCCGCTCAGCTCCTTTCCTCCTCAACTAGCCCTAAAACCCCTTATCGTGGCCTCTCCTCCTCTGTTGTTGCCCTTTGTGGGCTTATTCCTTAGGTCGCAGCCCCTCTAGGGCTTGCAGCGGGCCTCTAGAGCCTTCTTCTCCTCAGTAGAAGCCTATCTAGGCCTTTTCTCCTTGTTGCGTTCCCTCATCGAGCCTAACATTTGCCTCTTGGAGCCTATCTTGGCCTTCCATTGCCATCTTTTGCCATCTTTCCCTCTCTGTGGGTGATCACTTGATTTCTGAAGTTAATTAGTGGTGTGTTTTGCAGAGAAATTCGGTAAAAGTTTGTGTTTTCAGGTGGCATAGATATTAGATAGAAGTTGGGAAGTTTCTTCAAGGCATCAAGACCTAAGGGCTTGATCTCAAAACCCTATTCTCCTCACTGTTTGCTATAGCAAGATAATCATTTCATAACAGTGACATTTGAATAATTTAAATTAACATAAAATTGACTCACATTTTCTAATGCATTGGTAAATCATTGCATGAATTGGGTCATCATTCACTTGATTTGTTTTATGAAAATTTGGCGACTGTCCCAAGTTTGTTGAAGGTTGATACTAACAGTGACATAAGTGTTTCTTCATTGTTTTCGTTTTCATTTGAAGTGCTCTTAAGGGAACAAGTAATTTGGGATTGCTTAACATACTTCATAAGTAACTCGTTTTTGTCATAAGTTAGCTTACTATTGTCCTAATTGCTCACTAAATGTCGCTTGATATCATTGGAACATAATAGATTTTCTTGTTCATAATCTAATGATAATAATTGCATCTTGTGGAAAGGATAGCTAGCTTTGAAGTGAATTTATTGATGGGCTAATTGTCACATTATTTCTATTATTTCAAAGGCACTAACGTTTGTTGTCTTGTGAATTTCCATAATCCTAAATTGTGCACATAAGCTCTGTTGAAAAGTGTATCTAGGTTCGGTCTTCATAATGACTTGTAATTATGATTTTATGTAAATGAAGAAGACAAAGAATAATAAATGTATTATGTTACTTTCTTCATGGGTTTCAATAGCAAGAAGTTTTATTACAGGTCAAAGACTTCTTCTTGATGTCTTTTAGGATTTTTCATCTTCTCATAAATGTAATTAAGAGTCATGTATATGAAGCCATGTTACACGTGTAAAAGACATGTCATTTATGTAAAAGTTACACTCCAAGACACTGTCACTATACCTCTCGGAGTCAGTCAAAAGATAGACAATATTCTCCTTGTGAAGAAGTCGGTTTATCTACATATCCCATGTCGGCCTAGATTGCAACGATGAGTCACTATATAAAGGATGATCCGACCACATTGTATCACCAAGCATCTTGGTCATCTCTGCAATAGAAAGTGTGGATCTCAATGCAAAGGTGTCAAGGGTAATACAACAAAGAGGAAGGCTACAAACAAGTGCATAAGGGTCTCCACAAATTCGAGCTAAGTCTGTCATCTCACCTTTGCAATCTTAGCGAAGGCCGAAGGCTATTTAAGGACTACTTCAGTTTGGACAAGGGCTATAATCAAGTGCAGAAAGGTGATGGAAGGAGACCGAAGAGAGGAGACTCTTGGGGACCGAAGAAAGGAGATTGTTGGAGGCTAAAAGGACGGTATCAAGGGCTACAAAATAGACAGTGCTAGGCAGTGCGAGAAAGAAGGACTGAAGTGTGAAGGCCGAAGAGAGCAAGAGATAGTGACAGGTGTCTTAGAGGTAATCTTATGTCAAGTGTCTTTGTCAAGGGTCTTGGTAATCATCAATTGAAACATCTATAAGAAGAGATTTGCAAGTTTTCCCCTCAAGAGGAGGGGTTTTGGCGCTGGCTTGCAACCTACATATTGTGTCATTGTTCTTATTGATTTGGTAATTGTTTGATGTATTGCTTATCGTAATAACAATAATCAAAGATAAAGAAGTTAAAGTATAACATAAGCAGTTATCAAGTAAGAGAATTGAATTAAACATTGCCCTCCCAAATTCTCAACATGGTATCAGAGCTAAGGTCATTCAAGGGCATCATGGAGGTCATCAAAAAGATTGCAAGCCATCTCAAGAAAGGTTTCAAGACATATGACTGGCCACTCAAAACAATTGAAGACTAACAAAGGGAAAATCCACTTATTTTATGGAACTTGGAGACAAAACAACGATCTCGTAAAAGGCATCGGATCTACATCAATCAAGCTTGAAGACAGAAGCAATATCCACTTCAACAATAGTCTATTTGTTCTAGGTTTGCATAAGAAGTTTCTTTCAATTTAAAGTTTAGAACACAAAGGTGATAGAGTAGCGTTCATTGATGGAAAGGTTGTTGTTTGGGGAAAAGACTCAAATATAAATCAAGCTAAAGTTATTGGCATTCGAGAAGGAAGGCTCTACAGATTGTTTTCCCCTTTAGCTCAAGCCCTAGTTCATGTTGAAATTAGTCCCTGTGAACTATGACATTGAATATTTTGTCATCTCCGTTTCAAAATCCTTCCCTCTCTAAGTTCCACTATAGGTGGAATCCCAAATCTTAAAGAAGACCATGAAGGTCTCTGCAAGGGAAGTGCATTAGGAAAGAATGTCAAGAGACCATTTGGAAGCAGTGCTTCTCAGTCAAAAGATATTATGGATCTCATCCACTCTGATGTATGTGGACCTATGACTCCAAAATCTCTTGGTGGTCATCTAAACTGTGTCACCTTTATAGATGATCATTCAAGGAAGACCTAGGTATATCTATTAAAAACCAAGGATGAATTTTTTTCAAAGCTGAAGTCGAAAATCTTACAGAAAGAAAGATCAAAGTCCTCGGATCTAATAATGGAGGAGAATATACATCCAAGGAGATCATAGCATTCTGTAAGGAGTCAGTTATAAAGAGGGAGTTTATAGTTCCATACTATCCTGAACAAAATGGTGTTGCAGAAAGAAAGAATAGATCCATTGAAGAAAGTGTAAAGGCAATGATTCATGACCAGGATCTACCAAAGTTCCTATGGGGAAAAGCAACTAAAACTGCAGTCTATATTCAAAATAGATGTCCTCACAGATCTCTAAATAATAAAACTCTAGAAGAAGTATTCACTGGAAAGAAGCCATCTGTAGTTCATCTTCGAATCTTTGGGTGTCCTGTATATATCCATATATACCAAAGGACAAAAGAAAGAAATTGGATCCTTTAAGGATGAAAGGAATTTTTGTTGGATAAAGTAACTCATCAAAAGCATATAGGATCTACATGAAGGATGGTCATCACATAGAAGTCAGTCGTGATGTCATATTTGATGAGAGCATAGCATTCAAGAAATCAAGAGATCTTTCCACAGATTCTGATGATGAAGATCTTTCGATATTTGAGGAAGAAGTGAACCAAGAAGTAAAGGAATCTAACCATGAAGAAGAAGCTCCCAGTGAACCCATTCAACCGGTGGTCAAACCTGAAACAAGAAAAAACCTAATTGGTTGAACTCCACATTACTTGATGCAGAAGGTCATGGAGCAGCGAAGGGGACATTTAGAGAAAGTAAGAAACCCAAGAAATACTTTGGGTATGTTGCATACATGACAAAACTTATAGAAGCAGAACCATCCACTTTTGAAGAGGTTGTACAAAATCCTAAATAGAAGAATGCCATGAATGAAGAATACCAATCTATCATGAAGAATGGTGTATGGGAGATCGTACCTAGGCCCGAAGACAACTCTGTGGTTACTTCCAAATGGATCTATAAGATCAAACATGCTATTAATGGAAGTATAGATAAATATAAAGCAAGATTTGTGGCCAGAGGTTTCTCTCAACTTGAAGCCATTGATTATGAAGAAACATTTGCTCCTGCCACAAGATATACAACGATTCAATCACTAATTTCTCTGGCAGCATCAAATGGATGTCAAGACTGCATTTTTGAATGGCACAATTGATGAAGAAGTCTACATAGAACAACCCTTGGGATTTGAAGTCAAGGATAGAAAAGCTTATGTGTGCAGATTAAAGAAAGCACTATATGAACTCAAGCAAGCACCAAGCGCATGGTATGCTAGGATGGATGCATATCTTCAAAGGCTAGGCTTCAAGAAATGTTTTGTGGACTCAAGTTTATATATCAAAGTGGAAAAGTGTGATTCGGTAATTATTCTTCTATATGTAGATGATCTTCTCCTGACAGGTATAGAAGGTTGAATTAAAGAATGCAAGAAACAACTAGCAGCAGAATTTGATATGAAGGATCTTGGCTTGATGCATTACTATTTGGGACTAGAAGTCTGGCAAGGACCTGATGAAATCTATTAAGGTCAAGGAAAGTATGTGATCAAGATGTTGAAGAGGTTTGACATGATGGATTGCAAACCTATGACCATTCCGATGATCAAAAGGCTTGACGAGACTTAGGAGTTTTGATTCAAGCTCGGTGGATCCTTCCAAATATAGACAATTGATTGGCTCATTGATGTGCCTGGTAAACACTCGACGAGACATATGTTTCGTCGTAAATATTCTCAGTCAATTCCAAGTGGAATCAAAGCAGGATCATTGGTTAGCAGCAAAACACATTCTGAGATATCTTCAAGGAACCATCAACTACTGTCTAAAATATGATAGAAGGAATGATGTCCAACTAATTGGATATACAGATTCCGAATGGGGAGGTAGTGAAAAAGATGGAAGAAGCACTACCGGAGGATGCTTTAGTTTGGGATCCTCTATGGTCTCATGGATAAGCAAAAAGAAAGACACTGTTGTTTTGAGTAGTCCTGAAGCTGAATATGTTGCAGCCTGTGAAGTAGGCAAAGAAGCGATCTGGTTGAGGAAGCTGTTATCCGACTTATTTGATGGACCGATGAACCCTACAGTGATAGTATGTGATAAAACCAGTTGCATACGTTTGTCTGAGGATCCAATATTTCATGGAAAGACAAAACACATCAACAACACGTATCACTATGTTCGAGAGCTAGTACAAAATGGTGTGCTACAACTTCAGTATGTTTCCACTGATGAACAGGTAGTTGATATATTGACAAAATCACTTCCAAACAAGAAGCTTGTATATCTAAGAGACAGGCTTGGTTTGGTGGATGTATTCTCCCTATGTGAGAGGGAGAGATAGACACACATTCTTGTCTTTATTGAAAGAAAGAATGGAGTATTCTAGGATTTGTTAACCATCTGGCATTCGATACTCTTTGAGAATGTGATAGGACATTCTTGACAAGAGAAGTCGTGGACGGATATTCTTTGAGGATTAGCTATCCCGATAAGAATAGTCTTAGAAGGTCATACTCGGTGAACACCCGAGTGGAGTATGTACCTTGGAGACAATGATGATGGTGTCTATAGTCATTGGTCTCACCAGCATTGTAGCTCATGGTCTCATAATGAGATGGAGTTGTTAGTCAGGGCCCTGCTATGTGACAATGTTGGATTGATATGATGCTAGAAACAGATAGGTTACAAATCCAACTCTTCTTATGAGATCTCTTCAAATTGAGAATGACCAAGTACCATTATGAATACCTCCCTAGTTAAGAGAGAGTGTTGAAAAGCGTAACTAGGTTCGGTCTTCATAATGACTTGTAATTATGATTTTATGTAAATGAAGACAAAGAATAATAAATGTATTATGTTAATTGATTCATGAGTTTCATGAGCAAGAAGTTTTATTATAGATCAAAGACTTCTTCTTGATGTCTTTTAGGATTTGTCATCTTGTAATAAATGTAATTAAAATTTAAGAGTCATGTATATGAAGTCATGTTACACGTGTAAAAGACATGTCATTTCTGTAAAAGTTACACTCCAAGACACTGTCACTCTACCTCTCGAAGTCGGTCAAAAGATAGACAATATTTTCCTTGTGAAGAAATCGGCTTATTTCCATATTTCATGTCGGCCTAGACAGCAAGATGAGTCACTATATAAAGGGTGATCCGACCTCATTGTATCACCAAGCATCTCAGTCATCTCTACAATAGAAAGTGTGGATCTCAATGCGAAGGTGTCAAGGGTAATACAGCAAAGAGGAACGCTACAAACAAGTGTGTAAGGGCCTCCACAAATTCGGGCTAAGTCTATCATCTCACCTCTGCAATCTCAACGAAGACCGAAGGCTATTTCAGGACTACTTCAGTTCAGACAAGGGCTATAATCAAGTGTAGAAAGGTACTAGAAGGAGACCGAAGGGATGAGACTCTTGGGGACCAAAGAACGAAGATTGTTGGAGGACAAAAGGACTGTATCAAGGGCTGCGGAATAGACAGTGTGAAAAAGAAGGACTGAAGTGTGAAGGCCGATGATGCTCGGAAAATACTTTGTATTTTATTAAACCTAGGGGGTCTTATGTTTGTGAGAAAATATTAATTTTATGTAAATATTAATGGGTTTTTGAGTGATTTTAATCAAGTATTGTGAGGATTTGTTAATGTTTCCAAATAATTGGAAAACATGAGGGAAATTAGATTTTAGATATTTAAGAATTAATTATGAAGCCTAAGATAGATTTAGTTTCAAGATTTTAGGGATAAATATAGATTGTAGGGTTTGTTGAGATATTTGAGGACTTTGTTGAGTTATTAAAGGGATTTGAACCTAAATTGGTTCAGCATTATTGTATAAATGTAATAAGCCTAAAAGGCAAAAGGGGAAGAATAGGGAGAGAGGTTTGGACAACTGAATTTGTAAGCCTACCGGCTTTTGTAAAAGGGCCAATGATTTGAAAATCAGGCCAGAACCATGGAGGTTTTGTATTTGATTTCATGTTTATTTATGAGAGACTTTATTCTGAATTATGTGCATGGTGAATCTGTGTAAAATAAATAATGCTCTACATGTGTAGGGAGAATTGATTTTAATGTCGATTTGTGTTTGGAATCGAATGAAATAAAGGTTTACATATGTTGAAAAGCATACAATTCTGAATTGTGAATATTTACACAGTTGAGTGGAGAATGGGCGCATTGTTTGAAAATATACAACGCATTTAAGATCAAGACTTAGAAATTGTGTTTCGGGTTTATTTGTGGATTTAACCACAGGTGTAGATGTGCTTGGCATGAATTAAAATTGCAGGGTTCAAGAGCTTCAAATTAAGACATAGTTCCTAATTGAAGAGGATCTGAGCTTGGAAGAAGAAGGAATTCGATTTATATAAATCGATATTGATTCTTATGTTTATGTCACAGTATAAGAAGTGGATGAGGTTCGGCCCTTTTGACGAAAGACGTAAGCAGTGTGAACGTATTTGCATCGATTTTTGGTTGTTGAATGCGCAGCGGCAAAGGAGAACACGGTTGTAAAATGGCAAGTCGAAGGTGAGTGCAATTGAAGAAGGGAATCGATGAGTTTTTAAAAAAAGACCTGCCAAGGAGTCATTCGGAGATATATAAGTTCATATATACAGAATCTACGCAAGCATTCAACAGATCTGAGCAACGCATAAAGGGGTTGATTCTGTTCAATCTGAAATCGAACAAAAGTGAGTGAAGTGTTTGATGGCGCAATAGAAATATTGTAAGTAATCGATTCCATGAATAGTTTGCTTGGCAGCATTGAATAAAATGAAGTATAGATTTGACTATAGGCACAAAGGTTGTGAGTAACCCTACTGCAAACAGAATGGCACGGTGGAGAATATAATATAGAGCTTGTGTATAACGTTGCTATGGTAGCGAACCAAACTCAGTCAGTAAAAGCGTTGGAAGCAATTGAAGTTGCAGTGAAAGACAGAACCATGAAATGAACGGAACCGTGAGTATGAAGGCGGTTTTGAAAGAATCCACAAGTGGAATCGCGTGATTTCACAACTGAAGGATGGAGGAGTAATGAATTGAAGCGCCGAGGAGTTAAACGCAGAGCAAGAATGGAAGATACAAGCCGTCCGATGAAATTGACAGACTTGGTAAGTTGAAATGTTGTGGGTCCCAATGTTCTTATATGTTGGAAATGTTGACATGTGGATTTCATCCAAGGTATGGCCGTAGTGTTTAAATGATGCATTTAACATTTAACTGTTAAAAAGTTTCAATATTTGAAGAATGAAATGAAGTGATAAATAAGGCCAAATGCAACAGTATTAGTGAACACATTATGTGAATTGAATAAGCCGTGATCAATCTAAAGTATACTTTGATTTTTAGTGCCTTGGGTGCTATTTAAAGTCAGGTATTAAAAGCTATATATAAATGTTGGGTTTGATTAAGGCGTGAAGGTTGATGTAATTGAATGATGTTCATATGCAATGGGATTTAATTAACCAATTCGAACTCTTGAGTTGAGATGTGATAAGCTTTGGGCTTAATTAAAAAGTGGAAGATTTAAATAAAACCAATGGGGTTTTAAAGTCTTTTTTTCTAAGACTTTTGGAAAGGGTTTTCATTTGAGAAACAACCTTGAATATGAGAGTTATTTGGGTTTTATAGAAGAGCCTTGTGTATGTGTTTGGGTTTTAATTATGTTCTGAAGCTTCCGCATGTATATTTGTGAGATTGTCTAGACTTAGAGTCTTATTTGGGGCAAAGACTTGGGATGCATTTTTATATGCATAGCATTGCTGAAGATTGTGGGTAAAAGCGAGGCGACCCGCTATCAGCGGAGGAGAGCAAGAGATAGTGAAAGGTGTCTTGGAGGTAATCTTGTGTCAAGTGTCTTTGTCAGGGGTCTTGGTATTCGTCAATTGAAGCATCTATAAGAAGAGATTTGTAGGTTTTCCGCTCAAGAGGAGGGGTTTTAGCACTTGCTTGCATCCTACATATTGTGTCATTGTTCTTATTGTTTTAGTAACTTTTTGATGTATCGCTTATCGTAATAACAATAATCAAAGATAAAGAATTTAAACTATAACACAAGCAGTTATCAAGTAAGAGAATTGAATTAAACATTGCCCTACCAAATTCTCAACAAGCTCACTCTCTAAAAGCACTTGGCATTAATATCTTGTTACATGGTTGAGTAGATTGTGTTACATCAATTTTCCTTTTAAATCTAATTCTCTCTATCAATCTAATTGGCATTTGAAGTAACTTGTTCTAATTGTGAGAGCATTAAATCATCCATCTCTTAAGTATTTAAAATCATTGGCATTTAAGATCTAAATGTTTTTAACTTAAGGATTGGTCAATCTAATTGCAATCATTTGGAAAGCTTCTAATTGCATAAGATCATTGATAATCTTATTATCTCTTTTGAGTAGTAACCTTTGGTTAATTATCTAAGTGGAAAAAGTGCTCTATTGTCCTTGTTATTTCATGGTTAGAATCTCTTGTGGATGATATCTTTATCTTGGTCATATTGGTGATCTATAAATACTTGAGCAATTGTATAGTGGATATCTTGTGTATCTTGTTGGCACTTGTTAATTTGGCACATACTCTTGTGGTTCAGATTGTCTCGTATTTTTTTTATTGAGAAGTACTTGTTGATATAACTTAAGATCAATCATAACCAAAAGTAATTAACATAAACAATCTTAACTCAAGGAGCACTCAATAATATTGCATTAAGCGTCCTAAGATTAGCCTTGCATTAATAACTTACCTCCAAGCATAAGGTTGGTTGACAGAAAATAGGACCACCTTTCTCACCTAGCTTGAGGAGCCTAGTACCTCTTTAGTAGTTAACATAGTGACTTTGCAGTTGTCAAAGCCACAGTCTCTGCAGCGCCAGAGGCACCGGGTTGCTACTACCTAAGGGGGGGTACCATTAATCAAGCCTTCGCTTGCTTCCCCTTGGCCTCTTTCTCACAACCTAATTTAAAGACTAGCTTCAAAATAGTTAAGAGAAAGAATACACCTAGAAAAGGCATCTAATTAAAAGCAATCAAGATTCCTGCATCACACCTAAGTCATAGGATTTCCATAACATATAGGATAGTTAAGTATTCAAGTAGCGATTTCTCATCCAGTGATTTGGTCCTTAAATGATATAGAGCAAGTTGACTCCATAAGGCACTAGTTTCATAAGTAATTTAATTTAATCTCTAAAAAGCTTGCTAAATCAAACAAGTGGCCAAGCCATTCAATCATGTTTCTCGGACTCGTTGGTTGCCAACTTGTTTTTTGTTTCCATCTTCCATAGGGTCTACCCCACATAGCCTGTTATTGGGAGATATCTAGAACGGAGAGGTCGGGGATCAGAGTGACAGCCTCGACTTGAGTCGTTGCTGCACCATGCTTGTACAATCTGATCGACAACATGCCCAAATTTGTAACCATATATATCATAGCATATCTTCTATACATTCTTTATATAAATATACTACTTGTCCTAAAATGGATATTTACATATTCCAGATATTTTGAATACCTTCATTTGTAACCATATATATATATATATATCACATCATATTTTATGTGCATTCTTTATATAAATATACTACTTGTCCTATAATGGATATTTACATATTCCAAATATTCCAAATACTTTTGCTGCATATGCGAACTATGTTTGTTATATTGGTACCAGAGCCTCATTCTTCGATTCCAACGTGTGCTCATCAACTCTTTGTCAAGTTCATTACAATTGAGGATTTTTATTATTTAAAAATAATCAATTAAGTTTTGCATAAGAGGTAGGTACTAAGCAGCAACGAGGCATATTACACTTGTTTTTTAAATTATTTTATTGCCTATAACTTCTTTTAATATATATATATATATATATTCTCCTCTTAATAAACCAAAGGCTCAATTGTAGAATGGAGAACCTCCAATCAAACTTTATGTGGCTTTGACCATTAAAAGGAAATATATATATATATATATATTAAAAAAGTTATAAGAAAATAAATAATTTTAAAAAATAAGTAATATATAGTGTTGTTGATTAGTTATGCGTCTTATGCAAAACTTAATTGATAATTTTACGTAATAATAATAAATTTACAGGGCAAGTGGTATTTACTATTGATAAGCTATGGTACTAGCCCATGGTATTATAACAAATACTATTTACAAGTTAATAATATCCATTGTAAAATGGGGGCAAATATTCATAGTTAAGAATCTTGTTATCATAAGTATTAAATTTTAATTTACAAAATGTTATAAAATTAAATTAAAATAAAATATTAATAAAATATTTTGATTTTGAAATGAATTATGGTTTTTGGGCATGTGGTGTTGATAATCCACGGTATTGGCCCATGGTATTGTAAAAAAGTCTAAATTATTATGACACTTGGTGAATAGAAACTTTATTAATAAATCTTCCGAGAAATCACATAGGAAATTATAGCGCTGACGCGTTTCGAACCACTGAATGTAGTTCACTCGGTAGTTCGAAACTCGTCGGCTCTATAATTTCCTATGTGATTTCCCGGAAGATTTATTAGTAATATGATATGGATACAGAAGTTTACACTCTCGAATAGAAACTTTTTTTAGGTTTTTTATTTTTTAATATAATTTTATATCTAAAAATTCAATTTAAAATCACATAAAATTAGTCGCAACCAATTAGATTAAAAAAAAAAAAAAAGCAATTTACATTTTAAAAAATTTTAAAAATAATAATAATAATTTTCAAAATATTCAATTTAATATTTATTTTTTTTCAAAACTTGAATAAACTTTATAAAATCTATTTAAATTTTTCAAAACTAATTGAAAGTCAGATTTTTCACCAAAATCAAAAACAATATAACCTACCTTTAGCAGATATAAAAATCCAAAGATTAAAAATTGATATATGTAAAATAAAAATAAAAATAAAAAAAGGAAAGAAAGAAAAAGTTTGAAGCCCTAGCCGCCAAACGTCGTTGCACTTGCTCGACAGTAGCCACAGCACAGTCGTGTTGTCGCTCCTCCACTGCCACCATCAAACCATTGTAAGAGCCGTCTACAAAACCAACGCTACAACCATTGTTGGATTCCCTCACGCCATCTAACAACAGTGTCCTGTCACAATCAGATTCTGCAGGATTTCCTCTGGCCACCCAAGCTCCACCTTCTTTGCGGCAACATAACCATCGTTGTTAGAGTTGACAGAGGGAGTTATACCACAAGAAAAATAAAATTGTAAGCTGACGCCGCTCCTGTAGTTGTATATTGTTGGCACTATTGTTGTGTCCACATAAATCACACTGTCACTGCTTGTCATCCGCCCACCACCGTACTCATACGCGTTCATATTTCCTGAAATATTAAACCATACATTGCATCCCTATGCCTAGAATATTTCCATACCATACGCTCTAAATATTAAGTCGTACAAATCCATATGTTTAAAAGAACAAAACCCAATATATTTAGTAGGTGATTTAAAGGTTGAATTACGAGAATCTTTAGAAAGCCAAAAAAATTCTACATGACACAATCTTTAAAATTATCGGTAAAATATTTACAAATTTCTACATGACACAATATTTAAAATTATCTGAAAAATTATTATATTTCAAAGTTATTATAAAAAGGATTTTTTTCTAAAAGAAAGGAATACATAAAGGTATTCAAAAAATCATGAAAAAATTTTGAACCAAATTTCATAAGGTGGCTAAAAAATAAGGAGAAGGATGAACTTCATAAGGAATTTTGGGTTTTTTTTTTCAAAATGTACTTTTTGTGTGGAGAGGAATATCCTAATTGTCGTGAATTATTTAGAAATCAAAATGTTGAATGTTGTAAGTGTCAACACACGATTATGAATTAAAATTTGAGAAGACAAAGTAGTTAAACAACAAAAAAATATGAAAATTTTGAGCGTATGTTTGACGATAAATTATTAGGAAACAATAAGAATTTGCTCGCAAAAATAGTATTTTACCACTTAAAAGATCACAGTGACTCGCGCAAATCAAAAAATTAAAAGACAGAAAACAATATGTTCAAAAGTTGGAGCAAGAGAATCAAGATCTCAAAAAGAATCTATTAGAGAAGGATAAAGAAAACCCTCACTTGAAGACCCTCGATCAAAAGTTGTTAAAACAAATTGGGAAGTAAAAATGGGAGAACATGAAAATCCAAATATCAAACATACCAAAAAAATAGAAACTGAAGAAGTTTCACATATCAAGAATCACAATCAAAAGCCACACACGCAAATCAAGAAACTTAAAAATGATAAGAAATCATTAGAGAACAAATTAGAAGAACATATCACAAAAGAAGCATCAAAGTCTTTGGAAGTAATAGTCCAAGTTGAAGAAAAGAGAACAAACATTGATCCATATAATATCTTTGATTCAAAACAATCCCAATCCAATTGAAGTGAAGACCTACTCAGAGGTTGCAGTTCAAACGATGAGTTTCAAGTGAAGATCTAGCGATTAACCAAGCGGCTTCCATATGTGAAGGAAATCAAATATCTCAAGTACATCAAAAAATCACCACAAATAAGTTAAGGTGAAATCAGATCACAAGAACTCCTTTTCGACACCCAAATCATCAAAACAAACATCTCAACTAGTCTACATATCCTTATTACTCGGTCCAAAAACAAGTGATTTATGTTCTAAAGAATAATAATGTCACCATAATTCAGTGTTATAATAACAGTTCATCCCAAGTTTCTAGTAATCGCAAGATTCCACAGAGGATTAATTTGGGATGATTAGATCATGTCATAATACAACAAATGTGTACCACATTCAAAAATTCATATCCTCTTGTATCATTGAAGATAATAGTTCTACAAGTTGAAAAGATGAGAAGATATTGCTAGACAGAAAAAGATATCAAGCCTTTCCATTCATAAACTTTGAGGACAAAGCTTTTCTAAAGGAAAAGGCAATGTTATGAATATAAATAATTATTAATTAATAGTTAATATTGATTAGTACACTGAAGAGGCATGTCTCTAAGAACACGACTGTTCATGAAGGGGCATATTCCTAGGTATATAAACGGGCCTTCATTTGTAACCATATATATCATCTCATATCATATTTTTTGTACATTCTTTATATAAATATACTACTTCTCCTATGATGGACATTCTTATATTCCAGATATCCTGAATATTCCATTGCATATACGAGACTTTCCACTGTGTAAGATTGCAGAAACTGTGTATATATATGTAAAGAATCATGATATATGCAATTTCTGCAATCTTACCTATACTCCAAGTATGGTGGTGAGAGGGGTCTTTCATAGGTCCCTTGGAATGTATGCACTATGAATAATGACAAAGGGAGCCTTGGTTTGATTGATGTTGAAACTTTGGGTAGTATTCTTGCGGCCAAGTGGGTGGTGAGAAGTCTAAAGAGCTCAACCCCATTGGCAAATTTTGTTTCAGCATCAAATGATGACCACTCGGTGTATAGGCCAAGTCCAAGGGGCTTTCAGCATATACGATATTATCACTTCTTCCCGGTTGTATCAATTTTTGGGCTCACTCATCTTCTAGAGCATTTGGTCAGTGTGGAGCATTGTTACACGTCTGTTCCATTGGCATTAAGAGGGTAGTGGGAAAGGTTGGAATCTAGCATGTCGTCCTATTTGGAGGTGGACAATTCATAGTTCTTGTGTTGTAGAGATGTCTCCTTTTCAAGCTCACAGATTGATCAAGAATGACATTTTCTTCAGGACTTATACGTGTGATTCTTCCTCTTATTCCTTCAGAGATTGGCCCATTCTTGCTCAAGAGTATCGTCTAACTACCCCTGACCTCCTTTTGATTATGGAATTGAGGGACCTTATTCCAGAGTCTAAGTTATTTAAAATGAATATTGGAATGACTCGATAGTTTTGGAGAGCTTGAGGGTAGATTTTTAGGCACCCACTTTCAAGTATGACTTGTCACCTGTATTCAGTGCTTCATCAAAGGCATTTGTCATCAGTCCTCAATGCAAGGTTTGTCTCCACCAATTCAAAGGACATATGGGTGCTTTGGCTTCACAATGTTTTCTTTGATCAACTTGCTTATAAGCTACGTCGACCTTAAGATAGTAACAGGACAAGTGGAGCAGTGGATGCATAGATCACGGATGAAGCAGAGGCGGATCTGAAGGCTAGAAGGAGCAGCTCAGAGTAGAGCAGCAGCAGCGTAGAAGCAGCACAACGCAGAGGCTGAAGTAACTTCAGCAGCACAGAGCAGAGCTGCAGCAGCGCAGAAGGCTTCAGAGGGACAGCGCAGTACAGCAACAGCGTGAGAGATTTCAGCACAAGGGGCTGATGAGACTTCAGTAGTGAAGAGGGAGTCTGCTTACGCAATGCAGAGCTGTAGTTGTGCATCATCCTTCAGATGCCAGCACAGATCTGTAGCCTATGGAGCTTCAGTGATGAGGATGCAGCCCATCTGACTTGTCTGTCAAAGATTGGGCAGGAGATTCAGTGGTTTCTCTCAACAACTGAAGTTGCAGTGCAGCAGATCAGCAGTGGAAGTGCTGTGAGCAGCACAAATGCAGCATATTGAGAGGAAGTTGCAATACAAATGTTGCAGTTGCAGTGGCAGTGGCAGAGTCATAGGCAGCAGTACGAAATGGCAGCAGTAGTGCAGAGTTGAGTGGAGCAAGCCAAGCATCAGCAACACAGAACCGGTACCCAAAATCATGTAATGCATAGTGTGATGTATTGCTAGAGCATACCCTTGATGCTAGGAGGGAGTGTTGAGATTTTGTGTATTTGGGGTAGCATCAGTTGTGCTCTAGCTCCCAAATTTTGCGGAGGGACTAGAGTACACTTGATCTATAAGACCCAGAAATTGATTTGGGAAATTTCATCTGGTTTAGGAGATATTAAATTAATTAACTATTTTAATGTATTTCCTAAGTTAAAACTTAGGGAGCTTAAATAATTAGAGTGAATTTAATTAAACATGTGATGAAATTGTTTTAAGTCACACGGATCAAGCTTTCTTTTAATCTTAGCCATTGATTCAAGATTTGATCATGGTCGTTGGTTTTCCAAAGAGAAAAGTATAAAGGAAAGGCTTGGAGTCATTTGTAAAGACACACAGAGGCAGAGCACTGAAGCTAAGCTGAGATTCTAGGGAGGGTTTGCTAAGAAATCTCAGAAGTGTTTCAGATGCAAAGAGGGGAATTTAGACAAAGGGGATGATCTGCTCCCAGGGTCTAGAATCAGCAAGACGCAGAGATCAGCTCAGAGAGGCAGCGCAGAGAAGCAGGAGAGCAGCAGCAGGAAGGGCAGCATTGTGCTGCGCAGTCCCTCAAGGACAGCGTAATTGCTGCAGGAAACCCTCAAGGGTTACGTAGAGACCCTAAGGGGCAGTGTAAGGCCTACGTCACCCAGTCTGGGGTAACACAAACCTTTCTGAAGCAGCGTTGAGGGTCAGAGGGGCTTCAGAGGCTTCAGGGGCATCGTTGGGGTTTCTAGGCCCTAATTTTGGCTGAGTTCTGTAAATCCCGTTTGAGGGTGTGGATCAGTCATTATTTTGGCCCTAGATCAGCCAGTGAGCTGTAGATCTATTATTTCTCTGTCGGGTTTTCCAGATCTGGAACCCAAGCTTGTTGTATTCAGAAAATTCTTAATAATAAAACCCTCTAGCAGCCAAAAGACCGGTTTTCCCGCATTGGGTTTTTTCGGGGACTATTTGTCCATAAATCACTGTCACTTTGTCTATGTGTGCATGAGCTTATTCTAGATCTGAATTGGTGGAGATCTATTATGTGTTTTGCTTCGATTTTAACTTGAATTTATTCAGTTAATAACTTATCTAAGTAGGAGGAGCATTACCAGATTAACAGTAAATAATTTCTGCCTAAAGTGCAAAGATTCAGAAATTTCCACATTGAGGCTCCATATTCAGCCCTGCTTCAGATGAGTTGCACTGATGTTCTGCATTTTTGGTGACAGTTGTTTTCTTGTTTGTACTGCTCTCTTTGAGATATGTCAGTGCTTGCAGATTTCAATATTGTTCATTGTTTGGAAGATCAGGGGGTAAGTCTGTTTTCGAGAATGAGTTTAGCTTATTATCTTCTTTTTGTTCTATGTGATGGGATGAGTTATGCCATCAGCTCCTGGTTAAGGGCACTCTGTTGATCAAAGATGCTTAATCTTGATCCCTTAGCATATTCAGATTTTATTACAGTTTTAGTAGCTCTTCAGAAGAGGTTATTATGTCCAATGTATATACCCTTCCACTTTTTGAATCGCTATTTGTAAATATAATAGTATTTTTCCAAAAAAAAATGTAAAACCTGTTTCTAGGTAACTTTAATAATGAAAATTTTAAGTTTCATAGGACTTACACAACCAATATTTATACTTTAACCTCAAAGCATTCCATGGGTTTTTTATAGTAACATCAGTTCCATGGCCCACTTGGCAGGGTATCCTCGACAAGAAATCCATGGTCCACTGCATCGAGTATCCTCAGCAAGAAATCCATGGCCCACTTACATCAGGCATTTCATGTGCCATTTATAAAGTATCCTCAGCAAATATTTTCCAATGTAAGGGACGGAAATCTTCTATTTATTATTCTCTATTAAGCATCACCCTCCCTTGATCCACCGGGGTTTAACATAACAAAATTGATTTCAATCCAAGATTTAAAAACAAGAAATAGCAGATATTCTTCATAAAAGTTCCTTCAGGACTCTGCTTGATGTTTTCTTTATAATTAGTTTTCTGATGATCTACTTTAATTGTTTCTAACTGGACACTTGTTTCAATGAAATGCAATGAGGAAAACTTACGTTTCTTAGCAGAGTTTTCATTATAACAGGAAAGAACGAGACACAAAAGTGGCAAAAAATCCTGACAAATGAAATATTTAGTATCAGCAATTTAGCACAATACCTTGGTTGGGCTTTGGTTGAAAAATAACTCCTTCACTTGGTTCCTGTCAAACTCAAGACCTGTTGGAGGATTTTCATTGCCATTCCCATAAATAAAAACTTGTGCATCCTGCATGAGCTCATTAGCAGTTGCTATCTGCAGAAATCAAACATAATCATTTTAGTTATATAATATTTAACCTGTCAAAAGATGGCTGTAGTTACGTTGAGGCTAAATAGGACATACAGATAATATTGCACAAAATAATTGCTCTACAGGAAAACCCATGGAGAAAAATCAAAACCTCTTCGGCAATGGCATCAAATGCTCTTTGTCCATCTTTCAACATTGTTGCCGTTATGAAGACTGCTTTTGCTATCTTTTTGGGAAAGTACTCCATTGCATAAGATACACATGCCCCACCAAAATTATGGCATGCTAAAATTACCTGTACCACATGAAATATCCTTGTGATAAGAGGAAATTGAGCACTACAATAGGAACCAGAAATTTATGTAGTCACTATCAGGCTAAACCAAAAAGAAGATTGTATGACAGTAGTATTTAGCACAATATAGTTCTTTGCATCCATGCCAGCATCAAAAGTCGCCAATTTACTTACCCTATCACTCTCAGGAAGAGTTTCCAAATAATCAAGAAGAGGCTTCACATATTGAGCTAATGTTGAGATACTATTTGTCTCTGTGTGATCAATCCCAGACCCTGTAAGATCCAATGCAGTGGCTACAAAACCAGCTTCCTCCAGTAAGGCAATCGACTTGTACCAGCACCATGCTCCAAATCCCCCACCATGGATAAGGACAAAGTGTTTAGTCTCTAAATTCTCCAAAACACTTGCATCCTGCAAAATATAGATTTTTCTATTTCAAATAATGGATATAAAAAGGAAACTAAAGCAAAAATTACAGAATTTTTAAAAAGGTAGAAATAATAGTGGCTCTTATCTAATCCAATGTTATCAGAACCGGACTGGTCATTGAACCGATAAACCTCCAAGACCGGGAACCGGTCAGAACCAGACCGAAAACGATAAAAAAACCGGTCAACTAAAAACACATAAAATATTCAAATTTTAAAGAAAACCACATATATTCAAGTGCATCCATCTTAATCCAAACCATTTATACACAAATAAGCAAAAGTTCTCATTTATAGAGCATGTAAGGGTGCATATAACCAAAATAAAACCAAGTGAAATCCATCTTTGAACTGAAAATACATCAAAAAACAAGACCTAGATGGCCTCTAACATCCAAAAAATATCATGCTACAAAAAATACCTACATATCATCAAAATCTTTGCCTATATTGGGATCTTCGTCATCAATATCACCCTTTGAGCATTAAAATAAGAAAAAAAATGCTTAGCATGTCAATTCAAGGTTTTATTTGAGTGATGGGTATATTTTTAGTAGGATCATGATAAAGGAGTTCAACAATCAATGCCACTAACATCCCTGTACATAGAGGGATTGGTACTCTTGATTAAATGCTAGTTTGATACCCTCATACATGATAAAATGCAATGGAAACATTGCAATCCACCCAATCTTGAAATCCTGAAAAACTACTAAGTCTACTGGATTTTGAATGAGATCTAATATTTTACTTTCCATATGAAATCCAATGAGGTTGGAACAACTCTCAAACATCATGAGTCATTTCATGGTAATGTTAAAGATAAGGAGAATTTCAGTTTTACTTTAAAATTTAACATTACCATGAATTGCATAGCAATAGTAAGGCCATAGGCTTGAATACTAGGCACCTATTGTGGGCCAGTGCCCAACTAAAACAAAAAATAAAAGAAAAAAAAAACAAAACAAGCACCACTTATTGTGTTCCACGCAGTTTTATCGTACCGAACCAGCCAAAAACGGTTCAAGTCACCGATTTGAACTGGTTTTTGCCTCAATATGGTCGGACCGGTCTAAGCCGGTCGGTTCGGTCTGATCATGATAACACTAATCTAAGCAACATAATAAAACAGCGAAACAATGAACAAAACTGGTGTAGGGGAGCATGTTCAATATCTAGAGTATGAAAACAAGTAGACCCAAATTTAAGAATCAAAGCATGTAACTTGCATGGGGTGCAAGAGTAAGGTACATTTTACTATGATCTCTATCAGTGGTGAAGATAAGATAGTTAAGTTTTTTAATGTCAAACAAATAACCAAAATAAATGTCAATGGGACTAGAAGAAACAATTAGTGATGTCAACTTGTAAGGGTTCTCTGAGCTACCTTAGATGCATACTACAAAATGAAAAATATAACATGATCAAAGAAAATATGAACTAAATATTACATCCAAGACGAAGAAAGAGTAGAGATGTTTAAAGATTTGTAAGACAAGATAAAGAGGAAGAATGCAAGGAGTGTCCTCCACAGAGTAAAGCACAAAGAAGAATTTGATGCACTGTCTAATGACGTTACCTTGGAAGTGGCCCAAGATGAAAGAGCCTGGTTGCATGATCTTAGGACGTATCACTTGAATGTATAGAGTGAACCTGTGTAGGAAGCAATAATGGAACCAAACATCCAAAACTCATCGAAAACAAAATAACCTTTCATCAGTAATAGACAAAGGACATTTTGTTTTTTTAGATTAGGGTTAAAAGTTGCTTTCACACTCACCCTATGTTTTCACACTGGTTGTATTTCTGAGTCCCACTAACCTGCTATAGAGGCCATTCGTTGGACATTAATAAAATTATCTTATCTGTCAAATAAAATTATGAAAGTTCAATCCTCTTCTAAGAGAAAATTCTTCCATTTTGGAAAACCAACCCCTAAAAATTAGGCTTATATATGATGGCTCCATCTTTCCTAAAATCCTACTTGTATCAGCCAAATTGGCATCCAATATTTCTCTCAATTCACACATTTCATCGACCAGACTATCATGGTTGGACACATTCTCCAAGCCATATGCCACAATTCAACATTTGTGGCTTCCGGAAGAGTTGGAGAGTAAACACTTTAAGGCTACAGGATAGGTCAATTTCCACCCAAAGTATCAAACCACTGACCACATCTTCACACTTATATCCATTATCAAGGAAACTGTCCATTGCTCTTTGAAATTATTATGTTGCTTTGTGGAATTTTGGAAAACAACATTTGAAATGGGTCCCAAGAAGCCCTATTCCATAGGCTTCGTGACAATGGAATTTCAAAGACCCTCCTTGTGACCATCATGAGACCGCACGAGTCAGTTTTGGGTTGTTTCTGAAAGACACACAACCTCTCTAACTTCATCCAAAGTACCATTGGGGTAAGCAGGCTTGCCCCCTCTTGCAAACCCTCTTTCAAGATCTACATAAAAAACTAGAATCTCTCTCATAAGAGCACATTCAAGAGGGAGATAGTTCCCTTCTACATTAGGTGTTGGTTTCCTTACTCCTCTTTATCGACGACTTTATCCTGTTGGCCTTCACCCCCAAGGGCCTACAATGACAAGTCGATGCCTCAGCCAAACTTTGTGACCTTCAACAACTAACAATCAATTTAGGAAAACCAAGGTTATGATCTTCAATTAATCAAAGAGATTTTTCTCTAACCTACATATTGAAGGTCAAAGATTCAAATCACAACAACATACATCTATTTGGAGATCTCACTTGTGGCACCTCACTTTAGCATGCAATAGGCTCGTTAATCACCAAAAAGTGTGTAAACCCATAGGAAAAATTTGTTCTCCTTCTTTGGACAGCCAACCAGCTAGTAGTCGTATATTGCTCAGCACATGACGATATGCCATATTCCTATTGAATTTCCACAACCTTGGGTCTAGGTTAGAGTCTTAAAATCACGACACTACCAAACCAAGAATCTCAACCATAAACTACTTTTCACAACGGAAATATAAAGCAGTAAATCACACATGCACAAATATACACGATTTTTCAACAAATTGAACAATAATGTACAATCACCAATCTCTTTTATATTAAACCAAAATCTAAATAATACAACAGTCTATGGTATACAAGATACAATGACAAACTCAATGTCTTATCTCGTCCTGTCGGTCCTTCGCTTCCGTACTACTCACTAATAGTGCCTTAGTCCATCAAGGCCACTACACATCGAGACTCCAAGAGGGTTGCCATCTAACACTGTTGCAAGTCACTTATGTAGAGTGTACACAGGTTGATCCAATCTTGTTTGTGGGTAGGCCTAATTTCCGAGCTCCAACTGCCAGGATAGCAGCCACTTTAGTCCATCAAAGTGTTGCACTTCGACACCAATCTTCACCCAACCTTCAGTTGCTCTTTCTCACGTCAAGATAGCGTGTCTAGGGCTACTTTGGGTAGCCAACATACTGCCCTCCACCAGATCAATGGCACCCAATACTACACTCTTGATTCTGCTCCTAGGAAGACTCTTTGCCACGACGAAAGATCCTCCACATGGCACCAACAGGTTGCACTAATCACGATCCAAAATGGTCAAACACCTTTGACCCAACAATCCTCCACAAAACATTGTTTTCACTTGTTTTCATTGTTGTTCTTGCAATTCTGGTTAGGGCATGTACAACAGCCCTTAATCCATCACACAGTCAACAATCTTGGCCCTCAGGGGCTGCGGCCTACCTTGGAGAGGCTCCTCCCATGCCACGATGTCCTTTTAAGGTCCTATCCACCATAGACAGCCCTTAACCAACCTGCAGTTGCTTGCTATGGCCTGCAGCCTAGCATAGCAACTTGTTTTAGCTTTCAGCCTCCTCCAAATGAGCCCAAATAGTCACCTAACAACAACGTTTTGTTCCTCCACTCCTCGGCCTAGCTGCCCAACACTCTCGGCCCTCAACACAGTAAGTAACCAGCCCTTAGACAAGCCCTTAAACAGTCTGCACCTTTAGCTCCTCGGCCTCCTGTAGCAAACCTCTCCCACGCTGTCGTTGACCCTTTCTTGTTGTGGCTAGTCATCCGATTCATAGCTCTTTCTTGCAGGAAATATTGCTTACTTGGATGCTCTAAACAACATATCATCACCCTTTATTTATAGCCTAAAGAGGGGCTTCAACTAATAGATGAAGAGACACATCTATTTGACTAATTTACATCAAGCCTACATGATTTGAAAACCAATAATTAATTGTCAACTTCAAAAATTCATTTCTCTCTAACGACAACTCAGAATTGGATGATTCTCATTGCATTAGAATCGTCTCGCCAAGCACTATCATCCTCATCCATCACATGTCGAAAACTCATCATGTTTTTGGCCCAAACATCGATGGGTGCAAAACCCCACACTTGGGTTCCAAGCCCACAAGTAGCCCTTGTGGTGCTTTTCCCTCCAAACCCTGAACCCTAAGGCTTGGAGTACCTCCCAAGCTACAGAAATCAACAATTCCTCCATTTTAATCGGTCAAACACCTCTCACCATCCAACATTCCCCTTGAAGGAAGGTGGGTCACCATTTGGCAAGTACTGCTGACCAAGAAAGACTTTGTTGGTTGAAGCATCTCGTTGACTGTCGTAACGCAACAATATCTCATATCTTTGCTGGACAAAAGGAATTGTAAATTTGATCTATATTTGGCTTGTCTTCTGTCGATTTATTATTCTGTTCTATCAGCATTTTACTTTCATGTTTATGTGATTGTTATTTTGTATCGGGCCTAAGAAAGATTGAAGTAAAATTGCATCAAGCATAGAACACCATGGTTATCTAAATTTAACATGGAATCAGAGTTGAGGTGAAGACAAAGTCCAAGCTTGTGTTAGAAGCAATCGCTGAAGGAAGGAATCCTATCAAAGACAAATGGTCGCCTCAACCTACAAGGGTTTCAAGGCTGGCGATAAATTGACTAATAAGTCTAATTATCATGCATGGAAGATGTCCTTGGACTTGGTGCTAGAAGATCAAGATGTCATGCACTATGTGCAGGGGAAGATTCAAGAGTCTCCATCAAATGCAGTTGCTGCCACGAAGACGAAGTATAGAAAAGGGGAAATCAAAGAAAAGATGATTATTTGGGATTCTATTCATAAGCACTTGGTTGCTTACATTTCTCAGCTAAACACATCTCTAAATTGGTACTGATGGGCTGCTCCACCAGACAACTTAGAGTAACTCTTTCAAACCAACTTTTGACTGAGGATTAGACTCTTCAGCCTGAGAGGGCTCTCTCAACTTATATAATGATTTGCTCAATTAGGTCTTAAATCAAATGGCTAACTCTGTGATAAGTGTCTTAGTGTATTTGATTGCAGGTGAAAAATGGGATAGATTTCACTACCATTGGGCTCATGGAGTCAGTATGAAAGTATCTAGTGACAAATGATTCTCCTTGTGGAAGCTGAGGCTTTTACTGTTTCAATGAGAAAGATAATACTAACACACAGGAAATATTCAATAACTTAATGTCAAAAGGAAGTCAGAGCATGAGGGCATGAATTCTGAGTAATTGAACATCAAGACATTGAGAAAATATATTAAAAAAACATAAGGCATAAACCCAATGCGGCAGTCAAAGAATCTCAAGTTAAGCAGAAAACATCATCACTGTATATTACTGATATTCCAAGATTTACAATAATAGTAGTCTCAAAATAACATTCTCCAACCCTTTCTGATTCAATTTCTTGTCTATAAATAGACCTTTGTTGCTAACATAGGATCTTCCCAGCTGGCTAGATCATCAAACCATAACCTTGACACCTATCATAACTATAAACTACATTCTTGGAACTGAAAAAGACACCTAGTCTCTAAAGACTTATACTTCTAATAGGACTCTGCTTTACATTTATTACATTCATTTCTTCAGTAGTGGGACAATTACATTGATAAGGATCAGATGCTCGAGTGGCATTTACCATCACTAAGACATTTAATGTACCCACTAGATTTAGGAAACAGCAGTCCTATTTTTTTAGGAAAAGATAAACACAACTTTAATCCTTGTCTTCATGTTAAGCTGGATAGGTGACACTCCTGTCGAGTCCTGTTGAGTATTGAATCTTTGCTGGGATGGCCCACTGTCAGCTTGCATGTCTCCAGGTGGTTGCTTGTTCTTTAACACGCTTTTCAAACCTCCAAAATCCATTTAAAACACTTCACTGCAAAAACAAAGTGACCTTAGGCAATTTCGTAGCGAAATTTAGTAACACATTTACTTCAGTCATCCAACCTCCTTTTTTGCCTTCTCTGCTGATCAAGATATGTTTGTTAAGTCATATGGGCTAAATACCATCACTTTCCCTCCTTAGATCTCCATCAAAACTGGTTTTTGGAGTAAAAAACATCCTACAGGAATTTTGTAGCGAATTTCGGCCCTCAAGCCTAGACTTCGCTACGAAACAGCCTAATTTGGCTGAAAACGCAGATTTGTCACTTTTCTTGAAAAATTCAACTTCTGAACCAAAATTTATGTTTCCTGCAAGTTGTAAAATTACCCAAAAATGTTTTAGAGTAACCCCTCAGAATTTGGGCATTTCATCTTTAGCATTAGCAGGTTGTACCTCTTCAGGTTCATTTACCATTCTAATTTTCTGCCCTCTTTTCGTCAGTTCTTGAATCATATCCATTTGGTCTTCCAACTCCTTAACCTACCCTTTGAGCCTTTTTCTCTCAGACTGCAATCATAGATTTCTTTTCCTAGTGTTCTTCACCACTTTCCTCAGAGGAAGACTTCTCTTCAGCATTTTCTTGGCATTTGACAGAGTTTTGTCATATTTGTCTCGTTGATCCTTCATTTCTTTTTCAAATTCTGCCATTAGTTGTCTGTTTACCTTGGCCTCTTGTAGTTCCAATTTGACTTCAATAACTTCTTCCCTGGCCTCTCTTAATTGCTCCTGCAATATTTGTACTTCAGTCTTTTCCTCAACTTGTTCCTTTCCTTTTCTTTGCACAAAGACCTCTTCTGTTGCTGGAGATAGGTCTATAATGTTCTCTGGTTGCTTGCCTTCATCAATCTTTTCTGCTCTCTTACTCTTTATGGCACCCTTTGCAAGTTGTGACCTAGTCATTGGTTTCCTTGGCTGGAAAATGAAACTAGCATCTTCTCCTGCAAATTCTAATTTTTTGACAGACTTACCTTTCTACTTCTTCCTTCTATACCCTTCAATGTCTTCTGCTTGGACAATTGGAGATTCTTCAATGTCTATTGCCTGGAGGATGTCTTGAAGATTTCCTTTGGCAATGGTTTGACTCCTGGTTATCCTCCTGTTACCATGTTTGCTAATTTTATGTGTTTGACTTGCAGGTGATGGTTGTGGGGTACTTGTCTCTAGTATGGGTTCAACTTCAATATCCATTGGTTCCACAATAGGTTGTCCTCCTCCTTCATTAACTTCTTCTATCACAACTGGAGATGAAGTGATATTTGGCTTTAAAATCTTTTTAGGTGTCACTGAATCTACTTCATATCCACTAGGAAAGAGAAAAGATCCCCAATCTCTGTTGAACTTCTTTAATTCCTCCAACACTAATAATTTGATCAGGCCATGGTGAAAAACTGATGTTTCACTACCCTTAGCCTTGGCTTGGACCTTATCAAACATCTTCCCCAAACTTCTAAACAAAAAGAAAGGCAAATCAAGGGGTTTCTTACCAATGAAATGCAAAAGGAGCCTGAAATGATATAAGTAGACCATGTGAAACCTCCCCTCACAGGTAAAATACTTCTGGACCACAAGCAGCAGCTTTGAATAATTTTCTTTCATATAACTCTTGGGGATGCCACTTGCCATGTCAACTTTGATGTGCTCTTGTTTGACAAATTCCTCACAGCTCTGCATTTTGAATTTTGTACCTTTGAACCATTCCTCACCTCCTCTAGGTATTTCTATAGCCTGAGAGATAGTAACAGGTGATACTATGAAATTCAATACTCCTACCTTTGAGGTTGTCCCTGTGAAATTGGCTGCGAAGTCTTTGGATATC
This sequence comes from Pinus albicaulis, assembly GCA_034641835.2. Classification (NCBI taxonomy): domain Eukaryota; kingdom Viridiplantae; phylum Streptophyta; class Pinopsida; order Pinales; family Pinaceae; genus Pinus; species Pinus albicaulis. The sequence goes on along the minus strand of CM076580.1, from coordinate 907,377,478 downwards.
TGAGCATGAAAACCCTATAGCTTCTGACAGAACTGTAGACAACCAACATTCCTTAAGGCATCCATGAAACTAGGATCTTCATTCAATAGTTTTAAATCCATAGGCTCGTATCTCACACGGTAACCTCCTTTATTCACTTTCTTCTTCGTTGTCATTGCTCCTTTATACCCTCGTTGCTTCTTAGTTGTGACACTTGTAGATGAACAAACCTAGATAGCAAGTTGTTTGCGCTGTGAATCAGCTCTTCAAGGATGACACTGTGATGCTTACATGCAAGACTTTGAACAATGAATGACAGAGAGGAGCTTAGGGGAAAAATTTTAAATGCAAATCGACAACTTGAAGGAGAATGATAACAAATGTGACCACAAAAATCAATGATGAGTGAAATCACGATCTTGCATGCTTGGTGATCATGGTAACTAATTTGTTGACCTCACCTTTACCCTTGGCCATCGAAAACTTGACACCTCACACCACTCTATCTTTTCGCAGAAAAACGCAATTTTGTAGCGAAAACAGTTAAAATCCTGACAAATCTGCTACGGAATTGTCAGGTAATTCCGTAGCGAAATCCGTTGTTCTGCCATTGTATTCGCTACGAAATGGTGAAAAAACAGACAAGTGGCTTATTTTTTGATTTGAAGGCATGGGTGCGAAAACTAAATGACATGGAATGGATTTAACTGACATGACATGACTCATGGTGGGTTTAGACTTAGGATAAAGCTTGTTACATGTGTTTTTTCATAAATTTCATGAATCTAACTATGAAAACAACATGGAACCTGGGTGAATGATATGCAAGACCCTGTCAATGAAATTTTCAAACTTATGAGTGATAACAACATCTAAAGAGATGTATGATGAGCTGGTGAGCATGTTCAGGGCTAGCAATGCTAATCAAATCCTTTTCTTCTAGAATCAATTGAAGAATATCAAGAAGGGCAAGGATGAATCTATTCAATCCTATTTTATGAGGCTCACTGAAATCAGGAATAACCTCCTAGCTATTGGGGAAGTAATATCTGATCGAGAGATGGGTTCTTATTGCACTTGGAGGTCTCCCCCGTGATTGGTATGTATTCAATACCAATATTCTTAATAATAACGTGATTCTTGATTTTGATGAAATATTGACGAGATGCACTCAAGAGGAAACAAGAATGATGGAGTATGACTCTAATGGAAATGGAAGTGACCCTTCTGCCTTCGTCGCTTATGCAAAGAAGAAGAACCATAGTGGCCCGAGAAATCAAAACCATGGTAGAGCGGGGCCCAAAGGAAGGAAGGGAAGATGTTACACTTGTAACAAGTCTGGTCACTATGCAAGAGAGTGCCCTAATAGAAGGGACTCTCCTAGGGATGATGACAACAACAACTTGAGAGGGAATGGCAGGAACAACATGTTCAAAGGAAAAAGGAAGGCTCCCTCTAATCGTAGTGGAAATGGGCAACCTTTCAAGAGGTCAAGAAATTCCATGTACGATGAGTCTAATCTTGTTGATAATAAGAGAAATGAATTTATTCTTGTATCTACCCTCTCTGTTGCATCTCCACCCGACACCCTGGATGTCTGGTTGATTGATAGTGGTGCTTCAAGGCACCTCATTGGTTATAAAGAAGCCCTCTCTGATTTGGTTGAGAAGGATACTAATCTGGAAATTATCCTTGGAGATAATGCCACCTATCCCGTGAAAGGGACAGGGACTGTGACCCTCCATCTATCTCAAGGTCAAGTCCTCCGATTACAAGATGTGTTGTACGTACCTAATTTGAAGAAGAACCTTGTGTCCATTTCGGAAATGGAAGACAAAGGGTTCAAGGTGGCATTCGTTGGATGACGCCTATCTCGGAAGAAGAACTTCAAGGTGGCTCTTCTATAGGCTTAGATTGAATGACTCTACAAACATAAAGGAACAATGAGCAGGGTTATGTATAACTTCTTCGTACAGAGTTATGGCAATCGAGGTTTGCACACCTTCATTACAAAGCTCCCTTCCTAAGCAAAGAAGGTGGGTGACAAGGATGCCCGACTTAGAGATGATCAGCAGCATTTTGTCGTATAGCCAAGGGAAGCATACAAGGGGACCATTCCCCTCAAGTGTCACAAAGACAACTGATATCTTGCAGTTGATACATTCTAACTTATCTGGTATGCTGCCCGTGACATCCTTGGGAGGATGTTCCTATTACATGACTTTTATAGATGACTTCTCCCACAATACCTAGATATATTTCTTGAAGAAGAAGGACGAAGCTTTCAAATGGATTCGTACCTTCAAGGCCTTGGTGGAAAATCAAACCGAGAAGAAAAGCAAAGTTTTGAGGACCGACAATGGGACCGAGTATGAGTCAAATGAGTTTAATGACTTTTGTAGAGAAGCTGGCATTAAGAGGGAGACCACAACTAAGTATACTCCTGAGCAAAATGGTGTTGCTGAAAGAAAGAACAGGACTATTGTGGAAGCTGTCTGCGCCATGCTGTGACCAAGGTCTTCCGAAGTTTCTATGGGGTGAAGCTGCGAACAATACTATGTACGTTCAAAATAGATGCCCGCATTCTGCTCTAGACTCCAAAACTCCCGAAGAAGTCTTCTCTGGTAAGAAACCTGATGTTTCTCATTTTAGAGTTTTTGGTTGTTCTATTTACTTTCATGTGCCGAAAGAAAAGAGAAGCAAGTTGGATGCTTCTGGAAAGAAGGGAATGTTTGTGGGCTATAGTGAAACTTCGAAGGCATATAGAATCTATGTGCTTGGTCAAAGAAGTGGAGATATGCCACGATGTCACCTTCGACGAAGATGTTGCCCTCAAGAAAGTATGAAATCTTCCTAGCTTGAAGGAAGACAAAGGAGATGAAGAAGCAGGGAAGCAGGAAGAGCTGAAAGATGACCTGATGCCCGATGTTGAAGGACATATGGAGCCTATTGATCCACCTCCTTCAAATAAGAGAAGACCCTCATGGCTCAGGGAAACTCTCGCAGATGCCAAGAGACATATTGCCCCAAGGGGGACATTCCATGAAAGCAAGAAGCCGAAGAGATACCAAAGGTATCTAGCAGCCATGAGGACGATACTATAATCTGAGCCTGGATCATTTGAAGAAGTCGTAAAACATCAAGTCTAGAAGGATGCTATGCACGAAGAATATGAGTCCATTATGAAAAATGATGTCTGGGAAGTGGTCTCGAGACAGGAGGACAAATGTTGTCACCTCGAAATGGCTCTACAAGATCAAGCATGGATCTAATGGAAGTGCTGAAAAGTACAAGGCAAGATTCGTTGCCCAAGGCTTCTCTCAAAAAGAAGGCATAGATTATGATGATATATTTGCACCTGTGGCCCACTATACCACCATTCGATCTATTATTGCCCTTGCTGCAATGCAACGATGGATTCTACATCAAATGGATGTGAAGACTGCTTTTCTACATGGATCTATAAAGGAAGAGGTGTATGTGGAGCAACCTCTGGGGTTCGAAGTCCGATAGAGACGCCCATGTATGCAGGTTGAAGAAAGCCCCTAGGGCGTGGTACAAGAGGTTAGATAGGTACTTGATGAAGTTGGGCTTCACTCGAAGTAATGTTGATCCGAACCTTTATTTTAAGGTTGATAGAGAAAGGCCTCTCATTCTGGTTCTCTATGTGGACGATCTCTTCCTAACAGGTGCTGACCCTCTCATTCATTAGTGTAAGAGGAAGCAAGCTTCCGAGTTTGAGATGAAAGACCTAGGACTGATGCACTACTTCCTAGGCTTGGAGGTATGGCAGAGGCCAGGCGAGATTTTCCTTTCTCAGGGAAAATATGTCGTGAATCTGTTGGAGAGATTTCGTATGGTGGACTGTAAATCTGTGTCGACACCAATGGAACTCAACTTTAAGAAGTTGTGTGGAAACGCTGCTAGGCCCGTGCTAGCAAATCCTACCGAGTATCGACAACTCGTGGGGGCCCTGATGTTCTTAGTGAACTCCCGTCCGGACATATGTTTTGCAGTGAACACTTTGAGTCAACATATGGTTGATCCTCATCACATTCACTGGATTGGTGCCAAGAATCTGTTGAAATATCTTCAGGGCACAATCAACCATGGGCTGAGATACACTGCCGGGAGTTTGAGACTCCATGTATATACTGATGTCGATTGGGCTGGCAGTGTGGTGGATCGCAAGAGCACATCTGGATGTTGCTTCAACTTGGGTTATGCTTCGATATCTTGGATGAGCAGGAAGCAGAGGTCGGTGGCTTTGAGCACCGCTGAGGCCGAATACATTGCAGCGAGTATGGCCTGTTGTGAAGTTGTTTGGTTGCGAAAGCTCTTCAGTGAGTTGTTTGGGCATGTGCTAGATACCACCGTTATCCTTTTTGATAACCAGAGTGGGATTAGTCTTCCTGAGAATCCCATGTTCCATGATCGATCCAAGCATATTGATATCAGGCACCACTTTATCCAGGATATAGTACAGCGAGGCGCCGTAAAGCTCAATCATATAGGAACTAATGAGCAGGTCGCGGATATTCTCACGAAGCCCCTGGGAAGGTCAAGTTCCTAACCTTCCGTGAGAAGCTTGGAATCGTGGAAAGACCCTATTCTAAGGGTCCTGATTGAGTTGGACTATGAGCTCTGGGAGCTCCAGGGGGCTTGGGGATATCTTCTTGGAGCTATAAGCACATACAAGGTTAGGCTTGTCGAACCTTGTTGTGCTTCGGCCCCACCGTTATGATATTGAGTTGGTTCACCTCTCTTTGATCTGTGCCCCGCATGCATCCTACCCATGGAGTTTCGGACTCATGGGAAGTACCTCTCATTTGGCAAATGAGGTGGGAAATGTGGATAGAGACCAATAGCAAGACTGATGGACACATCAGATATTGTCGTACTCTCTATGTCTACGATGGCATGTGTCCAACACCTTGATCTGGGATCAAGTCTGATGAGGTTCTTACCTCTAAACTGACTTCAGGTCAGGAAACTAACTTCAGTTAGTATGAGACTCTTTTTGAGTCCTAGAGAGGTTTTTACCTCTAAGCTGACTTCAAGTCAGCTGAGTGTGATGTCTTTGTGACTCACCTTTTTGTTCTATCTGAGAAAGAGCCAGCAAAGCAAGTTGCGGCAGGATGACGCACAATGTTTGGTGAAAGTACATGATGGTACTGATGGATGGCACTTGTGGACAAATGGAGTTCTCCCTAGTTGAGAGAGAGTGCTAATTTTGGGCAACTAGGTCCCAACTCCATGTTGCACTGCTCATATGACAATGGTCATATTTTTGTTGGATTCCTCTTTCGGAGAGGTGCAAGATTGATTTAAAGATCATCTTGTTTGGATGAGCAGAACATTTATTTTGAATTTAATTTCTACATGTGCAAGGTCGGCCAGATTTGTAATGTAGGCTCACATGCCTAATAGATGTGTCACTCATCCTCACTGATGGTTATAAATTGGAGAGACTTGGAGGTCATTTTCTCATCAACTCATCACACATTCTCTCATTGTGATCTGATTGGTTCGAGAACCTTTGGAGGCCTTTTTCCCCTCACACGTGTGGAGCTGAAGCTGCGGATTTCTGCAGATCTGTTTAGGGCTTTCTTGCTGCAGCGTTGACCGTGGTCAACCCTTGGTCGTTTGACCTCAAAACTCTGCCAAAATTCCAATTTTGAGAGACCTAATGCTGGGCACTAAAATCAAGGAAATCAGAGTTGTTTGACCGAAGCCCTAATCTGCAGCGTTGACTTTCTGTTTTTGTCCTGCGTAGACTTTGGGTTGACCAGCATTGACTTGTGATGAGTTGCCTTTGAGGGTTGTGCGTGTGACACTTGGAGGATTGGCTGACCGAGAAAGGCTTTGCTTGCTGAAGCATCCTTTTGACTGTCGTAATGCAACAATATCTCATATCTTTGCTGGACAAAAGGAATTGTAAATCTGATCTATATTTGGCTTGTCTTCTGTTGATCTATTATTGTGTTCTATCAGCATTTTACTTTGATGTTTATGTGATTGCTAATTTGTATCGGGCCTAAGAAAGATTGAAGTAAAATTGCATCAAGCATAGAACACCGTGGTTATCTAAATTTAATACAAGCCCGTGACCACGCCTCTAGTCACACACTGGAGGAAGGTAGATGCTACCAGAGGTGAGCAAGTGAATGCCACTCTATACAAGCAACTCATAGGGTTGTTGATTTATCTTGTGAACACACGACCAGACATTTGCTTTGTAGTTAACCAGTTGAGCCAGTTCATGGTTGACCCGACCAAAGTGCATTGGGTAGTTGCTAAGCACGTGTTGAGGTATCTCAAGGGCACAGTAGATTATGGATTGTTGTATAGGAAAATTGATGAAATGAGTTTTCAGGAAATCACAGATGCAGATTGGGCAGGGGGTTCAGCAGACAAGAAAAGCACTTCAGGTTGTGCTTTCAGTGTTGGGTCAACAGTTGTTTCCTGGTTCAGCAGCAAGCAGATATCAGTGGAACTGTGCTCAGCTAAGGCCAAGTACATGGCTACCAGCTTGGCAGCTTGCAAGGTTATTTCGTTATATCTTCATAGGCTATTGCAAGGCTATTGAAGAATCCACATACTAATAATGAAATATATATAAAAACTAAATCACTTAGCCTGAAATTTACCAACATTTAGTTAATTGTATCCATGTAATATGATGTTTTTGTTCCCTTGGAAAAGAAACAAAACAAGATAATGGGCTCAGAAGTCTTCTTGATCACTGATTAAGATTAACAGAGAAAAAATGGCCACCGTTCTTGTAAGTGTAGTGTTAACAAATAGCTGCAACGAAATTAGCAAACCACTGGAAGCCTATATATAAATGGCCATCATGAAGTTTGATGGTGTTGTACCTATTCATACATCTACCATAAATTATGATATGATTCAATCAGTTTGGTTTAAGTTTACACTGTAAATTCAATTTCAACCGTAAGGTTATTAATTGTCACTCGATGAACCATGGTCCTCTAGGCGGGAAATTCATTTGTATGTAACCAAACAATGTAATACCAAGTATTTGAGCTTTGTATTTTACATATTTTGTTATGTAATATTGTGCATAAGTGGCATTTTGTTTAGGTGTCAAGCCATTTAGGCTATACATATAACACCCATGATGTAAATTTGTACAGGTGTTTGAAAACATTCCTAGTGGGAACCAAAGGCTAAGGCCCCACTAGATAACATTAAAGTTGGGCATTTTGCATTTTTCCTAAGTTCAAACTTCAAATACTAAAAAGTGATTATGATGTAAAAAGCTAACACATGAAAAATAGCATAAAGTGCAGGTGGTGTTAACTTGCCTCGTGTTGGAAAGTGTAACTAGTTTCAGTCTTCATATTGACTCTATAATTATGTATTTATGTAATGAAGAAGACAAAGATAATAAAATGTATTTTTGTTATGCTTGCTTCATGGGTTTCATGAACAAGGTTTTATTATAGGTCAAAAGACTTATTCTTGATGTCTTTTAGGGATTTGTCATCTTGTCATAAATGTACTAATTAAGAGCCATGTATATGAAGAGTCAAGACAATAAAGTATGCCTCAAGACCTTGTCAATAAAGCTTGAAGATATATCTCCATATGATCAGCGTTGAATATCTCATCTAGACAACCTATGAGCAGTGGACAAGTCGGCCTACATTCTCCTGTACAAGTCGGCCTACAAACAGTGTGAAGGGTCGGCCTAAAACAGAGGAAGGATGTCTCTATATATAAGATAGCTCTGCGGTTTATTTGGTGGAAGAAGTTCGGACAAGTTCAGTAATTCTAATGCAAGTTAAAGGACTGCAGGGAGAGAGGAATAGGATAGGAAAACAGCAAAGGAAAGAAGGATAAAACTAACTCTGTTTTGGGTCTGTTCTACCTCATCCAGTTCTGTGGAGAAATGCAAGAAAGGGTCTGAAGCAGTGCCACATTACAGCAAAGAAAAATTATGTTACAGTGAAGAGAAGAAGGGCTATCATATGTTCGGTCTAGGGTCTATTCATCTTGGTAATATATCTGCATCTATAGCGTGAGACAACTGCAGTGAAGAAGGTAATCCAAGGATCTCTTAAGTAATATTCAAGTCTGTAATCTTGTGCGTAAGGAGGTATCTTGGGAGCAAATCAGAAAGACCTTATACGAAACATTAAGACAAGGAAGGATCTTGGATTTGGTACAAAAGGCTAAAGAAGAATCTAATGAAGAATGAAGAAGAACAATGGAAGGCACGTCAGTAAGGACTGCTGGAAAAGGGGACTGAGTCTCCCTAGTACTGGAGCAGCTCGGTGCAGGAAAGAATATCAACATAAAGAATCTTAGAAGAGCAGTGACAAGGTCTTGGAGGAATACAAAGGTCAAGGGTCTGTGTCATGTTCAGGGTACTTGTCATCTGAAAGTCTATAAGAAGAATTTCTTGTGGGTTTTCCTCTCCAAGAGGGAGAGGTTTTGCCCTGGCTCAAAGAGCCTAAATTTGTGTCTCTTGTGTTTTTGGTAATTGACTTGATGAAAGACTTAATAAGCTAAGAAGAGAAGACATAAGTAAAAGAAGTAAGCTCACAAGTAATTATCAAGAAGAGAATTTGAATTAATCACTGCCCTACCTAATTCTCAACACCTCGGAGCAAGAGGGATCTAATGTGCGACGAGAGGGGAAGGGGGATGAGAGAAAAATTGGATAATTGACCATGCCACTTGTCAACCTGAGAACTCCCCTTTGGTAAAGGGAAAGGTGTTCATGATTTTGGGATGTTTTCAACACCTCATAATGGGAATGCATGGCTTGCTGCTTGATATAAAATCCCAACCTTGACTTCTTGATCCGTAAACACCAAACTTATAGCCCACATGCCTCATCAACACAGATCCTTCGGTGGAAACGAACTTTGGTCTCTGTTCTCTGTGTGATACAGAGTGCAAACCTCTTCTGCTTCTAATCACCAACAGGCAGAAAGGAGTGGTTCTGTTTGTTGTCTTCAAACTTTGGTCTGATGGCTTTGTAATGTCAAGGCAAATGCCAACAGTGGAAAATAACTGCGCTCTGTCAATTCCGAAAACAAAATAATATTCTGATGTGCAAAATGCCAACCAACAGATCTCTAACCTTGTCAATGCAACTGATATATCTGCATGTACTCAAGCCCTCAATGAACAATGCACCGACTGAGTATATGCATATGTAGTTGCAAACTTGCAAGTAACATGCACTATGTAGTTTTATGTATGCACACACAGCTCCTCATGCACTATATATGTGAATATATACATATACACATATTTTGATATAATGAGCTGCTCAAACGCAGCCATGCATTAACCATCTCTGGTCATTTGTTGACAGCATATGACTGTAGCTTATTAGCAGTGCAGATCACTGGAAGATGGAAGATTTACATACTCCTTTGTGCATTCTGCCAAAAAGACAGCACAATATTAGATAAATAAATGTAAATGCATATATGTGTATGTGTATAGAGTTGCAGTGATAAATGCCCACACTCACAAGCTTCTGGGTGAGTCATTGGGCTGTATCTTGCTATGTCACAACCTGAGCCAATTTGTGTTGCTGTTGTGGGGAATGAACTGGAAAATGGTAGTGTGCAATACACAGAGTTCAATGCAGATAGACCCAACATAGCGGCCTGTGGGTGCCAGTAAATTTCAAATAAAGGAAATTTAATGTCATTTTGGGCTCTAAAATATGGTTCCATAGCAGGTAAGCAGAGAAAGGGGATACCATCGATCTCACTAATCTACCAATTGACTGAGGAACCCAAGCAACAACCCCATACATTCATGTCAGTAATGTGTCAATTCTTGCAAGTGATTATTATTGACATAACAGAGCACAAGCGTATTTTAAATAAGTCATAAAAATCAGAAAAACTGTATCACACAGTAATTGAACAACATTATAACAACAGGAATTTTACCATGGAAACCCAAATCGGAAAACCAACATTCACTGTGATTTGATTCTTACTGAGGAAATTATTACAAAGGGCGGGCCATGCACTCTCAATGGGGAATTTGGTGCATTCTTACTCTCTAGCAATATTTGCAGATGATTTTGGCTTATGGACAATCTTCTGCTTTTTGTGGACACGCTCAGCATCTCCTTCGTCCTTCAATCTTCAAGCAGACAGCCTCTTCAAGCCCTCTTCGTATGCTACTGCCCTTCTTCATCCCAAGCTTCAATTCTCCCTGGATTGTTTTTGCATCAAGCAGCACTCTTTAACATAGAGCTGCCTTGGGATGCCAACCATCAAGGTGACTCCATGGTTTTTGGTTGTTATGAATCTGACAGATATGTCTGCCATTTAGTCAGCATATGAACCAGGGAGAGATTGTCATCATTGATACAAACCCTTGTTGAGTTCTTGATCATCCTATATTTGTTATTTTTGCCCAAATCAGCCCAGTAGGAGATTTAGTGATGGGATTCTTAATAAACCACACTATCTGAGTAGGAGCTTTACTGCATTTGTAACTTGGCTGGAATATTTGAACCAAAATTGTAGCCTCGCTATGAAGGTTTCCTTATTCAGTGACAGTTTTGATGGTGGAATCACACAAGCTAGTGTGAGTGTGGAATCATAAGTGGCATTTTGTTTGGATGTCAAGCCATTCAGGCTATACATATAAACACCAATGATGCAAATCTGTACATGTGTTTGTAAACATTCCTAGTGAGAACCAAAGGCTAGGGTCCCACTAGACAACATTAGACTTGTGCACTTTGCGTTCTTCCTAAGTTCAAACTTCAAATATTAAAAAGTGATTATGATTTAAAAAGTTAAGACATGAAATATGGCATAACTTGCAAGTGGTGTTGACTTGCCTAGCAGCAAGACGGAGCTAATGTGTGACAAGAGGGGAAGGGGGGTTAGAGAACAAGTGAATAGTTAGCCCTAGCACTTGTCGACATGAGAACTTCCCTTCAGTACATGGAAAAGTGTTCGCATACCTTTGGGGATGTTTTTAACACCTCATATTGGCTTTGCATGGCTTGCCACTTGATACAAAACCCAACCTTGACTTCACAATCGGTAAACACCAGATTTATAGCCCAAATTGTTTCTCTTTGTTCTCTGTGAGATTCTGTGGGCAAACTTCTTCTGCTTCTAATCACCAATAGGCAGAAAAGAGAGGTTCTGTTTTTTGGCTGCAAGGCTTGGTCTAATGGCTTTGTAATGCCAAGGCCAATGCCAGCAGTGGAAAACTGCACTCAGTTAATGCCAAAAACAAAATAATATTCTGCTGTACAATATGCCAAAAAACGACAGATCTCTTACTCCACCAATGCAACTGATATACCTGCATGTACTCAAGCCCTCTGTGAACAACCCACCAGCTCAGTATATGTATATTTAGTTGCAAATATATGTGTACACACAGCTCCTCATTCACAACATAAGTGAGTATATATGCATACACATGTCTTTTGCTATAATGAGCTCTGCTCGAAGTCAGCAACATATCAACCATATCTAGCCATTTGTTGACAGTGTGTGACTGTAGATTAATAGCACTGCAGCTCACTAGGAGATGGAAGATTTACATGTTCCTTGGTGCATAATGCCAAAAAGACAGCACTCAATTATTAGAATAAATGTAAATACATTTATATCTATGTGTATGGGGTCGCTGTAACAAATGCCCACCCACACTTAAAGCTTCAAGGCAAGTTATTGGGCTGTAGCTTGCTATAGCACAATCCAAGCCAACTTGTGTTGCTTCTGTGGGGAACCAACCTGGCAAATGGACGTGTTTTCGCCACTGTGGTAAGCTCAATGCAGATAGACCCAACATAAGGGCCTGAGCGTGCCAGTATGATTCAAATAAAGGGAATTCCATATCATTTGGAGCTCTAACATATGGTTCCATAGCACGTAAGCAGAGAAAGGGGATGCCAGCGATCTCACCAACTGGGGTACCAGTGATCTCACTGACTTGCCAATTGGCTGAGGAACCCAAGCAAGAATCCCATACATTCATGCTAGTGCTGTAGCTATATTTGCAAGTAATTATTATTGACATAAGAGAGCACAAGCATATTTTAAACCAGTCATAACAATCAAAATTACATAGCAACTGAACAAGACCATAACAACAAGGATTTACCATGGAAACCCAATTGGGAAAACCGGCATTTGATACAATTTGATTCTTGCTCGGGAAATTGTTATAAACGGTGAGCTATGCACTCTCAATAGAGATTTTGGGGAATTCTTTCTCTCTAGCAATATTTACAGATGGTCTTGGCTCATGGACAATCTTCTGCTTTTCATGGACAAGCTCAGCATCTTCTCCATCCTTCAATCTTTCACCATATTGCTCTTCATGACCACTTCTTATGCTACTGCTCTTCTCCCTTGGTTGTTTTTTGCATTAAGCAGCACTCTTTATTATAAGGTTGCCTTGGAATGCCAACCATCAAGGTGATTCCATGGTTTTTGGTAGTTATGAATCTGATACTACTTTATTGCTGAGATACAGCTGCCATTTAGTCAGCATATGAGCCTGGGAGGGATTGTCACCATCGAGACAAACCCTTATTGAGTTCTTGATTATCCTAGATTTGTTACTTTTGCACAAATCTGTTCAGTAGGAGATATGGTGATGGGATTCTTAACAAACCACACTATCTGAGTAAGATCTTTACTAATTTGTAGCTTGGCTGGAATGTTGGCATCAGAATTGTAGCCCGGCTATGAAGGGTTCCTTTGTGCAATGAGAGTTCCGATGGTAGAATCATCTAGCTAGTGTGAGTGTCGCATGGGGTGAAGTGAGAATTTTGATGGTGGAATAATCAGGCTAGTGTGACTGTTGGCATGGGGTGAGTCTTGTACTTTGAGTGATTACTGGTATATAGTGCTACATCAACCTGCACAAGTTTGGCCAGTGTTAGAATTCAATGGCTACTGCAATTGTCCAGCTCAGATCATGCAGCACCGTTTTCGGGCTGTATCTGATTGAGATAACCTGTATGCAGACATTTGCGTAATCTCCCAGCTCAGAGGTGGTCTCGCCAGCTCAGGCCTGGTATCCACAATGAATACCTAAGGCTGAAAGGAAAATAGCTCATAAGCAGTCAGTTCCACACGCACAGATTTGATAAAAGATAATTGTTTTACTATCAGTTGCATTATGTTGTTAATGTTTGTATGTTATAAATACTGTGCTTGAATCTGAAACTGTATGGGGGAATCCACCTGAACTGTCTATGAAATGAAGGATAAAGCCTCCTATTAGCGTCGACTTAAACCAATGTGGTTTGTTGGACGTGTGTTAAGTCCTTTTATTAGCATAGGGAAACCAACATCGGGAGGTCAAACACCTACCCTCTCTCACAGACAAGGCCTCTATACCCTTATTGCTATGCATAAAATTCCAGACTAACTGCTGCTGATATAAATATAATGCGTACGCTCTCAATTCCACATTTATATTTGCATATAAATCCGATTTATGAGTTGTTGGAAGCTTTGAGTAGAGTTAAAGTTGGTTTTACAGTTTGACATAATTTTGGCGAAGTGGGTACCCACTGACCAAGGAAGCCGGGCAGGTATGCCACAGGCAGCTTCAGCCTTGTATAATAATTGGGAGTTCATTTCATTAGAGTTCATACAGTTTGACACAAATTTCTCCATTGTGATTTTCACCGAAAGATTTGATACATAATAATTCTACTTTTTCTACGACATCTGTATAATGATGCCAATCATTTTAAGCTTATGAAGCCTCTGTATTACAGATATTTCGGGTGCATACATGTCAAATCCAGGATATCCTGGAATAATAGTAGGACGCCTTAATATAAGTACTGACTAGAGCCAATTACGGCTGGAGTTACAAGAGAACCCTGGAAGTCAAAAAGCGAGAACAAGAAAGGGGAATCCCTATTCTTATGAATTAACGCAACGACCAGCAGAGGCCTAAAGCAATCCATATAAAAAAAATATTTGTTAGCAGATATGTCAAACCTGTTTTCTGTTCAACAGCTGGTCGGAAGGCACAAGAAGATCTGAATGACTTCTAGGGCGCGCGCTTGAACTTCTAGGAAGACCTTGCTTGGAACTAGGGGCTGGAAAACGCTGCGAGATCGATCTCACCTGTGTCATCTGTTGTTGATACAGAGCCATGGCTAAAGCCTGCTGATGCAAGAGCTCCTCTTCCAATCCCATTTTCCTCTTTGACATAACCCTGGCCTTATTTCCCGTTTTAACATGTTTCTCTCGCTTCTTGGGGATGCAACTTAGTTGATTTCCCATGATTCTTCACTGAAGAAGCTCAAATCTGAGATTCTAGCAAACCTTCCCAGCAAACACCACTTCCAATTGTACTACAAAATAAATATTAAACCATGAAGCTTCGGGGAATTATTTTATGAGACAGTCCAAGTGACGGGTGAAAGTTTTCATTCATTTCCACCGGTACAGCAAAAATACTGCATTGAATGGCACGCATCAATGCAAAAGACCGAAGAGTTTTTTTCCAGCGCGAACCACAAGCTTTCCATGAGTGGTTGAATAACCAGAAAAAGCTCTTCTTTTTCAACAAATGGTTTGATCAGATCGGCACCGCCCGTGATTCGAAAAATCATAACAGCTTAATCTAGTGCCTTAAAGAACATAGAAAAAGGATATGCGACATCAATACAGTTCACGGCTACTGCACAAAACTTGAATGTCACACTTGGAGGCATGGGATGGGAGCTTTTCACTTTCTTTTCTTCACTAGCTACCGAAATATGGCTGAACACTGATAAAGATATTGTGCAACAAATCTCTTAATGACTTCAGATAATTATGTCCGTAAAACCATTTTATGTAATGGCAGCATCAATGAATACAGTTCCGCCAACCGTCCGTCCACGTGGACACAATTAGTGCGGTCAAATTGAAGCCGCTGTGGAAAAAATTTCAAATCTACCCTTCTCTTTGGGCGTAGAAGATGATAAAAACAGGACAGACTTTACTTATCTGCATCAAACTTGTGTAAATGCGGAATTTTTCGCTACTTTCTACTGCCGCCAAAGATCTCTGAGTAAGAACTACTCATGAATTCCGCCAGATGAAATAAATATTCTATCAACTAACTTCCGGCAATTGAATGAAATTAAATAGAACGCGTTTGACGTCTATTATGTCTTTGGTCCAAACTTGGCAAGATCCCAGCCGATATTCAACACAAGAAAATCTTGCACACACTTGACCACAAATTCCTGCCATTTACAATATTCTGTCCGCCTCGAGTGGAACATTCATTTTCAAGGGGCAAAGCCGTAAAAAGATTGAATACCTGACGGATTTCTTGAGGGAAAAACTGCATCAGCTACTTATACAGGCTTCTGCGTGCCCGATCCAGTAGCACATTCGTCAATTTGCAGTGAAAAATACTAATCTTTAAGCTCCGAATAGTCCTTTTTCGGAGTCTCATACTCGTTCCTCCGGCTGTGTGCTGTCCCCCGACGCAGGGATACATCGTATGCGTATGTTGTTGCATATATAGCGTATTCCGAATGTATTCAATGGGCCGTACATGTATTAACATGAAAAATGTCCAAAGTGTGAAATTTGGTCCTTGCTCAACTGATTGTCCAAAATTGGGTCACGTCTCTTGCTTTGAAATAAATAAAAATGAGTCACCGTAAAAAACAAAAATGTTTGGTCACATTTCTCTGTCAAAATTTAAAGATTGGAACTTTTCGTATAAAGATTGCATAGAATCCGATGATAAAAAAACACTTTATTTCTGTTTTTCGAAAGAACTCTAAAATTATAGCTGACGATCTTTTATTAAATAGTCGATTAAAATTTAAACATCTATACACTAACTTTTGATATTTTAATAAAATTTTGTCAACTTTGACAATGATGTAGCTCTCGTCCAGTGTGCCAGAAAAGCAAGTAATTTTAGAGGTAAGTCCTTATTGGGTAAACTAAAGGTATCTTACAGCTAAGACAAACAAGGGGTATCTTCCAGCTAAGCCCTTATGGGTAAAGCTGTGATTCTAGAAGACTTGTTTGTATTTCTTTTTTAACCTTTGAAAGTCCAAGATCTTGATAAGGATCAGCACGCTGGATTCTCAACTCTCACGTTGTCCTAAACCGCATGTTGGCCTCCGACATTATAAAAGCATTATTTTTTTTTGCCACATCAGCTTTGAAATAATAATCAATACCAATAATTTTCTCCCGGTAGGCTCGGCTTGCATGTGACGTCCCCTGTTTTTAATGTGGCGGTTACTCCCCTTCTGGTTAACCTGGGATACTTTATCGCATAAAACTAATATATACAAAGTATATATATATATATAATAATAATAATAATAATAATATAATATAATATAATAGGTATTGAAATTTGGCTTTCCGAAGTGCATGCGAAAAGCATGGGATACAGAATCCTATTAACGCATATAAAAGGGTATATACAAAGTATATATGTTAGAAACTTGGGTATTGAAAGATCGTGGAAAAAACAATAAAGACAAAATAAAAAAGCATAAATGTCTCGTTTTCAACTCATTTTCAATTCATTATACCATGCTGAAATAAAAATAAAGCCCGAATGTAAAGGTAACATAAACTAATTATGTATTTTATTATAATATTTTATTTTATCGTTTTGGAAAGTGAGATATTTTATGATAAGTTTTAAGGACTAACTCAATTAATTCAGTCCAAGGGTTTAATTTTCTCGAAGAAAAAAACACATTTTAATAATTTATTTTATTATTATAATATTTAAATTATTGGTTTATAATACATATAATTTTATATATTTTTTTTATTTTTTTGTTTTATTAAAATTAAAAAATGTTGATGGTGATGATGGTGATGTAATTTAATATTTTATAGACATTGAATTGAAAGTTTTCAAAAAAAAATTAAATTATCAAATTAAAATTTAAAGTTTTTTTTAGATGTAAGTTTAAATTCACATTAAAATTTAGTATTTAAGTTTAATTATTTTAATTTATAATTTTATAACATAAATTTGAATTGCAAATATTATGAGCATATTTAATGTATTGTATAAATGGTATTTTAAAAGGGAATGAAATTAGTCTTTAATTTTCTCTAAATTTTCTAAATTGTATATATTGTAGATTATTTGTTCATTGAGTTTTGGATAATGTATTAATTTCACTATATAATTTTTTTTTAAACTAGGTTGAATCTAGGTTAGGTTTAGCTCTTTTATCTCATCGTACAATCATTTAAGTTAGTTTCTAGTTTAGTATTTTTTTTTAATTTGCAACCTTATTAAGGTGGGAAGTCAGTGGCTTCTTGGGTGAAGATGAGTTATATGTGTTGGAGATATAGTATGTGCACCTCGATTGACGTTAAGAGTTAAATAGTTGCATGGAGGGTGTTTTTTGAGTGTGCACCTCTATAGACTTTAGCAGTCAAATAGTTGCATGGAGGGTGTTTCTTCCATGAACAAGGGAGAAATTGTTTATCTCGGACTTGACTTTATTATTATTATTATTACTTAAATAATTTGTTATATATTGCATTAAAACATTATTGATTGAAAGTCAAAACCTTGTACATCATGAACCAAAATTTCTTCTACTAATGTCCAAAAGATCTAAGAAATATTAACACAATTTACACCTAGACTACATACAGTTATTTTGAACTAGTTTTCTTCATACAGTCTCCAAAACACAATTTCAAACACTATATATTTTCATAACATAACAAAATAAGACTAACATATAACTAAACCACTACATATCCTCCATCGCAGAAGTGACTTGGACTTCATTTGCTATTGGTTCAAGCTGAAAAGGAGGGGAGTCCTAGCCAATGATGAAGCCAAAACCACTCTCCTCATGCTGCGCTAAATTCCCATATCGTTGCGGCAAGATATCCTCAACTACACCATTATGAACCTCGTAAGCATTGGCGTCCTCTACGTGAGCCAAATTATACACACAAAAACTCAACATTTTTGTCACAATTTGCAGACTATCAAACTTGACCTCCAATATTCCCATTTTTTGGTTTAAGAGCTCGAAATGGGCCTCTGATTCAGATATAATCATCTCAACTACTTTGATACCAAAGTGATGAGGAATTCCATAGCACCCACCATTTTTACTAAAGAAATGTTGATATCTTCCTCTCCATTTCCAAAATTGCACTCCATGAACTTGAACCTACACCAAACCTGTTGACAAGCTTGACAAACTATGGCTCTAGCCACGAACTCTAAGCTTTCAAGGTCGCTCTAGCATTCTATATATACCATCGAGATAACCCTCCATAATTTGAAACATTTGTCTCTGTCATTAATTCAACCTCAATCCTCAGGCACCAAATGATCAAGGAAATCAGAAGCCATAATGGAAATATTGCAATATGAAGCAAAATCTAATAAGGGCAAGGTTCTCACACATGCAATCTGCACCTTGAATGTGGGAACAAAGGCCTCTCACATTCTAACGAATTGATTAACCACTAATTTACCTCTCCATTTGTCGTTTAGCCAACGAAGTGTGACGAACACCACCTAGGTGACCGCACGAACTCGTCCCTCCATGTTATATAATGGTCACCACAATGTTGAGGGAATTATAACAATTAATATCATTTAAAGATAATACTTGGTCAGGATATTTGATGAGACTCGTCGCCTTATCCCAAATTTAATTCCAAAGAATGTCTAAGGCAAAAAAAATCCAAATCTATTCCTCATGGAATTGCTTTTTTAAGCAAATCCCCTTCATCAATATTTAACACACCATGTTCTAATATAGCTCCTTGATTGGCCAAAGATATTGTCATTGTATTGAGGTTTCTCTCAGCATGGAATAGCTCAATCAATTCAAATTTATCCAATAATAACTTAATTTGATGTAGAATAGAAGTTGAGATCTTCTCAAGTCTCTTTTACTTTATTCACCTGCTGAATCACAATACTTGAATCGCCAAAGACCATCAATTTATGAATTCCCTTGGAATAATCCAAATCCATTCATTGCCACAAATCTATATATTTGGCCTAGTTATTCATAGAAATCCTTAAACCCCGGGAAAATTGAATCTCCCTTTCTTCATTGGGGTGAAAGATAAGACATCATGCTCCTTCATCCCATTATTATTGTTGTTGTTATTGTTTAATTTGTCAATTGTATGTTATATGTAGTGATCCTTGACCCTTGGACTTGAATCACAATTGGGTATTCAAAAAATAGAAATTCATAAAGGCATATATAGGAGATAAAAAAAAAAAAAAAAAAAAATGAAACATGTGAAGTATACCTTCTACTCATGATTCTTAAAAGAGAGAACAATGTTCACTTGCCTCTTAAGTTTGGGCAACCTCTTACTAACCAAAGCTCTAGTTACACAATACTTGAAAAAATCATTCTATAGCCTCATGGAACTTTAAATGGATTTGCAATAGCAAAACTTTATCTACTTGTGGTCCCATCATTAATGAGTATTAAATACCAATTGGAGCTTATTTGATTAAGAATATCATTTTACATTAATTAACTATCCACTCACTGTGGTATTATTTAAAGAAGATGGTCACATAAATTAAGTAAATATCTCCTAAGTATGTTAAAGTAGTGAGGTTAGAGTAGGACCCTAACATGCCCTCTCCCTTCAAAATAAATATTGTCCTCGAGGTTGGAAGTGGAGAAATTTGTGTAGAATCATCGTTGGCTTCAATTTGGGATCTTCTAGTTACGTATATTTCCACTAGATAAGTACTTCTTGAATTGTGTTTTGGCATAATTGATACTCTCTATTGGCCAATACTACTTCTAGTTGAATCCAAATGGAACCTTATTGATCAAGTTTTGGCACTCTAGCTACCCCTTGCAATTCAAGCCCACGACCTTATTCAAAAAGCACACATGAAAGGTTGGTTGAATCATGGAACTGGCTAGAAGAGCTAGTTTGTAGGCAACTTATCTAATGCACTAGATGATATTATAGGATCCATAGAACTTTGGTGCTAGTTTCTAGTGGATTTTATCCTTGAGCGATGTTTTTTTATAAATTTGAAGGTGAAGAAATAAATAATCCTCTTTTGGAAAATAATGCTCTAAGCAATGTTGTTTAGCTTGTTGCTTCATTCTATTTTGAATCATTGCCAAATTGCCTTTAAATGTGAAAAGTATTGCTTCTCTATTGCATAATTATTGGAAGTGCCTGGTAAATATGAAGCCATTACCAATGGTTTTTCACCCTAGACAACTTCATATGGTGTCATTTTAGTAGCTCCGCAATAAGTGATAGTGTACCACCATTTCACAAGGGGTAACCATTGTGCCCATTGATGTAGCTTTTTGGAAGTGAAGCATTGTAAATGGGTTTCTTGGCACTTGTTGACCACTTTTATTTTATCATTAGTTTGGGAAACGATACCTTGTGCTCATGTTCAATTGGATGCCCTATAATTTAAACACATTCTACCAAAATTTGATTTTGAATGTGTGATTCCTATCTAAGACAATGGAATCGGGTGTGCCTTGTAACTTTAAAATATGATCCATGAAGACTTGGGAAACTAATTAAGGTGCAAATGGGTGTGAAAAGGCACAAAATGAGCATATTTGAAAAAACAAACTACCACCACCTTGATGATTAATTTGTTACCAAATTTTGGAATGCACATAACACAATCCATAAAAATGCCATTCCAAACATGTGTTGTGATTGGTAGGGGTTGCAATTCCCCTAGTGTCTTCATTGTCTCACCCTTATTTCTTTAATAAGTGTCACATGCTGCTACAAAATCCTCGATCTCTATTTTCATGCATTCCCAAAAGAAAGAGTGATTAGCTCTTTTAAAAGTTTCATGCAAGGTAAAGTGACCCATGATAGGTGATATCCAACTCCTCTAAGACCTTTTATTTTAAGATGGATCTTTTTCCAGAACAATGCAGCCTTTATACTTCAAGGTAACTTGTTGACATGTATAATCTTTGGGAGGCTTGGGATATTCTTGAAACCTTTGGATGAGTTAAACCATAGTGTCATTTACCAATCATTCTTAGCAAGCTTCACCTAGTAAATATAGAATGAGAAAGGATCAAAGATAGAAGGATCCTTCCTCATAATTCCTTGATAAAACATCAACCACCACATTTTCTTTATCTTTCTTATATATGATCTTATAATCATGCCCAAACAACATAGTGACCTACTTACGATTCTTTGGTGATGATAACCTTTATTCCAAAAAAACTATTTTGACTATGATGGTCAATCTTAATCTAAAAATAGCCCACGGGGGTGGTTTAATTGGTGATTGCCATGTTATGAAGTATTATGTAAAACATGATATTCAAGGTTCAAATCCCCCATGGGTCAAGCCAAAAAAAAATCTTGATCTAAAAATATCTCCTAATGGGATATGAATGTCAAGTCACAACTACATGAAGGATGGCCACCATCTCTTTATCATAGGTGGCTTTCCCCAAGTGGCATTCCCACAATTTCTTACTGGTAAATGCTAATAGATTCCCTTTTTGCATCAAGACCTTTGCTCAAGGCATCACATTCCAAGACACACATCTTAGTGAAATTGAGCATTGGTAATACTAGATTCATGCACATGGGTCCTTTAAATTTGAGAAGGCTTGCTCGATCGCACGTCTCCATAAAAAGAATTCCTTTTTGGCAAGGTAGTTAACCAATTTTTTTATGGACTTCTTGTAGTAGCCTATAAGTCATAAGAATCGTCACAATCTCTTCAAAGTATCGAGCCAAGGAAAATCTTGTATATCCACGACATTTGGGATCTACTCACACTCCATTCTAACGAATAATGTAACCCAAATATTGATCCTTTGACATCGCAAAACTACATTTAGAATATTTAAGGAAAAACTATTGTCTTGTAGGAGTTTCAAAGCTTGATCAACATGCTCTATATGAGATTACTTAGTTTTTTGTAGATAAATATATCATCAAGGAATATTAGCATAAAATTGTGTCAGAAGGATAGAAAAATCTCTTTCACGAGACTTTGAAAGGTGGATGGAGCATTGTAAAGTCCAAAGGCCATCACTAAAAACTCATAATGACCTTCATGTGTGTGGAAAATTGTCTTAGAGATATCATCCTTCATTTGTATCCAGTGTTACTCTAAATAAAAATAAGTATCACCATGAAGCTCACTCTCATAATTGTCGATAACCTAAATGGTAAAATTATCCTTGATGGTCAAATTATTGATAGCCAAAAAATCAGGACATGTGCTAATTTCCTTCTTTCTTTAATAACACTACCACATGAGATGAGAAAGAATTGATACCGGGATGTATGACTCTAGTGTATATTGGTTCATAAATGATATTTTCTATTTCATTCTTCTATGCAAAGGGTGCCTATAAGCACGCACGTTAGGTGGTTGAATTTCTAGAACCAAAGGAAACCCATGGTCATGATCATCATGTCAAGGTGATATGCCATTGGCACTAAAAGGAAAAGGACCTCTACCGGAGGATTTTGTGGAAGCCCCTATAAAAGAGCCCAAAAATCTGTTTGTAGCATAGGTCACTAGCGAAGATGGGCGAGCAGATATTTTAGCGGATGTTTTTTAATGGTGCATTTATAATACCCAAAACGCACTAATGCATTGTATAATCATACGCACTGGTGCTTAATAACATATGGTGCACCGTGACAACTTTTTATAGTTAAATAATAATAATAATAATAATGTTCTAAGCACATAATGTGCACCGATGTGTATAATACTTGATAGCACCACAAAGGTTTGAATTTAGAAAAAATGTCCGTCGTAAAATTCATTTTCCCCTATCTGGTGCTATACTCTCACAATGCCTCGATGCTAAGCAAGGACATAAACACCCCATTGTGTAACCAATACAGAGCACATGTGCTTAATATAAAGTGGTGCACCATTGCAGGGTTATTTTTATACAAATAAAAAGCAAGGGTGTGCTACCTATATAAAGCGCATCGGTGCGTATACTACTCAATAGCACCAAAAAATATATATAAATTTAAAAAATTTCGGTCTTAAGATTCATTTTCACCATTTTGGTGTTATACTCAAACGAGGCACCATTTCTCTTAATGTATTTAAATTCATCGGTGAGAAAACAACAAGGTACACCGCAATAGGGTTTTAATTAAAAAATAGTGGTGTGCTAAAAAACGTGCATGCAATAGTCCAGTTAAGCTAGCGCATTGAAACATGGTTAAATAAAAAAATCCATCGGTCGTAAAAAAATATTTTTACCATTTGCATTGTTGTAGAGCTATATATCAAGCATTGGTGTTGCTCTTGGTTTTTTCAAGCGGCATGTCGTCAGTGCTTCCCTTGCTTACCCTCCTTTCGTTTGTTTCTTAGTGTGTTTCTTTCGAAATTTCTCAAACAATGCTCATTTTTTTTTTCATTTATGTGGTAACCATGCCTTCCTGGCGTGCAAATGTCCAGGTAATGTCCATGTTTCTCTTTAATTTAAATTTTTAGTGGAGTAGAATAAAATTAGGTTAAAAAATCCATTGTTTTTGGAAAAAAAACATTTTTTCCTGCGTGATATGTTTGACTGGTCTGACTCGCATCGATGGAGGTGCACCCTATAAGTTTTTAGGGTGCACCGCAAATCAGTGCATTTTGTTAAAAAATCGTAGTTTTGTAGTGATTTTGGCAAATTGATACGCACCAGGAAAGTTATAATTGTGTTGAAAATGCAGCAAGATGATGGAGCTTAGTGAAATGAAGTCGCCTTCACTAAGTGGGCCTGCAGGCTATTTTTGGCGCAAAGTCTATTTTTAGACATATGGAGCATGGTCTGGGAGTTGCAGTATGCTATTCTTGGAGATTTGAGCTATGTTGGTAAAAATAGACGGACCTCTATTTTTAGACATTTAGTCTAAGTCTATTTTTAGACTCGCTCTATCCTAAAAATAGAAAAGTCAAATATGATTTCCACTTTTTTAATAATATTTTTATTCTAAACTTCGCTTACTCTCATTTGAATCTTCGCCCGAGCTACGAAGGCTCAGATCCGGGCGTAGGAATTACGCTATTCCAAGGGTTTGGTGAGCCCATGCATGGTTGACTTCAGTTAGGACTTCAGTGGCAGAAGTTTGGTGGAGTTAATGAGACAGCTAGTGGAGTTGTGTTCTGTTTATTTTAGTTGAACTGGTTGAGATTAGTTTAACTAGCTAATCAATTAGTTATGAGTGGAGGGAATTAAATATTATTTAATTCATTAATTAGTAACTCATTATTCAACTCAAGAACACATCAGTTCACTACAGTGCATGATCAGTTCAGTGGAGACCAGTGAAAGAGGTAGATGAAAGGGTGGAGTTAGCTATCAGTGGCGACATCAGTTGGGCATGAGATTTGCACCACACTTGGAGGAATTTCCCCATGAGGATTGCGCTCGAAGCCAAGGAGATTCGAACCTCGATCTCCCCAATGTAATCTCACCCTTGAGTACAATAGAGGCATACCATGGGATGAGCTGAACCTCCGTGACTTGTTCAAAACCAAGCTAGTTTGTGTGTAACTTTATGAGATAGCACTAATAAAAACTCACAAGGCGTGAGAGTATCATAAGAAAATTTGTTACATGATTTCTCCATTATAATATACACAATAGCTGTGGGTTTTTCAGCTATAGGCTTTCCCCATACATACTGTGTTAATGTGTATGATGATTTGATGTGTTATCGCTTGTTTTATTTTCCACATGTGTGATGATCTGAGTGGAAGAGATTATGTGTTGCATATAAATTCGAATTGTATGTGATCAGGATAGTCTCGGTGGATAATTAATCATTATTCAGCAAATTTCTACATGGTATCGGAGCTATTGAAGCAGAGATTGATCATCACAGTGATTACAAACTTATTTCGGTAGACAGAGTCTGCATGCGGGCTAGGTAGCCTCTGGATCCATCCTTTCCTTTGAAAGGTGATACATCCAGTAAATGCCCCTGCAGTCGATCTCTGTGCTAGAAATAATTTGTTCTCACAGATCAAGAGCGGTTGAGCTTTGAGCTTGGAATTCGAATTTTGCAGCAGTTTGTTTTCTTGGTGCCGGAGTTGAAAATATATTTCAACGGTTTGCGACTCGAATATGCTCTTGAAGGCAGTTCGAATTTTGTTGCATGGAAGGATCGCATGGAGGCAGTATTAGAAGATAATGGACTGAAGGAGTTCGTAGATATAGATGTCCAAAATCCCACTGATCCTGCTGAAGTCGAGGCTTGGCAAAAGAAGATGGCGAAATGTCGAAGGATTCTGTTGGAGGGCGTAAAGGATCACATTGTATCCAGCCTGCATGGAAAAGCTTCTCCATATTTAATGTGGAAAGCATTGACAGATCTATTCCAGAGCAAGAGCGACCAAAGGAAGCTGGCGCTCAAGGATAAGCTTAGAAACATTAAGATGGAGAAAGGCGACAGTATCGCCAAGTACCTCACGAAGTTCACTCAATGCAGAGATGAGCTGGGAAGTGTGGGGGTGACTGTCGAAGAAGAGGACATGGTCGACCTGGCTCTCCTTGGTCTTCCGAAGGCTTGACATTCATATCAAGATAGTGTCAATGGTCGGGAGAAGTTGCCGGGATGGGGAGGATTTGGGGCGATCTCATGCAGGAGGAGATAAGGAGGACTACCAGTGACTCGATCTTCATCAAAGGTATCTGATGAAGAAAATTGCGCTTTGGCTGCCAAAGAAAAGAAGGGGAAGAGCAAGAAGGCTTCTCAGTCTGGTGCGAAAGGCAAGAAGCAAGACATGTCCAAGGTGAAGTGTTTTTACTGTCACCAGCACGGACATTATGCCACAAATTGTCCGCGGAAGAAGAAAAATAAGAAGGTTGTTGGATCTGCAGCAGGAGAGGCATTGGCTTCTCAATTCGAACTGGATTTTTCACTAATCGCATGCTTGGTTTCAAGTGTGGCGGGATCAGTTTGGTTCTTGGACAGTGGTGCGTCATTTCATATGACCGGAGATCGAGATCTGTTTTCAGATCTGGAGGAAAAATATCTTGGAGTGCACATCGAGATGGGCGATGATGGTAGATACAGTGCGACTGGTATCGGTACCATTTCCTTTGAGAGGGAGTCTGGTAAACCTTTCATATTGAAGGAAGTTTTGCATGTTCCAGGATTGATGAAGAATCTTATCTCTGTGGCGATGTTGGAAGACAAGGGGTATGATGTGGTCTTCAACGAAGGAAAAGCCTTCCTGCGCAGTAAGACTACTGGAGAGACCCGAAAGATAGGGGTTCGAACCAAGAACCTTTATTAGTTGCAGGTAGATGGCTGCGCAGCAATGGCATGCAAGGCGGGAGAAGTGGTGAGCCGGGATGATGAGGGCGAACCGTGGCACAGGAGATTGGGCCACCTTCACCATGGAGCTTTGAAGATCCTGCAGCAGATTTCTACTGGGCTTCCTAAGGGCACCCTTGCGCAGTCAGATCAGTGCAAGGGGTGTACTTTAGGGAAGTTTGTGAAAGCCACCTTTCACGAGAAGGATAGTCGCGCCACGACGATCCTTGAGAGAGTTCACACAGACGTGTGTGGTCCTTTCTCAGTAGCTTCGACAACAAAGCACAAGTACTATGTGATCTTTGTTGATGATTTCTCTCGGAAGTGCTGGATCTTCTTCATGCAGAAGAAGAGCGAGACATTTTCTAAGTTCTGTGAATTCAAGGCACTGGTTGAGAAGGAATCGGGGAAGCATGTGAAGGCTCTTAGAAGCGACAATGGTGGTGAATTCATCTCGGCTGAATTCAAAGACTTTTGCAGCGCAGAAGGGATTCGGAGAGAGCTCATCGCACCCCATAACCCACAGCAGAACGGGGTGGCTGAGCGGAAGAACAGAACGATCGTGGGTGCTGCACGGGCGATGTTGCATGATCAGGGCCTACCCCTTCACTTGTGGGCCGAGGCATGCAATACAACAGTATATGTGCAGAACCGTTGTCCTCACAAGGTTCTTGGCATGAGTACACCGGAGGAGGCTTATTCTGGCAAGAGGCCTGATATTTCCCATTTGCGGATTTTTGGTTCTCCTGTCTACATGCATGTGACGAAGGATGCCAGAAAGAAGCTGGATCCGACCACAGAGGTTGGAATATTTGTGGGGTACACTGATACACCTCACAACTATCGGGTGTATTTGTCAGACAGTCGCAAGACTGTTGTGCGACGGGATATAAAATTTCAGGAGGAGAAAGCCATGCAGTGTTCGCTTGAGAGGGAGCTACACTTGCATGCAGATGAGGAGCCGTTAGTTCCTAAGGAGGAGCTTCCGGATGTGGATCAGCCACAAGAGGAAGTTCAGGAGGTGGAAGAAACCACCCATGCAGCGCCAACCATCAGAGGGCGCATGCGCACTACAGAAGCTGAGCGACTGGCTCGGGATGAAGAGAAGGTTGTAGGACCACCTACAGCACAGCGCAGACAGAGACAGTCACCGGATCGGTACACTGGATACATGGCTCTTGTGAGTCAATGTGTTGTGACAGAGCCATCCTCTTTTGAGGAAGCTGTGGAGGAACCCACATGGGTAGATGCCATGATCGAAGAATATGATTCGATCGTCAGAAACAGTGCATGGGAGATTGTCCCAAGACCGGTGGGGAAATCAGTGGTGGGTTCGTGATGGATCTACAAAGTGAAGCAGGCGGCTGACGGGAGTGTGGAGAAGTACAAGGCGAGATTTGTCGCCCGTGGCTTTTCACAGATCGAGGGGATTGACTATGAGGAGACTTTTGCACCTGTCGCGAGGTACTCTTCCATACGGACGATCCTTGCTCTCTCAGCGCAGATGGGGTGGCACATTCATCAGATGGATGTGAAGACTGCGTTCCTCAATGGAGTTATTGAGGAAGAGGTGTACATAGAGCAGCCTGAAGGTTTTGAGATCTTCAGCAGTGAGTCGCATGTGTGCCGACTCAAGAGAGCACCGTATGGGCTGAAGCAAGCACCTCGTGCTTGGTACACTCGGATAGACAGCTACTTCACCGGGCTTGGATTCTCCAAGAGTGAGGCGGATCCAAACCTGTACCAGATTGTGGTGGAGGGGAAGCTGTTGATCATTGTACTGTATGTAGATGATCTGATTTTGACGGGTGATGAGCTGTTGATACTTTCATGCAAGGAGGACCTTGCTAGAGAGTTCAAGATGAAGGACTTGGGCCTCCTTCATTATTTCCTGGGATTGGAGATTTGGCAGCGCAGTGGTGGACTGTTTGTTTCTTAGGGTAAGTATGCCCGGGAGATACTGGAGAGGTTCAACATGCATGGCTGCAAGCCTGTTGATACTCCTCTTCCCGGTGGTTGGAGGAAGGAGGATGCTACTTCAGTGGAGGTAGTGGATGCCATTGTCTATCGACAGTTGGTGGGGTCGCTTATGTATCTGGTCAATACACGACCCGATATATGCTATGTTGTTAACCAGCTTTCGCAAGCTATGGTTAAGCCTACCAAGCTCTTCTGGAAGGCAAGCAAGCATGTATTGCGTTATCTTAGTGGCACATCGGGATATGGTCTATGGTACAGACAGGAGGATGGAGTGAAGCTTTCCGGCTTCACTGATGCAGATTGGGCAGGGAGCCCAACGGACCGAAAGAGCACATCTGGAGGAGTTTTCAGCATTGGGTCGACAGCAGTTTCCTGGTACAGCAGGAAGCAGAGATCCGTGGCACTCAGTTCAGCAGAGGCCGAGTACATGGCAACTAGCTTGGCTGCATGCGAGGCTATTTGGATGAGGAAGATCCTCGCAGGATTGTTCAGGTTGCATTTGGAGCCTACAGTGATCTACTGTGATAACCAGAGTTGCATTAAACTCTCGGCTAATCCAGTATTTCATGATAGGTCCAAACACATCGACATCAGTTACCATCATATCAGAGATTGTGTTCAGCGGAGAATCATGATGCTTTCATATGTTCCCACGGAGGATCAGGATGCCGACATCCTGACGAAGGCGCTCACCAGGAGCAAGTTCGAATTCCACAGAGGCAGGATAGGGGTTGCAGATAATCCATATCTTGCTGAGAGGGAGTGTTGAAAATGCAGCAAGATGATGGAGCTTAATGAAATGAAGTCGCCTTCACTAAGTGGGCCCGCAGGCAAATTCTGGCGCAAAGTCTATTTTTAGACATATGGAGCATGGTCCAGGGGTTGCAGTATGTTATTCTTGGAGTATTGGTCATGTTGGTAAAAATAGATGGACCTCTATTTTTAGACATTTAGGTCGAAGTCTATTTTTAGACTGCCTATCCTAAAAATATAAAAGTCAAATATTATTTACCCTTAATAATATTTGGACTCTAAACTTCAGTTTACTCTCTTGGAGCACTTCAGTTCGAGCTACAGAAGTGGCTCATGCATCTGACAGAGGAATTACGCTATTCCTAAGGGTTTAGTGAGCTCATGCATGGTTGACTTCAGTTAGGACTTCAGTGGCAGAAGTTTGGTGGAGTTGATGAGACAGTTGGTGGAGTTGTGTTCGGTTTAACTTAGTTGAACTAGTTGTGATTAGTTTAACTAGCCAATCAACTAGTAATGAGTGGAGTGAATTAAATATTATTTAATTCACTAATTATTAACTCATTATTCAACTCAAGAACACATCAGTTCACTACAGTGCATGGACAGTTCAGTGGAGACCAGTGAAAGAGGTAGATGAAAGGGTTGAGATAGCTATCAGTTGTGAACATCAGTCGTGCATGATATTTTCACCACACTTGGAGGAATTTCCCATGAGGATTGCGCTGTCAAGCCAAGGAGATTCGAACCTTGGATCTCTCATTAGACCAGCCTTGATTGTGCAATAAAGGCAGGCAATTAGTGGATGAGTTTTGAACCCGTGACTTGTTCAAAACCAAGCTAGTTTGTGTGTAACTTTATGAGATAGTACTGAGTACTTGTGAGGAGTATTGTGCTATGTACTGTTACATGTTATCTCCATTATAATATACACAATAGCTGAGGGGTTTTCAGCTATAAGCTTTCCCCATACATACTGTGTAATGTGTGTGATGTTTTGATGATCTTTTGATCGCATACCGCTTGTTTTATTTTCTGCATGTGTGATGATCTGAGTGGAAGAGATTATGTGTTGCATATGAATTCAAATTGATATGTGATCAGGATAATCTCGGTGGATAAATCTTCATTATTCAGCAAATTTCTACAAATTGTTGTCGTTATGTGTCTAGTAAAAGTTAATTCCCGGTGTGTTTGTTTTTACCAAACACACTACATGCACAAATATTAAAAAAATATAGCTCAGTGCATTCATTAACTTGAACATTCTGTTTCAGTGCGAAAAGGTTATTCATTTGTATCAGTGCAAATTATATTTCGACGCATTGCATCAAGAAATAATGCATCGAGAAATCAAAAACCAATGTTTAAGCGGTGTGTTTGGTAAATTGATATGAACCAGGAAAGTTATAATTTTTACTTCGGTGCGTTTGGTAAAATTTACTTCTCGATGCGCTTGTTTTTACCAAACACACCACATGCATAAATATTAAAAAGATATAGATAAATGTGTTTGTTAACCTGAACATTCTGTTTTGGTGTGAAAAGGTTATTAATATGCATAAGTGTGTATTGTATGTCAACACACCGCGTCAAGAAATAGAAAACCAATGTTTAAGAGGTGTGTCAAGTTGTTGTGTGCACCGTTGTCAGTGCTTTAGTGGGTTTTGTGGCACACCGATTTCGGTGCTTTACTACTTTTTTTTCACGTCCAGAATGTTTTCTTTATAGAAATTTATATTTCCATATTTATAAACACATTTTTCATTTAATAAAAGAAAATAGGTTTTATATATGAGGTTGATGTATTTTATATGTCAATCATGTAGTAGAGATGTCGATAGAGGGAGGAGCAGCAACAACAGGAGCAAATGGTGAAACAATACAATGTGGTTCGACCATGGGAGGCACAAGATAGGGAGCGACATTTATACCCTTTCCCTATTACGACATCGACCCAAGTCCTCTTGAGGAATGTAGGCCTCCTTAAGTACTATGGGGAGGATACATCCTTGAAGAGGCACTTTGGGTTGTTGGCGCGACTGATTCGTCCATGGGATGCCCACCAACATGCTTTTTGTTCGGCCCTAACATGTGGTATGGGCCCACTAAGGAGGACATATATTTCATCACTGGCCTATCCGAGAGAGGGGAAGATTTTCCCCATTTCCTTGATGTCGCCCATGGTGTTGTAGAAGAGTGTCAACTTGTCTGCTCTCAGAGATATGTTGGGGATCATGTAGTGCATGCAACAAATTTACAGGTGTTTGGTGGACAACTATGAATCACTTCTTTTGGTGTAGAGGTGGTTAGGTGCCTCTCACTATTAGTCAGTACCATTTCACACTATACTAATGATGGGAAACACGCTAGTTTCCCTCTTTTGTTTTATGTCGATTCTTTGGTGCAGATGCCATGATGTATCAGATGGTCTACCATTTTTTGGTGACAATTTTGTATGGCTTTATATAGTTATCGTGCTATGATACATGGGAGGGAGAAATTCCCTTTTGCATCGGAGATTTTTTGTTTATTTTTTGAGAGGTTTCTGGATACGAGGCCTAATTTTAACTGTCACCCTCCTAGGGCGATGACTCAGGTGAAGATGTGCATGCGGGGCGAGATGATGCCCAAGAGGGGCCTATCAAAGTATTCAGACATGATTTCTGCCAAGGCACTAGGAGAAGGGAGGATGACCACATGTTTGTATTGGTGTCGTGTCCTTACGCGGGGATGGTTTGGTGACAGTGTGCCAACATCCTCTTCACACTGGATGATCTTGTAAATGATAGAGGTAATATTGGTGTTTTCTTTAAATTAATCTAGTTTCATTTTATTGTCTTAATTATTTAGAATAAAATTTATTCTAACACGTTCTTTAACTTGTTTTATTAAATTGTTTAATGAAATTATCTAATTATTATTGTGTACTATATATTTTGTAGACATCGACAATTTCGTTGGGACATGCCTCCTCCCCCATCGGAGGAAGATGTAGATATGGTCGATGCCACGAAGGGTGAGGCACATCCTCAGATGTAGATGGACATGGGCATGCAAGAGTGTAGGGTTGGTATCAAATTTAGGATGGAGTACTGCAACCGAATCTCTAGAATTTTAGTCGAGGAGGGAATCTGCCCTGTGAGAACTCAAGACATCAGGGAAGATCCTAGGCTCATGGAGCCCTTGAGGGACTATCCACACGATATGATGAGTCTGATGCATCATATTGTTGGAGCTTCTAGGCTACTGGAAATGAGGAGGGATCATGGACATGCAACAGATGCGTACGAGTCTTCACCCAGTACTGCCCCATCAGATCATGATGATGAGAGTGATGATCATTCTGGTGAGGAGGGAGGTGATCCTTCATATATACAATCTTCACCCAGACTTATTATGACCCCATTGGATCATGATCAATCGGGTGTCGGTGATCCTTCTAGTCGTACTCCACCTCATCCACCTCATAGTTCAATTGTTGAGGCAATTGACCATCCATCATCTTCTTCTATAGAACAGATTGCCCCTACTATTGTTGTATCGTCTTTTGTTACAAACCAAACTTCCACTACTACTGTTGTATCAGATATTTCACTTGATGTCGTTATTTGATATATGTGTGTGTGTGTGTGTTGGTGTTGATGTGTATATTGTTAGGTCATGTTAGATATGTTCATTTAATATGCTTGTAGATATATGTGTGTGTGATAGCAATAATTTGAAATTAGATGTATATTTGAGGATGTGTGTGGTGATGATGTTAGATTACAATGATTGTGTTTTGTTAGATCTGATCACAACAATGATCCTCTGTTAGATTATTAGATCTGTGTGCTAGCTAATGACGTTTATATGTTCTAGAGGTGTATATAATTAGATGATGTTAGCGAATTTAAATGAGTATTTTAGATGATGTTTATGTTTGTTATATGGTTATCATCATGACATTTATTTTTATGAAATGATATTTATTATAGATTATGTATTGGTGAACCTATATCAAAATTTTATATATGAAATTACATGCAAAACGACTTACTTAAAAAAAATAAAAAGATATTTTTATAAATTACAACGTTTAATATGGTTGAAACTATAATTGTAAAATTACCATAAATATTTATCTATTGCTTAGATAGTTCATACATATTCATTCTAACCTAATTAGTAAAATATTTCAATACTTATAATGAAAAAATAATTAAAGGTAAAATAATTTAGTTAGTTCTTAATAAGACGAAAATGTGTAACTCATTCATTTTTTTAACGCAAAAAGTATTGTTATTATGTATTAATCCGCGCCCGGGTCGTGGCTAAAACCGGGTGATTACAATTCAGAGTTATGCCAAAATTGGGCAGATTTTTCTCCTTTGATACTGAGTTGGCCCAATGACTTTTCAAAATTACAAAATACAACATCGTTATTGCTGATATTATACTATAGATTCTATAGTACTTGTCGAGCAATAAAACACATTTATAGATACGCATAAAAAACCACAAACAATGAATTAATCATTTGGGTCAACAGATCGATTAAGGTCTATTGGGGCAGTAGGTCGATTAAGGTCTATTCCAATCGAATCCTCTTTAGAGTTAGAGGTTGTATCTGCAAGCTGAATTTTTAAGTCCTCGATCTGGTTGTGAAGAGCATAAATCTCATCCCCCAGCTTGAGGATTTTTTAATTCTTCTCGACATCTCTTTTTCTCCATGCACATGCTTCCTCCTGTTGCATATAAAAACTCTTCCTCGGCTCCGCCAAGCCTTTCCTTATCTCTAATTTCTCTCACTCACATGGTGAGCAATAGTGAGGAGCGACTATTACCGAGGGGATCCATTCTATTATGCTTTTTAGTCTCCTAGAGCGTTTGCGATGAGAGCCCCAGTGCTCTATTTCCATTTTGTTTTTCTTGGGGTGCCAATGCTTCTCAGTTGCCAACCAGTATTCTGGCCCAGTTCTGTTGCTCCTTTTCACTAATTCCCTTGAATTCCATTGCCTTGCAACTCCAACATCTAGAATATCCCTCACTGCCACAATTTCTGATGTTAATTCTTAGCATCAGACTCCCTAGAACCCGACACAACCCACTGTCTCAGAGTGCCTGATCGTGCCCAGAGGAGCCAACCTAAGTTGGCAATGATTCTCCTTTTCAGAAGCGGTTTCCTAATAACAGAGTTTCCCACCAATTTCCTTCAGACAAGACCACAAACAGACAAAGTGCCCCCTACCATCTTCAGAGTCATAGACAATGAGATACCAACACAGAAACACACTCCAACCTTCATCATCCACAATGCCCAGTATACACATGGATTGCCAATAGATTGAGTGCCCCCTACCCTCTTCAGCAACCTTGACAACCCACAGTGCCACAATGATCCACCCCTTCCCAAATGACAAATTCACCAACACCCATCGAGAGTCCCTCACTAAGCCATGCAACTTTCTATCTGAGTGTAGGGCCTCGACCTAATCACAATTTAAAACATGCATGTATATCCTCAATTTATAGTGAAAATTGAATTTGATGGACAGGTTCTTACCTCTGGGATCCCATTTTTCTCCCATGATTCCTGCACAACTTGAATTGATTATGTTATGTTTTGAATTAATTCCCACTCGCGTGATCCATCCACTCGTCCTCTGCAACATTAACTCCGACTCACTTTCAAAGGTCGCTTACTTTGTTCTAATACTCTGGATTGTGTGATGGACACAAAATTGAGGCAGAAACCAATAACTTCCCATGGTGATATCCTTCATTACTCCATCTGTTTTTCACTTCTCATCACTGATGCCACCTTCTACATTAACGGTTTCGCACGAAATTCTCAAAATTCTCGTACACTGCCACTTGCACCTTGCGTGTTGATCCATCGGAAGAATGTATAAAGGGGAGCGGGGATATAGAATAAGGGTGGAAAATAAAGGAAAAGGAAGGGAGGGGTGAAGGTTTAGGGGGGTGTGAGAAGGAAGGGGGAGGTAAGAGAGTGAAAGGGAAGAGAAGAGGGAATGGGTGTTAGGGGGTAGAGCCAACATAGGAGGGAGGGGAAGAAGAGGGGGTGGGGGAGGATGGACCAAATAACTGACTCTGATCCAATGCCCAAGGTCAATAAACTCCACATTAGTCCTTTTTTTCCCTTTACAGGTGTTTATAGCTTTGCAAAGAGAGAGGACTCAATTAATGTCTTAAATTGCTTACATAAATTATCAATCGAGGTTTGTAAACTAATGAAGTGTGGTGCACTGTATGTGCTTAGTTAACCTTCTTCTTACCTCGTTGTATGTATTTTTATATTGTTTTGGGGGTTTTGTTCTAAATGTTTAAAAATGTTAATCTAAAAACTATGAAAAGAATCAAACGAATCTAATAAATTTTAAGAAGGAAGAAAAGGAAGTGTTCCTAAGTTAAACTAATTTACATAAAAATAAATCAAAGACTATTGGCTAGTTAGAATCTAATTTGAAAAACAGAGTATCTATCTTAATTATTTCTACCTTAACATTAATCCTATTCCATGGATGAATCTTATATCCGAGATTGAAATTGCAGTGCTATTCCAAGTGAAAGAAGAAAAAGATAACAACTAATGTATATTTAGTTACTCCAGCATTCAATATAAAGTGTCACCTTTTTGAGATGATGTGTAAGCAACTAACTACACCTTTAACTTCTAATGTTCTAGAAAATCAAGTAAAGTGTGCAAAGGAAAACAACTAATGTATATTTAGTTACTCCAACATTCAATATGAAGTGTCACCTTATTAAGATGATGTTAAGTAACCAATTATACCTAATAATCTAGGAAAAGCAAGTAAAGTATGCAAATGAAAACTCAATAATTGCATGAATTTAATATTCAATCATTCAGTCTAGAAATATGATAAAATCAACTTCTTGGAATGACCTTTAGGAACATGAGTGATGCAATTGAATGAGGATCTAAAAGCAAATGTAAAAAAATATGTAAAGTTAAAGCTTAACTAATTGTGAACAACAAATGTATGTTTGATTTACTCCAACATTAAATCAATTATACCTTAGTTTCTAAGTTCCTAGAAAGCGAGTAAAATGTGCAGAGAAAAGACTTAATAACTGTATGAATTAGACATTCAATCATTTAGTTTAGAATCATCATCTTGAAATGACCTTTAAGAATATCCATTGATACAATTAATTGATAGTTCTAATCTAAGAAAGTGAATGACAAAATAGTAAAGGAAACTAGATAACTGTGAATTCTTATTGCTTCAAACTTAGTTCAATTTGAAAATAGAAAGATATGTCCTCACGAAATGTTTTAGAAGAATAATGATTACACAGTTATGATTTAATTTTATTTTAATGATCAAAACTGAAATGTAACATTAATCTACTTCAGAAAATAGAATTGACAAAAACAGAGTAAGGAAATTAAACTAAAAAAATGAATGAAAAACCTCCTCTTGTGTAGGGGCCCTCTGCAACAGATTCGGTTGAAATCCTAGCTGGTTAAATACGCACTTAAGCAATCATTGGCATGAACATGATCCTTGTATTATAACATAACGAAGTCTTAAAACAATACACAACGTTTCAACAAAAACTTAACTTAAACTTAATTATTCTTGGTTCTGTACAATTGGTATTTAAAGAAAATAAACATAACTGTCTATGAGATAATTCTGCTACAGGTGGTTAATCTTAACCAACTTATAGAATTGCAATTTGACTGTTTAACTCTTGATTTGCTACGATAGAAAAAATCAAGAGTCCTTCTATTCTCAGCTAGCGTTATTTGACCACGCCTTTGACCATGATATCAGGCCTCATTTTCTATCGATCTAGATCAAGTAGATAGGACAAAATCCATGTGGAGATGATTATGGAAATGCCCATGTGGCTCATTTCTCCATTTGAACCTTGGAACCTGTCAGACCATGAAACTAACTATGGAACCCATGATTAGCTACAGAATAGGCTGCGTTCTGTAGCCAAATTACAAGAATACATTCGAATAGCAAGAACATCATGATATAACATGGAAATCATTTAAATGCATTAATTGAGACAAAACATGACATTTATCATTGATTGGAGTATGTAAACTTATGAGAAAATAAGGAAAAAGGTGAGAAAGGATGTCAGAGAGAGGATAATTACGAGGTTCAACATACCCCCATTGCAAAGTCATTGCATGTCCTCATGCAATTTACCCAAAATGTGAATTCTCCTCTCCTACTGCATTTGTTCAGACACTTCTGCTAACACATCCAATTTCCTTCTTTTACTTTTCTTTGAAGTGATTTCCATCCTAGGTTTTCTCATAAGAAGCTTGTATTTGAGATTAATGATTTCCTTGTTTAGTGACTTGTTTTTTTCTTTTCAACTTCCTGTTCTTTTTGTACCACAGTCCTAAATTAAAAATGGTATTGTCACTAATTACCCTTTCCAACTTGTTCTACTGCTTCAAGGTCTCGTTCTCATGTTTAATATGCCTATTCAATATCTCTACTTCATACATTTCTTGTTTGAGAGTTTCAACTAGAGGTTCTTGTGGATTGATAGGATTCATTGTTGCACTTCTCTTCTCCAATGAATCTATGTAATCATATATTTCTTGTTGTGCTAGGTCTATGCCTGGAGATTTTATGTTGGGGCTACCTTCAAAATTATGAATAGGAGAATTTTGAGGATTGTATGGAGGAGAAATATTGACAGGAGATGGTATTGGAGTTTCTTCATCTAAACTTACAAACTCTATCTCTTTTGGTAGTGTTTTCTTCATCGAACCTCAGAGTTTTGAGCTCCTTCTCAACTGTAGAGGATTTTCATTTTCCTCATTTGTATCCTTGCTCCTCTTTCTTATCTTACCTCCTGTCTTGAATTTATTTTGCTTTCTGTTCTTTGTCAGCTCTTTAGAGATGAGATTTTCATCATTTTTCTGCAATGAAGATGCAGGTTTGTCTTCAATGTTTGTATCAGTCTTCTTCCTTCTGCTTTTTCTAACATTTTCTTCTTTAGGTTGTTCTGGTACATATTGAAAATGGTTTCTGATAAGAAAATTCTCCCAGGAATCTCCTGTGCTTTTTTAAATGAAACTCAACAAGTATTTTTACCAACCCATGACGGTGCATGGTGTTACCTATAAACTGTATTCTCTTTTGCACGTTTGTAGACATTATTTTTAAGCTATTAAGAAGAAATAAGGGAAGATTTACTTCAACATTCTCTAAGAAATTCATCAATAATCGAATATGATATACATACATGCAACCAAACCTTCCTTCACAGGTGATAAATTTCTGTAAAACCAAGAGCATGTTCCTCCATTTATTTTTAATGGTTGAGCTGGGAAGACATTTTCTGAAAACAAAGACATCCATACCCGGGTTTTTAAGGATGACTTGTCATGATTCATTGTGAAACTCCTTGTTTTTGAGCCACCTTACTCCAACCCTTGGAAGTTCAGTGGCTTCGCCCATGAATGTCTCAGTAACTATGAATTTGATGTCTCCAATTTCCACTTTTGTGCCATCAAAAGACCGAGCAAAAGATTTTGTAATATCTTTGTGAAAACCATCGAATTTCTCTACGAATTTGAGCCATCCAGCTTTCTGCAACATTTCCTTGATCTGTGGATATCCTTCCATATATTTTGTTCCCACCAGTTCTGATCTGACTATTAGTCCCATGCCTTCTATTATGAAGAGTTCTCAACCTTCATAATTATCCTTCTCTGTTTATGAAATGAATTGGGTTATAGATTTGATGAAAGGCATTGAGGGTTTGTAGGAATAAATAGGTGATATGGATTGGGGTTTTGAAGAAATGTAGACGGATATGTCACGCCAACAGGTCATGATCGGTAATCATCAATGAGGGAGTCAATTTTGGACCGTTATGAAACATAATGCAGAGGATGTGGCTGATCTATGGTATGATGGAAATCGCAATCAAATCAAATGGTGTTTTGTCAAGGGAGAATTTGACCATCCATATTATACATGCTAATGTTTTAACCTTGCTATTAAAACAAATTTTTGCAACTTTACCTTTAGAACTAACCTTTTTCGTTGTTGTTTCTTTGGTGTTGATTCTTCATGTACCTTTTAGCATGTTGGTCTTCAAAATGCAGTCCTTCAATTTCCTGTATTCATCATTTGATTGTAGGTTGTACAAATGTGTCAGAGCTGCTGAATGAAATGTAATGTGGCTATAGAATAGTATCAGCTGCAGAATGGAATCAACAATAGAATGTAGCCAGCTGCAGAATGTGATCAACTGCAAAATGTAGTCAGTTGCAGAATGTGATCTGTAAAAAAAAAATGAAGTATAGCTGTGGAATGGAATGTAAGTGGAATATGACTGTGAAGTGGAATGAAAGTGGAATATGACTGTGAAATGGAATGAAAGTGGAATATGACTGTGGAATGGAATGAAACTGTAAAATGGAATGAATTTGCAGATTATGAGCTGCAAAGAGAAAATATGAATGTATTTTTGTGTACTACTTATTTGCAAAAAAGAAATGGAAAATATAGAATGTCAGAAATCTTTGATTTTCACCCTGTATTTTCTGTATAAGTATGCCAATCATTGATTGGTTTTCATACTTATGCA
Source organism: Pinus albicaulis (assembly GCA_034641835.2). NCBI lineage: Eukaryota > Viridiplantae > Streptophyta > Pinopsida > Pinales > Pinaceae > Pinus > Pinus albicaulis. Next base: position 907,337,849 of record CM076580.1, on the reverse strand, counting down.
CTTTATTTTTATTATATATATATATATATATATATATATATATATATATATATAGATATGAAAAATAAAAGCTAAGTTAGTGAAGAAGAAGAATTCTTCTTCGCTAACTTCATATCAGTATTATCTTGGAAAATCTTGATAAACTCTTCTCTTGAAATTGGCTTATGATATACTTTGAACCAATGGCCATTCACAAGAAGAGGTACATTTTCTTCATCAATTGTCCTTATCTTGACTGCTCCATTATCAAAGACTTTTTCAATCTCATATGGCCCAAGCCAATGAGTCTGAAACTTTCCTTGAAAATCTTTGAATTTTGAATCGAACAAAAGTGCCCAATCCCCTGCTTGAAACTTTTTATCCTTGATATATTTATCATGCCATTAAGCCATTTTCTTCTGGACTATACTGGTTCTTTAAACTGCATCTTGCCTGATTTCATCAAGCTCATTGATTTTCTCCAATCTATGTTTATGTGCTTTTGATAAATCAAGTCCCAATTGGACTGCCATCTTGAAGGTTCGAATCTGAAAATCTATAGGGAACATGAATTGCTTTCCATAAACAAGTTCATAGGGAGTATGTCCTATTGTATGCCTCCATGTAGTTTTGTAGGCCCATAAGGCTTCAGGAAGCCTTTCTGCCCAATCTCTTCTGTGTAGATGTACAATCTTAGTGATAATTCCTTTGATCACCTCATTGGTAAATTCTATTTGACCATTTCCTTATGGATGATAAGGAGTAGAATTTCTCTGCTTGATCTTGTAATCTTCCCTAAGCCTTTTCACCAACTTGGATGTAAAATGGGATCCTTGATATGTCACAATTTCTCTTGGAACACCAAAACGAGTGAAGATATCCTCAAAAAGAAAATTAACTACAGAACGTTAATTAGCAAAATGTAATGCTTTAGCCTCTACCCATTTGGTGACATAATCAGTACATACCAAAATATAGTTCTTTTGTTTAGATGGTGGATTGATTGGTCCAAAAAAATCCAAGACCCATTTTTCAAAAGGTTCAATGAGTACCTGAAGTTGTAATGGCATTTCATCTGTAGGAGCAGGTTTCCCTACCCTTTGGCAGCCATCACACCTTTTGACATATTGTTTGGCATCTCTAAAGATGGATGGCCAATAATATCCTAAATGAAGGATTCTATAGGTTGTCCTCTTGTCAGCAAAGTGTCCACCATAAGTTTCCTCATGACATGCTTTAAGAATTTCAGGCATTTCATCTTCTCTAACACATCTTCTGATAATGAGATCTAGACCTGTTTTATACAATTCATTAGTAATCCGTGAATATCTTGCACTTATTTGAATGATTTCTCTTTTCTCCCTAGGAAACAAATCTGAAGGTAATTTTCCTGTGACTAAATAATTAGTAATATATGCAAACCAAGGAGTTTGAGCAGTTATTGCAAAAAGATATTCATAAGGAAATTTATCTTCAACTGGAGTGTCATCTTTGATATCTTAAATTCTAGACAAGAAATCAACAACTATGTTTTGTTTTCCAGGTCGGTCTAGAATGGTGATGTTGAATTCTTGCAGGAGTAATAACCATCTTGTAGCTCTGCCATTAGTAATAGATTTATTCATCAAATATCTGATTGCAGAGTGATCTATATGAACAAAGGTTTCATAGCCTGTAATATAATGTCTGAATTTGTTGATAGCATGAACAACAACTAAGAATTCCTTTTTAGTTACAATGTAATTTAACTCTATGGGAGTCAAATTATTTCTTGTGTAATAGATGGCATAGGGGATCAAATTTTTTTGTCCTAGTACAACTCCCAGAGCTGTATCTGAAGCATCTATTGAAATGTGAAAAATTAGTTTCCAATTTGGACCTCTTAAGATGGGTGCTTCAGAAATTTTTGCTTTTAAAGTTTCAAATTCCAGTTGGCAATTAGGATTCCAACTGAATTCACAATCTCTGGTAAGTAATTTGAAGAGTGGAGATGCTATTTTAGTGAAATTTTCTATAAATCTTCTATAATATCTTGTGAATCCTCGAAAAATTCTAACATCCATTTGACAAATTGGAATTAATAGTTTGGAGATGACTTCAACTTTAGATTTATCAACTTTAATTCTATCTCCTGAATTGTGATGTCCTAAAATAATCCCTTTTGTAAACATCATAAAACATTTTTCATGGCTTAGTGAAAGGTTTTCTTCCTTACATATTTTAAGAACCTTTTCCAAATTTTATAAAGCTTCTTCAAATGAATTCCCATAAAATTTAAAGTCATCCATGTACACCTCTACACAATCATGTATTAGATCAAAAAAAATTCCTAGTACTGCCCTCTGGAATGTTGCAGGTGCATTGCACAATCCAAAAGGAAGTACTCGGTAAGCATAAGTCCCCCATGGATAGGTGAATGTGGTTTTATCTTGGTCTTTAGGTGCTACCTGAATTTGATTGTAACCACTAAAACCATCCAAGAATGAGAAATACTTCTTCCCTGCTAATGTATCCAATACTTGATCTATAAAGGGTAAAGGAAAATGATCTCTTAGGGTAGCTTTATTCAATTTTAGACAATCAATGCATACCATCCATTTACCATTCTTTTTTGGCACAATCACTAAAGGGGAAACCCACTGATTGTCTAAAATTGGGTAAATGAAGTTCACATTCAACAAATTTTGCAACTCTTCTTTCACAATTTCCCTAAGATTTGGATTCATCCTTCTTTGAGGTTGTTTGATAGGTTTACAATTTTCCTCAATATAGATGTGATGTATACAAGTCTTAGGACTAATTCCTGTCATGTCAGTGTATTCCCATGCATATGCAGAAGAATGTTGTTGTAATGTTTTGATTAACTTTTCCTGTTGTAATCTCTCCAAGTTATTGTTTATGTTCAAATTTTTCCTTGGAAACATTTCAACTATAGAGCTACCAAATTCTTCCATAGAATAAAGAGACATCTGCCTAGATGACAAATATTCAATATTGGATTTTTCTTACATGTTCATATTCTGGGGATGATTCAAAATTTTCCATTGAGTTTAAGATTTGACTATCTTCACTAATGGTTGAAATAGTAAAGAGAGGTTGTATATCATTGTCATCATCAATCCATTCTTTGTCATCTAACTCTGTGATTGTTCTTGCTGGAGGATATAGAGTGAATTTCTTTGTTGAGTTACCATCATAGATATACATGCCACTAGATCTACAACTAGTGAATGCATCAGCTGTAGCCAACCAAGGTCTTCGTAATTTAAGTGGATGTCCTCCTAGATTTTTCTTGGGAGTTAATATCATAAAATCAACATGATACTCCCAAGAGTCTATGGATACTGAAATATCTTCTAACACACGATCTGGCTTGATTATATATCTGTCTGCTAATTGCAATAATGTAGGTTTATATAGAAGATTAGAAAGTTTGAGTTGTTCCATGGTTTGTTTGCTCATGATGTTTATTGCTGCTCCTAAATCAATCAATGTATTTGGAATTTCAACTCCATTGATATGTGTTTTTACAACTGGACTCCTTGGATCTAAATATTTTTGTATGGAAAATTTTCCCATCATTATGTTTGCAATTTTTCCTAAGAGCTAAATACTTTTTATTTCTTTTGTTTTTCTTCCTGGTTTCTTCATGCTCAACTCTTTTATTATTTCGGCTAGAATTGGAATCTCTTTAATGGCCTGCAACAAAGGGATTTTGATGCAGACATTTTTCAATTCATTTAGAAAATCATAATTGAGCAACATAATATGTTTTTTTAACTCCTTTATCAACTTGTAATCTCTCAGGAAAATGAGGTGTAGAAGTAAGTATTGATGGTTGCTCTATGATAGGAGTTGAGTTTACCATTTTTTTTTCTTTTTCAGAATTATAGTTTTGAAGAGATGTTCCTTCCTCAAAAATTTTATTTGGCTGTAGAGAAACTTCTTCAAAATTATCTTGTTCTTTAATAACTACATAAGGCTTTTTCTTTTCTAGTATCCTACCAGATTTAAGTTGGACATCATTAAGATCTAGAGGAGTAATCATGTAGGTTGGAAATTGTTGTCCTTCTATCATGTAGGTATTTTGAGGATTTTTGTTATTGGGGTTTGGTAATGGTTGGGAAGGTAACTGATTTGGTCTTTGTGGAAATGGTAATGAAATTTTTGGATTTTGGTTTTGGAGTTGAGGTTGTTGATTTTATTGAGGAATTTGTTGGTGAGGATAGTTTGGATATGATGGAGGATATTGATAGTATTGAGAGAATCTTCCAAAGGGATTTTTCATTCCTTGTGACCAAGATTGAGATTGAGATTGAGAAGGTTGTTGACAAGAATTCCAATTATTTGGTGGGGGTTGAGTATACATTTGATTATTAAAGCCTTGATTTTGTGGCCCCTGCCATGGTCTTCTAGAGATAAAGCAAAGAGATTCTGTTGGATTTGAAGTTGTTTCTTCTTGAAAAATAGCCTTAGGACCTGGAATTGAAGGGAAAATCTTAGTCTCATGACTTTCTGAACAAATCATACAGGTCTCTATGACTTTTGCATCAAGAGGACATTCTCTTAAAGTATGATTCTTTCCATATTTAGGACAGAAAATAGCTAAAGCATCAGTCTTGGCGTTCTGCTTGATTTGTAATTTAAGGGTGTCTATATGTTCACTAAGACTCCCTAAAATATCTATTTTAAATTCATCAACCATGTTTCCAATTTCTGCCTTACTTACTGTTCCAGATGCAGATTTATTTACCCTAGCAAGAGAAGGATCTTTTGGACTTTTCCCAGTTTTTGAATTTCCCCTTAAGAGATGGATACATAATTCACCAATATCAGGTAATGAAAGTTGAGAGATATCCCCCTTCCCCATCATGTTGAGAATGTATATCCATTCATCTCTAATGGCTTTTAATAAAAGATCTTTTAAAGTATCTTGATCTAAATGATCTATTTTTTCTCTTTTTATGTTATAATTGAATCTTTAAATTAAATCCTCCAAATTCTCATCCTCTTTTTGCATCATTTTAAATAATTCATCCTTATGATTGATGTGTATGCAATAATCCCAATACCTCTCTAAAAATGCTCTTTTCATGTCATTCCATGTTTTGATAGACTGAGTGATTAAACTCATGAACCATTTTAAAGCTGATCCTTTCAATGTTGAAGGAAACAATTTAATTTTTTGAGAGTCTTGTAAATAATCATAAGTTCTACATAAGACTTCAAATTCAAACAAAAAGGTTTTAGGATCTTCACTCTTTAATCCATGAAAATTTGGAAGGACATAAGGTGAAATATTTTTCATTGTGCCATTTGTCTCTCCATCAACTATAGGGAATCCAAAAGAACTACCAATTTCCCTATTTCTTTTGCCTCCTTCTGCATTTCTTCTACCTCCTCCATTTAAAACTTCTCCTTCTCCTCTTCCTGCCATTATAGATTCTTCAGAGCTAATATAAGATTCAACCTGCAAGGTTATCTGCTCTTCTTCTGGTTCTTCTATCAATGGTATGTTGAAGAAAGGTTCTTCCTCTTCCTCTCCACTAGGAATTTCTAACTCTTCAGCTAAAATATGTTCCCATGTAGAGGTGAAAAAGGTTACTCCTTCTGCGGGATATCTATGATTTTCTTCCTATAAGACTGCCTCGGTGGATGAAGTAGGAGATCCTCCTAATTGGATTTCTGACCTTAGAACTTCAGGAAGTCTATGGCTAATGAAGTATGGAATATAAGTTTGAGATGGAGGTGTATCACTTCTTAATCTTGGTGGAGTGAGTGGTGTTGTAGGAATTAAACTCCTGCCTCTAGCTATGAATCTACCCCTAGAGTCTCTTTCTCTACGCATATCACTTTTTTAGATGTAAGAAATGAGGCTATCTAATTACACTTCTCTGGCAGAGGCACCAAAACGTTTAGTCAATTTAATGTCTTAAATTTCTTACATAAATTATCAACTGAGGTTTGTAAACTGATGAAGTGTGACGCACTGTATGTGCTTAGTTAACCTTCTTTTTACTTCGTTTTATGTATTTTTATATTGTTTTTGGGGTTTTGTTCTTGATGTTTAAAAACGTTAATCTAAAAACTATGAAATGAATCAAATGAATCAAATGAATTTTAAGAAGGAAGAAAATGAAGTGTTCCTAAGTTAAACTAATTTATATAAAAATAAATCAAAGACTATTGGCTAGTTAGAATCTAATTTTAAAAACAGAGTATCTATCTTAATGATTTCTACCTTAACATTAATTCTATTCCACGGATGAATCTTATATCTGAGATTGAAATTGTAGTGCTATTCTAAGTGAAAGCAGAAAAATATAACAACTAATGTATATTTAGTTACTCCAACATTCAATATAAAGTGTCACCTTCTTGAGATGATGTGTAAGCAACTAACTACACCTTTAACTTCTAATGTTCTAGAAAAACAAGTAAATTGGGCAAAAGAAAACAACTAATGTATATTTAGTTACTCCAACATTCAATATGAAGTGTCACCTTCTTGAGATGATGTAAGTAACCAATTATATCTAATGATCTAGGAAAAGCAAGTAAAGTATGCAAAGGAAAACTCAGTAATTGTATGAATTAAATATTCAATCATTCAGTCTAGAAATATGATAAAATCAACTTCTTGGAATGACCTTTAGGAACATGAGTGATACAATTAAATGAGGATCTAAAAGAAAATGTAAAAAAACATGCAAATTTAAAGCTTAACTAATTGTAAACAACTAATGTATGTTTGATTTACTCCAACATTCAATATGAAGTATTATCCTCTTGAGATGTTGTGTAAGAAATCAATTATACCTTAGTTTCTAAGTTCTTAGAAAGTAAGTAAAATGTGCAGAGAAAAGGCTCAATAACTGTATGCATTAGACATTCAATCATTTAATTTAGAATCATCATCTTGAAATGACCTTTAAGAACATCCATTGATACAATTAATTGATAGTTCTAATCTAAGAAAGAAAATGACAAAACAATAAAGGAAACTAGATAACTGTGAATTCTTATTGCTTCAAACTTAGTTCAATTTGAAAATAGAAAGATCTATCCTCACGAAATGTTTTAGAAGAACAATGATTACACAGTTATGATTTAATTTTATACTAATGATCAATACTGAAATGTAACATTAATCTACTTCAGAAAATAGAATTGACAAAAACAGAGTAAGAAAATTAAACTAAAACAATGAATGAAAAACCTGCTCTTGTGGAGGGGCCCTCTGCAACAGATTCGGTTGAAATCCTAGCTGGTTAAATATGCACTTGAGTAATCATTGACATGAACACGATCCTTGTATTATAACATAACGAAGTCTTAAAACAATACACAACGTTTTAGCAAAAGCTTAACTTAAAACTTAATTATTCTCGGTTATGTACAACCGATATTTAAAGAAAATAAACATAAGTGTCTATGAGCTAATTCTGCTACAGGTGGCTAATCTTAACCGACTTATAGAATTGCAATTTGACTGTTTAAATCTTGATTTGCTACGTTAGATAAAATCAAGAGTCCTTCTGTTCTTGGATAACGTTCTTTGACCACACCTTTGACCACGATCTCAGGCCTCCTTTTCTATAGATCTAGATCAAGTAGATAGGAAAAAATCCATGTGGACATGGTTCTGGAAATTCCCATGTGGCTCATTTCTCCATTTGAACCTTGTAACCTATTAGACCATGAAACTAGCTACATAACCCATGATTAGCTGCAGAATAGGCTGCGTTCTGTAGCCAAAATACAAGAATCCATTCGAATAGAAATAACATCAGAATATAACATGGAAATAATTTAAATGCATTCCTTGAGACAAAACATGACATTTATCATTGATTGGAGTATGTATACTTATGAGAAAATAAGAAAAAAGGTGAGAAAGGATGTCAGAGAGAGGATAATTTCGAGGTTCAACAAGGACCCTAACCATATTCCCATTCCTTTCAAACATCACAACTAGGGGATGAGGTAGTGTCCTTCCCTTCCATTTATCTGGTTCATGTTTTCTTCTATTTGACATGCATAGTTTCTTGAATTTCTGCCTCCCCATTCAATTTTCTTAGAATGCGGTAGAAGTAAAAAATTTCAAAAAGTTTGCAGAGTCCTTTTTTACTTTCCATGATTTGGTTCAGTTTAGATTTCTTAGTTGCACTATTTTTGAACATATGTTTTATAATAAGGAGGGAATACTCTAGAATGTTCATGACCCCGATCCCTCTTTATTGAGCAACAATGAGGCCAAAGAGGAGACCATATGCTTCTGCATTATTGTTTGTTTTCTTGCCTAGACCCCAAGCATACCAATCTATTATTTTTCCATCAGGGTTTATGAGAACCCGTCCCCCGCATGCCACCCCAGGATTGCCTTTGGAAGTTCCATCAAATTTTAAGGTCCATTTATGTTCTTTGTTGATCCACTTTGCCAAGTCTTCTTAAGACAGGTGCAGGGGACAAATAGGCTTGGTTTTATGGCTATTTTTTGGGGGAGACAGGCTCTTAGGCAAGGTCCATAGGTGTATCCAGGTTGATTCTTGAGGGTCCCAAGAGTGCTCCAAATTAGTTTTATGGAAATCGAAGCAGGAGGAGAGGGCTTTTAGTTCGATATTTTGAGGTGATGGGCGTTTCATTTTGAAAATGGATTTGTTTTTGGACATACAAGTATGCCAACATATGTATTTGGACAAGGTCGTCCATTGGAATTTGAGAGAAGCTTTGGCCTGAAGGGAGCCCTCATAAAACTTGGTCCAGGAGTCAAAAAATCTCAAGAGGTCGGAGGGCCATATTGTTCTCCGAAAGAGAGGGCCAAGGGCCATCAACCAAACTAGCTTAGAGAAATTGTAGTGGAGGAATATATGGGGGATACTTTCTTCCGAGGTTTCCCACAGGGGGACCCTAGAGGGTCCAATGTAGCCTCTCCTTTGAATATTCTCTGTTGTTAATATTCTTTTTTGAGCCAACAACCAATTGAAATTTTTTTCTTTAGGAATAGCATTGGGGGTCCATATATTTTTCCAAATAGAGTATTTTGGGGGAACTTGTTCATTAAACAAAAGTTTCTCATATCTTGTTTTCACGATGAAAATAGAGTTCTTCCACCCCCACTCATCCACTTTGCTGCTAGTGCTATAGGAGCACAACCTATGAGTATTTCCACACATTTTTATTTTTCTTAAAATAGATTCTCTGGTGTGTTATCCATCTTCCAGCCCACCCAATTACCAACAGCATCCCACGCTGATATTTGAGACAAAAATTTCACTCCGCTTCGGGCCAGGAAGTCAAAAATTTGAGATAGAGAGGGATCCTCTCCAAGAGGTGTATTGTCAAGAATTTGATCCTTTCATATATTTATTGAAGCTTTGTTTCCAGGTATTTTACATAGATGATCCTTGATTAGATTGAAGGATGCCTCAAAAGACTCCAAATAGAGGAGCCTTGTGATGCCTCTGCAGGGACATCCTTGTCATCGAGTCTGTTTATATATTTTTCTCTAATGACTTGGACCCACAATTTGTCCATGTTTGTTTCCATTATCCACCATAGTTTTGCTCCCATTGCCAAAATGGCCAAAATCAGGTCCCAAATTCCAAGACTGCCATGTAGCTTGGGCGATCTGATTGTTTTCAAATTTACTAGATGTAATTTTATATTCTCTTTCTTTCCTCCTTCCCATAGGAATCTCCTAATATACATTATGAGCTGATGTAGAACATATTTAGGGGCCTGTGGAGAAGAGGACTGATATAGCAGAAGAGAAGATAACACTGGCTTCACTAGTATTTTCCTCCCCACAATATTTAACCAGATCCTCCCCCCTATTTTTTATTTTGTCAAGGATCTTCTCCCATGAATTTGACGTTGATCTTCTAAGGAAAATGGGAACCCCTAGGCAGTTGAAGTCTTTCCATTCATTTTACCGTTTTAAAGCCCAATATCTCTTCTATCTTTTTCGATTTTTGGGGTGAAATGTTCCATGTATAAGATTGACATTTTTTATCATTTGTGGCCCCTCCTAAGGCTTGTTTAAATTTATCCAGGTTTACTTTGAAGTGCCTGGAAATTACCTAGGAGGCCCCCCCAAGGAAGACAGTGTCATCCACAAACTGTCCTTGGTTTATGCTTTTAATTCCTTTGTTGAATTTGATACCCAGGAGAAGTTGTGAGAGACAGTTCATTTCCAAACGACGGCTTAGAGCGTCCCCCATTGTGATGTAAAGAAAGGGGGAGAGGGGGCACCCTTGATGCAACCCCCTAGAGGCCTTGAAGAAACCCACTGCACTGTTGTTTATCAAAAGAGATATCCAAGGAGAGGAGATACATAAACCAATCCATCTAATAAATTTTGAATCAAATCCCATTTTTCCGAGAACTTTATAAAGAAAGCCATGCTGAAATCTATCAAAAGCATTCGTCATGTTTAGCTTGATTATCATGCCTTGGTCTCCTTTTCTCCAGTTGGAATCTATAGCTTCTTGGATTAAAATAACATTGTCAAAAATTTGAAGGCCCGACACAAAGCCCCTTGATTAATAGAGATCAAATTAGGAAGGAGGGCTTTAAGTCTTATGGCCAAAATTTTCGAGATCGCCTTGTGGGACACGTTGCAGAGAGATATTGGTCTAAATCTAGCAAAAGAGGAAGGACTTGACTTTTGGGGTATAAGGGACAAAAATTAAGAGTTGATGCTACCTCCTATAATGAATTTTTTAAAAGAATAGCCAATCATTCTGCAAAAATCTTGATGGATAACCTTCCAAAAGGATTGATAAAAACTTGTTGAAAACTCGTCCGGGCTAGGGCTTTATCTGGGGAGAGGGAGAAGGACATCAACCTAAACTCCTCAGAGGACAGGGGGAAGGTAAGGGACTTATTCATTTCCAAAGACTAACTCGTATACAGAGTTCATAAAAAATTCCTCACAAGCCTGGTCACGAAAGGGATCTACCTAATATATAGCCCTTTAAAATGATCCACTGTTGCACTTTTTATTTCATCAAAGTTAGTTATCATCTTTCCCTCGTGATGGATTTGCACTATATTGTTTTTTATTTCCTTGTATTTTGCTTGTTTGTGAAAAAACTTGGTATTTCTATCTCTCGCCTTTAGCCAATTGTTTCTAGACTTAAGACGCCAATACTCTTCCTCTATTTTCAAATGGTTGTTGAGAGATTTGACTGTCTCAACCTCTTTTTGCAGATCACATGGACTGTTAGGTCCCTGTAATACTAGTGTATCCCCTTATTGTTATTGTTACTATAGTCCCCTTATTGTTATTGTTATACCCATGTAGTCCCCATAGTGTTACCATTGTGCCCCATAGAAGCCCACTATTGTTATTATTGTGCCCTTACATTATTATTGTTATGTAGGCTCTTATCATATTGGGACCCCTTAGATTCCTATATATAGACAATAGGTTTTTATCTTTTGAATCATCCAAGAATTGTTAATTTATGTAATGTAAAGGAGGTTTCCCCCTTGAATTGGCTGATTGATAAGTCATTGATCTATCTTTTCTTCTATTTTGTGAGCTTGTTGCATACCATTTGGTATCAAAGCTTGGGATTCTAGGGTTTTGCTTCTTCAAACAGGCCATTTTGGAATTTTTGCTATAACATTTTTTCTACGAGGATTCAGAAGCTAAAAGTTTTGCGTCATGGAGTTTAAATATTGATGAACTTTGTGTAAACATTTCAGACCTTGGGTCGAAATGTTTTTGGAGATATGATCTGTGGAAGTTAGAGTTTTTGTAGGCTCCATAATTTCATCTCAAACATGAGACTGAGGAAAAATTGTCATAACTTTCGTTTTCGGCATCGGATTGGAATTCTGTAAAAGGCAGTTGAAACTGTACGAAATTTAGATTCTTGTGTGTTGAATTTAGGGCCAAATGTTGAAACCGTGACACGTGGCACTGTATACAAGTTTGATCTACTGAACCAGTCCATAATTAAGACATTGTGGGAGAACGGGCATAAATTTGTCTTGTAGAATCCAAATTAGGCCTGAACTGTGGCATTGGAAATAAGATTCAAAGGGCTACCACAGGACCAAAGTTAAAATTTTGGGGATCCTAAAACACAAAGGTACATCAGTTTCAATATCGAGATCCTCAAAAGCAAGAAAAAGGTGTGTGTGTGTGTGTGTTTTAATTGTATAAATTTTGTTTAAAAAAATTAATTTTAAGTGATTCCAAAAGGCATATTGAAGCATTTATATTAGTATTGGGTTCTATAATGCCTCCCAAAATGAATTACACACCCATTAAGCCCTCAAAAATCTCTGTTATGATGCATGAGGAGGAAGAAGTGCAACATGATAAATCAAAATTACGAGACCAAATGCAACAATTTTTGTTCTCACAAAAAATAACCAAAAATGAAATAGAAGCTAAGATGTATGGTTTGAAGAAAGACATGGAAGCTAAGATGGATGGTTTGAATAAAGGCATGGATGGCAAGTGATTCAGGTGGCTCTAGAGATACACATAGGACAAAGAGAGCTTATGAAAACTCAAAAAATCAAGTGACAGAAACGTGGCAAACTCAGTTTCAAGTTGAAGATCTCTACGTCTTGATCGCAACGGTGCAAACGGTTCGTCAAACCAAGTTCGTATGCAAAAGTTAAAGTTATATATATATATATATATATATATATATATATATAGTCCATGTATTTTATGTTGCTGTTGCAGTTGTACTTAATTTACATGTTGGTGATCATCATGATGTGTATATTGTTAGGTCATGTTAGATATGTTCAATTAATGTGCAACTTGCAGATAGATGTGTATGTGATAGCAGTTATTTGACATGAGATGTATATTTGATGTTTGTGATGATGATGTTATACAATGCTAATTGTGTTTTGTTAGATGATCATGATCACGATGATGTTAGCGAATTTGAATGTGCTTTTTAGTCGAATATGATGTTTGTACGATGGTTATCATGATCGTGATGTTTATTAATTAACTTAGTATTAAATGATCATGATATATATTAAATATTATGTCGTGATTGTAATTGAAATTTTAATTTTAATTGTATGTAAAATTGTAAAATTGTATTTGAATTTGTAATTGTAATTGTAATGGTATATATGTAAATTTGTAAAATTGTGATTGTAATTGTAGGTTCTATGTAAAATTCTAAAATTGTAATTGTACGTGAAATTGTAAAATTTTAATTGTATGTAAAATATTTGTAAAATTTTAATTGTATTAGTGTGAAATGATTGTAATTGTAATTGTAATTGCATGTGAAATTGTAAAATTGTAAAATTGTAATTGTAATTGTAATTGCATGTGAAATTGTAAAATTGTAAAATTGCAATTGCAATTGTAATTTTAATTTTAATTGTATGTAAAATATTTGTAAAATTTTAATTGTATTAATGTGAAATGATTTTATTAAAAATTTTAAATTTGTAAATTTGTAAAATTCTAAATAATTGTAAAATAATAATTCTAGAATAATATGAATTTTTGTAACATAATAAAGTTTAGAAAATAATGCAAATAAATTCATGTACTTTAGAATTATCATTATTTTATTATGATCTTACATACAAAAAAAAAACTTTATATAGTACGCCATTGTTTTTGAGATCAACATAATTGCAAATTATCAAGTCAAATATTGATTTTAACATTAACACAATGCAAATTACCAATTAATTCAAAATACATATTATAATGTTTCGAAAAAAAGAGTCAACTTATAAGTTATAAGGTAGTTAAGTCCTTCTCTTTATAAAAACCCATCTTAGAAAGTATAAATATTGATGAAATAACACATGTACCATATCACTCTCGGTTCTCATGATCACCCTAATTATCTTCCAACTCGCATGGCATGATAACACTATTGTTCTCAAAAATATGTTTTGATCTAGGGTCATGTCTCAATACGAACCACCAATCCCTATCCAACACATCTTGGTAAAAAAGCACCTGGTTGCAGTGTTTGGGGAAAACATAGGGCTCCTTAGTTTCATCCCACATCTTTCTAGAGTTGATACATATCAGCCTACTATCGCAATATTCCTTTACATTATTCCAATCAAAGGTGTCCCACCACTTGCACCTAAAAATAACACATTGGAAAGAAGAGAAAATCACTTCAATGATCTCTTGTATCTTTCCGATGTAACCTAACGTCCCTCGTACTAGGTTTTGATCACAGTGGCTAGATCGACTAGATTGATCGAACTCGACTTCCACTACACAGTCTTGTGTGATGTGTCCATCATCGACATTTTCTATGCGAAAATGGTGTCCATATGCCCACATAGATGGAAACAAATGCACCTATAAAAAAGTTGAAAAATCGACACATTGTCACGTGTCTTATAATAACCCAACAATTAAAATATGAAATATAGATGTAATTACATTTGAAAGGTGCATTATTTACAAGTTACAAATGTACATATAAATTAAATAGATTATTACTGAGTTGATGCACCCAATCCCTACGTTTAGCGCATCCTCTTCAACATGCGGGTAACAACTGGTTGCACCGTATTTCTCTCTGACTTGGTCAACAACCCAACTGTTGGGGCATATTTTTGGTATATTTTCTTTTAAATGATCGGGATAAGGCACACTTCTACCATTCAACCGTTTGAATTCTTTCATGTTCGTACAATGCGACCCACAGTTGTGTCGCTTCAGAATTGTAAAGAATGAATTTATTGATTGCTTCAATTTCTGCATTCGCTAATGAAATCAAACCAACATTATATAGTACTTAGAGATCAAAATATAAATTATATCGAAGTTCAACATGAATATTAATTACTTTTTGTAAATTTGAAAAATTATAAGTCGCTTACTCTTTATTAAGCGCTTTTTTCCACTTGTTTGGAGCAACTCTCCTTCTCTTTTGTCTTCATCCATTTCATCGTCCCAAATCACTGCACTTGGTCTGTTGTCTATCTGCTTGATGTACTCACTGGCATAATAGAAAGACTCATACGATATGGACCCCTCTGCCATAGACCCCTCGGGTTTTTCCCTTTGTCGAACAAAACCTTTCAATTTATTCATGTACCTCTCTAAGAAGAACATCCAACGACAAGAAAAAACTCCAAATAATTCAACCTCATCTACCAAGTGGATTATAAGATCAACCTATAAGTCCATGAAACTCGTCGGCAGTTCCTTCTCAAACATACAAACAATCTCAACTATCTCTTGACACCATCGTGGAATGCTAGCCACATGAATCTCCTTTGACGTGATCCAAAGTACAAATGCAGATAATTTAGATATGGCATGTCCTAGGTCTTGAGGGAATTCATGTTTCACACACCCACGCACGAACAAAGGATAATGACACTGCAAAGTTATAAACATGTGCAATAATATACAAAATTAGTTATGTTTTATGATCCCCACATGGGATAAAATTTATTAATATAACAAATAATAAAATCATGCTTTTGACATTATATGTACTCTTAGAAGATTCAAATGGTCATGTGATTTCAACCCCGAAAAATGGTCATCCACGGTGAAGCAATGCCGTAGTGAAGACCCGTATGAATTTGGCACCCTCACACCCATTATAACTTCCTTTGCCAAAGAAATATCATCTTTTTTTAAAATCCACGGGACATCACCTTCTTTGAAAAACCATGAATTAGAGGGACCAACGCCTGCCTCTGATCTCGTACTTTCTAATCGTCTTGGCCAATGTTTCTTTTTAGTTTTTGAAGTAATAATATCTTTCCTAACAGCCAATCTGTCACTTTGTTTCGATGATATGTGCCTCCATAAAGAAGATGAAACATTTTTAAATATATGCATGGGATCTAATAAGTGGGTAATCTTAAGATGCTCCCAATATGGGAGGTTATAAAAGATAGATTTCCTTTTCCTGCCAATAGGAATTTCTCAACATAGGTGTTGAATAATTCTGTATCATCGAACATAGGCTCCCCATTTGAATCAAACATTTCTATGAACTCCTTCTCCTTCTCTCTCTCATATGCTCTAAGCCATTCAGTTGGTGTCGTTATTGGAGGCCTTTGGGTTCTCTCTCGTTTACCATTGAAAGCAGATGCTGCTCTTCTGTAAGGGTGTTCTTTTGGGAGGAATACCCTGGAGCAATCATACACTGGCTTTCATAGGTCCTTGGAACATCTAGATTTCAGAGAAGGTCCACAACATTTACATCCAAAGTACCCTTTTGTTACAATACCTGCGAGATTATTGTATACAATTTATATGCATGGCACGTTAAAGAATATCATGGAGATCAGAACAATTACAATGAATTAAATAACTAATATGCGAAAGAATATTGTTACGTATATAAACAAATCAATAAACATGTAATGTACCAGAGAAAACTCCTAAGCCTGGATAATCACGTGTCGTATAAGCACATATGCCATACAACGTAAAACTCCTCTCTGCTGCGATGGGTCTTGATACACCATATACATTTATCCCATCCCATAATTCCTTCAATTCATCTACCAGTGGTTGTAAGTAGACATCCATATTCTTCACTTGTCTTCTACCAGGGACTATGAGATCCAACATAAGATGTTCATTCTTCACGGACAACCATGGGGGGATATTGTTATTGATCACTACTACATGCCAAACATAATAGTTGGTGTTTTGGAGGGAATATGGGTTGACGCCATCCATGGCTATGTTGGGTCGCAGACTTCGTACTTCATCCTTGAATTTTTCGGGCCATGTATCATCTATATGCTTCATGGCAATTGAATCAGTTGGGAATCACATAACTCCCAACTCACTTATGTGTGAGGCATGCCATCCCTGCGACATAGCTAATTCTTTGCAACGAAAGAGCCTTTGAATCCTTGGGATTATAGGCATGTGCCTCAATATCTTAAAAGGAGGACCACATGATTTACCCTTATTTTTTGATTTATCATACCTGTCATGCCCACATTTAGGACATATCTCTTTGTCTGCATATTCTCCTCTATATAGAATACAATAATTTGGAGATGCATGATATGATATGTACTCAACACCCAACATTTTCAACATTTTCTTTGCCTCTTCGCAGCTACCGGGCAAGACATTATCACTCGAAAGAACCTTATATTTGAATAACCTGTAGTTGGTGATCATCATGGAAAATATTAAATGCACATTAATGACGATATAATTATTAACGTTCATAAAATTGACCATTTTTAATGTTCATTGTGTGATTATATTTCTCAAATTTATATAAGGGAGAACTTTATGGTAACTTACCTCAAAATTTCCGAGAAACATGCATTCGACCAGCCAAACTTTGCTTTCAAGTTGTACAGCAACTGGGTAGAATTTGACTGACTGCCAGGTCCTAAGAGAGGGGTGGTGGAAGCAAATTTAAGGCTTTCGAAAAAGGTGTCAGCGATATGAGCATCATCCCCTAGCTGATCATCTTTTTGGAATGCATCTAACAACATTTTCTCCACGGCATTCATATCCCTTAAGTAATCATCCATACCAACCTCTATTTTATTGCCTCCATTGCTAGCTTGTGAAGAACTACTATTGCTGTAGTCATTCCTAATTGGTGAATCTGGACGTAGCGGGAATTGAATCGGTGGTTTTTTCAATGATTCTTGGCATCGTTCCTCTCCGATTTTTTCTCTTAATTCAACCTTCTCTCAATTTGACATTGTCGTGGGGTGCAATGGAAGGCAGTAGGTAGGTCGCTCATCATCATTAGAATCCTAATAATTTCAAAAAATATATTTGAACATGATTAGTACGGAATCTATGATATAAATTAGTAAGAACGTTGACAATGCATGATTAATTTATTTGACGTTGAAATTAATAATTACATTAATATACCAAACAACTATTATTACCATCATTGTTCCGGGATTATGGCTAGAAGATGCAATATTGTTACAATTGGCAGGGTGAAGCGACTGTCCATTTTCATCTACCAAATGCGCCTTGCGATATGCTGCTCCTGATAAAAACTTTCAACGTTTTGGATTTGTTTGATTATTTTGTGCATTTGAACTCGATTCTGAATCTGCATGAACCTGCAAATTTGTATAAATTATAAATGTTATTAAGCTGATTGACATGGATAAAAAACATAAATTCAATTAGATAATGAAAATATGAATAAAATATGAAGTAAATATTACTTCTTGAGATGGATATGGAGAACTCCACGATGGAATTTGAGAAATATTATGGAACGAGCTGGATTTTGAAGAATTGTCCATTCAATATAAGTATGATATTTTCTCCTTGCATTTGAACAAAATCAACAATAAATTTTAGCGCACACACCTAAAAGTAATTTTGGTGCCTTAAAAATGGACTTATTTTTATCGATGCTTATGTACAGATAACCACACCGGTGCAGTTTTAGTTACTCCGCACTGGTGCCGTATTATTACCTGATGCACTAGTGCGGTTTTAGTTACTCTGCACCGATGCCGTATTATTAACTGACACATCGATGCGGTGTTATTAATTGACGCATCGGTTACGAAAGGCCACAAATAAATTTAAAAAAAAAACACAGCTTTATTTTTTTTAAAGTGAAAAAAAGCGGTAAATTGAAAAATGGGTGGCAAAATATTTCGGAAAATTTAATTTCATAAAACAATTCTTTAAATACTAAACACTTTTCATTATTTCAATATTTTTGTAAAAAATTTCAGACAGAGATTTGAAGGAGACATACCTGGATCAAGAGAGCACGAGAGCACTGTGGAGCAGCGAAATACTTTCAAACAGAAGTATTCAAACAATTAGAATTCCAAACCTATGGTGATTCAAAACTTGTAGCATAGAATTTCAAACGATATCATGATTAACTTTTATTGTTTTTATTTATATTTTCTGTAGTATTTTTTACGCAGTAAGTAAAAAATTTCAATTTGTTGTTCATTAAAAAAAAAAAAAAACCACCATTTTCACCCTAAACCCTTCATTCTTTTTGTTTTTTTCCTTACTTAGTTTCTGTGATTTCAGAATTAGAGTTTTTCATTTTAGATTTATAGGGTTTTTATTGTTATATATATAGGCCTATGATATCCAAACCATGGGACAACTTGCATAGTTAGATCCCAATCCATGTCGGCCCTTGCGTGAATTAAAAAAAAAAAACATAACTTTTTTAATCGGTGCGCCCTGCGTAACCTAGGGCACCGGTGCGCTGGCTTATTCCAGCGCACCACGCACGTATTGTTTGATAACAAATTTAAAATCAATTTTTATTTGTTTATTTATTTATTTTTATTTTTTAAATCTGTGCACCATATGTAAAATAGGGCACCGTGGTGCTATTTCATTATAGTGCACCGCTCAAGTACTGTTTGGCAAGAGCAATTTTTTTTTTTTTTAATCGGTGCACCATGTAACATATAACGCACTGGGTCTCCTAGTTGACAGAGAGAACCATACAATGGTCCTTGTTTGCGCGGGGCGTTTATAAGAATAGGCCGCACTGCCCCCTCCACGACACCATATGCTACAAAAACTAACACTAAATGATTTTTATTATTTTGTCTGTGTTAATCGGTGCGATGGTTAACATATAATGCACCGGTGCTCCTTGTTGACATAGAGCACCGTACGGTGTTTTATATTGTTTGAGCGGTGCGTCTATAAGACCACCACACACCGGCATCGATGCGTACACTATGAAAAGCGCACCGGTTTCTTAATATATATATTTTTACCTGAAAAGTTGAAAATTTATTTATAAAATATATTAATGAATGATATGGTACAGGTTTCATATTGATAAAGAAATGGCTGACAAGATATCAAGTAACAAAAATACTGATAACACATCAAGAAAAGCAAAAAAGGCAAGTTCTTTCTAAATTATTTGCAAAAATATTATTTTTGAACTATGTGTAAGCTTAACTAATATGGATTGTTTACTGTGTATCATGCAGAGCCACAAAATGATGAAGCTCGATAAGATTATTTCTAATCTAGGACCAGAAGAGCGTAAAATCTTGATGGAAAAATTGAAAAGGATGAATCAGGTGAATGAAAAAATACTATAGATCCAATATGAGTTTATTTTTTTTTAATTTTTTTTAATAATATACTTAAAATTATTAGATAACATGTTTTTAAACAATCTATTAATTCACATCTGTTTAATTTTCTATAGGGACCAACAACTTAGAAAATGAATGTTGTTCTAAGAAAAAAGAAAAAATAGAACATGCAAATGAAAATGAATTGCTCCTTAGCTCATCTAGAGTGGTGTTGGAGGTTAACGAAAGGGGGAATTTTTTTATAAAAGTTTGAGGGATCTAGTGAAATGAATGTATAGACGTTATTTCCACTTACAATACAAAAATCAATCCAATGATTCCAAGAACCAAATTTTATCTAAACTATAGGAAGAGTTTCCAGAGAATTGGTCAATGAGACATGTCAGACTTTTAATATCAAAAACACCCAACAACAAAAAAGAAGGAATGAAAAAGTAATAATCCTTTAATTTTCTTTTTAGAATTATTTATAAATATCACTTTTGTTATGTTTACTTTTCATATATTAATATAAAAATTAAATAGTTTATTGTCAAATTGCATTTTTAGGAAGATTATGAAAATCTCAAAAGATGAACGAGATGATATCAGAAATATGCCAGTAGGAATGTCCAAAAAGGTGTAAAAGGAGATGGTCAAAGAAATGGACAAAATTGCATCGCAGGAGGAGCCATTTCAACAACAACGTGCTTCAAATGTGATGTGTAATCATTGAATTTTTCGATCATTAGGTACAATAATTAGCATTAAATTTAAAATTTTCAAGTATCTTCTTGAAGAAAAGAAAAGAAAATGGAACCCATTCAACACATAAAACAAGACGACAAGGAAGAAAAGGGTTGATATCTAAGTTTGTGAGTAATTGTTACTTCTTTATAACAACTTAACTAGATTTCATTTTTGTATATTTTAAGTTGTTTTACAAAAATCGTCATTGAATGTCTTCAAACAGGTGCTAAAATACAAAGAAGAACCATCAGACGAATTGATTGACATTGGGTTAAATATGGGTTGTGAGTATATGTTGGCATATCAGAAATTAATTGTGGAATTTGTAAGCATCTATCGATCTTTTTTTACTTAGCTCCGTCTATATTTAATAAAACAAAAACATGTTTTATATTAAATATATGATTTGTTATGGAGTATAAAACTTGCAGGAAACAAAGTATGGAACTACGCCAACAGATGAAATCTTGATAGATGGCATACTACATGGTTTTGAAAGAATGTGTATAGTTCATGAGTCAATTGTTGCTATGGTACATCATTTATTTTCGATATACATTGCTGTATATTATTTAATATTGCAATTTTCATTATTCTCACCAATGCATATACACTCATTACAATTTATTTTTATGTTTGTAGATGGAAGGTGAAAAAGAAGAAAACAATCAACACCGTGAACAAAACATTCCTGAAAATAACCCAAGTCATGGAAGTAGCTCGAGCAGTGACAACAGTTCAAGCGAAGAATGATGATCATTATGTTTGGATATCAAAGCAAGGCGTTGTATTTTTTGAAATATTTGTCTATGAAATCAGAAATTTTGTTTAATGTAATGGACATAGTGTCCTAATTGAAAGACAAAGGGATACCAATAACTGTCCCATTTTGTACGAAAAAGACTGTCTTATATATATATATATATATATATATATATATATATATATATATATATATATATATATATATATATATATATATATATATATAATAATAATAATAATAATAATAATAATAATAATAATAAAATATGTTTCAATTTATTCTATTGCGTTTTCCATTGTCGATGTGAAATGTAACACCATTGATTAAATTTATGGATGATTAAATATTATAATGAAGAGATGTGAAATCTGATGATATGATATAACAAATTAATCCAAACATCACATTCAAATGTACTAATAAAAAATTAATTGATATGAATACTGTTATAATATATGTGTCGTCTTTTGATGAATAATGAATATAAAAAAATCACAATAATTATGATATGATATATTAAATTAATCCAAACATCACATTCAAATGCTTTAATAAAAATTTAATTAATATGAATACTGTTATAAGATGTGTTGATTTTTTATGAATAATGAACTTAAAAAAATCACAATAATTGCATTGTCACAGGTTGATGTTTTTAAAAATACAAAATGAACACTGGTGCGTGTCAATTACTATACATCGATGCGTTTATATGATACAAGGCACCGATGTGTTTCTACAACCTATGGGAACTCCACAAATACCAATACCAGTTATAAATATACGTGCGTTTGTGTGATACTGCGCACCAGTGATTTTATGTGACACTGTGCACCGGTGTGTTTCAATGACCTATGGGCACTGCAAAAATACCAATACGAATTAGAACAATCTGTGCATTTTTCTGATACAACGCACCAGTTCACTTCTATAAGACTACGTACCAGTGCGTTGATATGACATATGGGCACTGCACAAATCCCAATACCAATTAGAATGGCCCCGTGCATTGTATCACCTATAGTGCGCCTGGTGTGGTTGTATACCTTTACTGCCCGGTGCATGCACCTTCAACCGCCCTGGGGCGACCGTCTATATGACACGCACCGGTGCGTTGAAACCTTAGCAGCGCACCGATAAAAAAAGCATCCGTAATAACCTCTGGCTGCCCATGTTTTTTTAGTTGTGATGAAATTCCGTTAAAATCTCCACCAAAACCTCCGTTACCAAAAACGGATGTTGTAGCAAATGTTTTTTTTGACAATTTTCGCCAATTTTATAACACTAAAAACCTCCTTTATAACCTCCGCTAAATGGTCTTTTCCTTGTAGTGACATATCCCTCAATTTCCAAAAATTGTGCTAATATTTACTATAGTATTATGAATTACCCCTCATATTCATCATCTCCTTCAAAGGATAGACCATGTCCGCAATGTATCTCTATTCACAAAGCTCTCCAACATGTTGATCACAAGCTGCAAGTCAAGTTCTGTTAAATAACCCATTGTCACATTGAGTTGGAAGAAGAGCTGCAGACTCTCAAAGTCCAATTTTATCGATTGTATGATGAATTGGACACGCTGACAAGCATGATATCAGAACTACAATTCAAGGAATCTCAAGGCACATAGGATCTCCATCAGGAAGTCATTGGGAAACATGATTTTGACTTTTATCTTCCTGCCAATTATAGTAATTGTTGTTAGATGTATAGCTATATGTTTTCAATGTTTTGCGTCAACACGCTCTAGTTATGTAATTAGTCCATCTAGTGTTCTATCGAATTGTCCAATAAAGTCATATATTAGCTTTGGTTTTTGTAGTTGGATATTCTAGGAAATATAGTATGAATGTCAAAATAGGTTTGTTCTTGGAAGTGAATCTCTAAGTTTTTTCGGCTACGAAATGATGCATGTTTAATAAATATATACTTATCTTTATTTCAAAAAAAATTTAAGGGAGGTTATTTTACTATATTGAAAAATTATGACGACGGTTGTAGTAGGCCTTTTAGTACACATATATAACATAAATATGTTTTTCCTTCTCCATTTTCTATCACTTTGTGAACTATTTTAGATTGATACTCACAATGTCATTTGAGAAAGGAGATAATGAATATATTTAGATTGATATATTAAGAAAATATAGTTATAAATAAGCATTCTTAATGGAGTGCTCAGCTTTAGGATTCAAAATGGACTTTTACATTGTCTAGAGTAGAAAATGTTTATATTAGAAATATATGTTTGGGGTCACAAAAGTATGACAAAAGAGTACAAAATTGGTAAATCATCCTTATAATTACAATCTTTTGATCCATTGTAATGTCTATCCAAATCCTATAGAAAAATTCTACTGTAAATTAGAATTAAACAAATTAAACAAATATGTTAAAATTCTAATTTTTCAATTATAAATTGCATAATAAAAAATACTTAGTTTTACGTGTAAAAATGTTTCCATTGGGAAAAAAACATGTAAAAACATTTTTGAATCTTACCAATTATATTAAATGGCAAAAAAAGAATAAAAAATGATATAATCAGTGAAATAAAGAAGACTAAAACACACAACATTAGTATAAAGGATGAAATAACACAAGTACATATCACTCTCTATTGTCAACACCCTGATTATCTTCCTCGCTTGGCATGCTAACAATGTTGTTCTCAAATAAATATTTTGTTCTAGGATTTCATCTTAATAAAAAACACCAATCCCCATCCAACACATAGGGGTAAAAAAACACCTGGTTGCAGTGTTTAGGGAAAACATTAAGCTCCATAGCTTAATTCCACATCTTTCTAGAGTTGATAGATATCATCCCAATATCACGATATTCCTTTACATTACTCCGATCAAAGGTATCACCACCACTCGCGCCTAAAAAGAAAACATTGGAACAAACATAAGTCCACTTCAATGATCTCTTGTATCTTTTGAATGTAAAGGCTAACATCCCTTGAATTAGGTTTTGATCGCGATGGCTAGAACAACTAGATTTTTCAAACTCGACTTCCACTCCACAGTCTTATGTCACACATCCATCATTGACATCCTCTGTGCGGAAATGATGTCCATATGCCCAAATAGATGGGAACAAAGGCACCTATAAAAAAGTGAAAAAATCATAATGTAATGTGCCTAATAATCTGAATATAATTAAAATATAAAATATAGATGTTCCATTTCAAAGGTGCATTATGAAGTTAAAAATTGTCAAAAAGATGTTATTATAGAGTGGCTGCACCTAATCCCTATGTTTAGCACATCTTCCTCGATATGCAGGTGATGACCAGATGCACTGTAGTTCTCTCTGACTTGATGAACAACCCACCTGTTAGGGCATGTCATTGGAATATTTTCTTTTAAATGATTAGGACAAGGCGCACTTCTACCACTAAACCATCTGAATTATTTCTTTTCACTATCCCATTTCCTCCTATTTTGTTTGTACAATGCGACCCATGGTTGTGTCACTTCTGAATTGTAAAGAATGAATTTTTTGATGTCTTCAATTTCAAAATTCGTTGATGAAATCAAACCAACATATATAGTATGCATGAGATCAAAATATGCATTAATTATGAAGTTCAACGTGAATAGTTATTGTGTAGAAATTTGACAAATGATAAGTCACTTACTCTTTATCGTGCCCCTTTTCCCATTCATTTGGATAAGCTCCCATTATCTTTTGTCTTCATCCCTTTCGTGGTCCCAAATCACTGCACCTTGTGTGTTATCGACTTGCTTGATGAACTCACTAACATAATAGAAATAATCATACGATATGTACCCCTCTACCATAGACCCCTCTGGTTTTGTCCTTTGTCTAACAAAACTTTTCAATTCCTTCATGTACCTCTAGTCTAAGAAGAACATCCAACAAAAAGAGACCACCCCAACTAATTCAACCTCATCTACTAGGTGAATTAGAAGATGAACCTGCAAGTCCATGAAACTCATCAGTAGTTCCTTCTAAAACATACAAACAATCTCAGTTATCTCTTGACACCTCCATGGAATGCTAGCCATATGAATCTCCTTTGATGTGATCCAACTTACAAATGTATATAATTTACATATGGAACACCGTAGGCCTTTGGGGAAGTCATGGTTCACACACCCACACACGAGCATAAAAAAATTAATTATATTTTATCCCATTGCATAAAAATAATAAAAAATAATAAACTGATGTTTTTGACATACATACTCTTAGAAGGTTCAAATGGTCATGCGATTTAAACCATGACAAATGGTCTTCCATAGTGAAGAAGCATTGTAGTGAAGACCCATATAAATAAGGCACCCTCACACCCATTATTACTTCCTTTGCCGAAGAAAGATCATATTTTTTAAAAATCCATGGGACATCAAATGTTTAAAAGACCAAGAGGGACCAACCTATCCTCCAATTTCTTGTCTTGGCCAATGTTTATTTTTAGGTTTTGAAGAAATATTATCTCTCCTAACAACCACTGTGTCATTTATTTTCGATGATATGTTCCTCCATAAAGAAGATGAAACATTTTTAAATATATGCAAGGGATCTAGTAAGTGGGAAATCTTAAGATGCTCCCAATATGGGAGCTCATAAAAGACAAATTTCCTTTTCATCCCAATTGGAAATTTCTCAACATAGTTGTCGAATAATTCTGTATCATCGAATATATTATCCCCATTTGAATTAGACATTTCTGTAATGTATTTCGCCTTTTCTCTCTCATATTATTTAAGCCATTCAACTGATGTGGTTATTGCAGGCCTTTGGGTTCACTTTGGTTTATCATTGAAAGGGAATATTTCTCTTCTGTAAGGAAGTTATTTTGGGAAGAATACCTTGGAGAAATCATACACTATCATTCGTAGGTGGTTGGACCACCTATGTAATATCCCAAATTGGGAACAAACATTAATACAAAGCACTGTAGAATAAAAGATACAGAAAAATAAAAATAAGATCAGAACACATAATTTGGAGCCATAAATAATTACCGAGCCATTTATTAATTGGTCGAAAGTAGTAAATCAAAGGTGCCAAGAAAGGTATCACTTGGGCCTGCTCTAGGCAGGATGAAGATAAGCTCTAAACCCAACCAATATCTCTATTGAAACAAGGCTCTGTGTGGCTCTCCCTCTGCGCTACCAGTCCTGGAAAATACTGCTGCTCGAGGACTTCAGACTGCATTTTAGGCTTGATCCCATGCTTAGAAAATTCTGGGCTTTTAACCCTGGAATTTTCTCAAAGACCCAAAAAAACCCGTGAAGGATTTCCAGAAATCCCGACCCTGGAAAATGGCCCCCTTGGGCTTGGCACACCGCTATGTTGGGGAAATCAGTCTCCTGGATGGAATGGCTGGAAATTTCCTCCAAAACTCTGCCCAAATCCTTGGTAGGAGGTGGCAAGCCTCCCCTCCATATCCTCTGGTTGAATCTGCACTACTTCTCCACTTCCCGACATTCCCTCTAGGCTGGACTGTGCAGTTTGGGCTACCTCTGCACTGTCCAGAAGGGAATGCGTGCTACTGTGATATATCTCTACAAGATCCTCACAAAATGGATGAAATTACTCTCCTAATTAGGCACTCGAAGTCCCCCGAGGTAGAGGTTGATATCTCCGCTTAGAAATATCTATGCTAAATAGCGCTGCAGACTTGGCTAAATAGCTCAAGCATGCTCAGTCAATGAAGACATAAAATTAGATAGATGAATGAATGACGAACAAGCTTCTCTCATTCCCTTTTTTCAAAATTGATCCTCCAACAGTCCCTTGGGCCCACAAGGACTACACCAGCCCTTCTCCGGCCTACCACTGCGATGCCTACTTCGTGCCACTCCCATGCAGCCACCTAGGAAGCTGCCTGCATTCAATGGGTGGCCACATGGACCCCATAGATGCTGCAATGTTTCCTTAGGGAATATAAGGAATTGATTTTAGCTGCTTAGTTATTATTTGTGGGTCACCTTACCCACTTTATTGCTGCTCAACATTAGAAATAACAAAAATTAAGAAAAATTAATATTCCAATTAGCTGACTGCTAATTTGGAATATTACAGTCCCCCTACCAAAATGTTGCTTGTCCCCAAGCAACTGCAAATATGGGTACTGAAGTATCTTGTCCCCCTCCCAAGTGGCATCCTCATTTGGGATATTCTTCCATATGATTAGGTACTCCTTCACCACCCTACTACTAAAGTGTCTCTCCGTGGTGTCCAAGATGGCTTCAAGTTGTAGCACTAAATGTCCCTCATCATCTGTAGGAGGGAGCTCAGTAGTTGCTATCACTTGTTGTCCCAAAGCCTTCTTCATGCATGAAACGTGTAAAATTTTGTGGATCCGGCTCCCTTGTGGCAACTCCAGCTCATAGAACACCTCTCCATGTTATGCGGATTAATCCCTCTTGCAGACAAGAGCGATCTCCCTAATATTCAACGAATAGCTAGAAACAAAAATCCATTTGGAAACCTTTTTCTCTAGATTAATTGCAATTCAGAATTATTATAAGAAAAGAGAGAGGACATGCCCCTACCTTGAAATCCAATGTTTGATGTAGTCCTTTATCCAGTCGCTCCAAAGAGACTTCTCCAATAAGTAGAACCTGCAATAAAAGACAAGACAAAAGAATCAAAGCATTTGCAACATATAATATTTTAAGAAGAGCTAATCCAACTTTGTGATCAAGGAGTATAAGTATTGATGTCATTCAATAAGCATAAGAACAACTCAATGAGAAAAATAGATCCATATGTATTATCTTGAATAAAAAGAGTAATCTTACAACCTGACGCCTTGATGTCGTACAAATTTCTCTCGGAGTCCTGAAAATTTTTTCCTCCTTTAGTTTGACAAGCCTTCCTCTCTGAATACCAGCATAGAGTTATGGACACAAGGGTGTGATCATTCTTATTCCAACAACAGTTTACTAGTGTAGAAATTATGCACTCTTGGGAATTTCTTCAGCAACTACCATGTACAGGCTACAATCTACTCTTGAGACTAAAACTTGAGCTCAATTTATAGGGAAATGGAGGTAGTTTCAATTCCATGAAGAGGGGGATGGATTCCTCTCATGAAGGGATTTGAGCTCCATGGACCAAGGGATAAGCTCCATGAGTGGAGGGATAAAGCTCAAACTGATCGCGCCTCTAGAAGCTTCCAGTTGGGAGAATATTCAAAGAGCTATGCTTCTAGAATTTATTTTTTCTTTTATTTGACTTTTTATGGGGGTCCGCAGGTTTTAGTAGCAAAACGTGTGGGGGTTGCCGCAATTTATAGACCAAGGATCTGTGAACCCACAGGAAAAGGTTAGAAAAAGTGCAGAGGTAGACTTTTAAAGGTTTTAAAGAGATTTTCTCCAATTCCAAGACTTGGTTTAGGAACATTAGGGTTTTTGACTTCTAAGGGAGCACAATATAGGTAGTGATAGACCTATATGGACAATCAAATGTCATGGTGACAAAATAATGTGTAACAGATTGCCCCCTAAAGTGTGAAGTCTGAGGTTGTTCTAAAGAGTAAAGTGCTTTATCATTCCAAGGACTGGATCGAAGACAACAGTCGAAAACCTGTAAAAACATTCAATGCACACACACACACACACACACACACACACGCACACGCACACACACACACACACACACACACACACACACATATATGTATCATCGCCGAGGTAGGCATTCCCATAATCAGATCAAAACTAACTAAATGTTCTGGTACAAATATGGTTTCAATATTACATCAAAAGTAGACACAGTATGGGCACAACCATCAGTCATAAATAGTCTACTGTGTCATGAATAATAAAACTCCTCACAGTGTGGATGGTGGAAACTAGATCCAGGGTCTTGATTTCTGCTTCCCGAACTAGTACGAATCTATCCATGCGATTGATTGTGTCGAAATCAAACATGATAGAAACCACTTGATTACTAGTCAATGATGTGAACTGTTAACAAGTGTGAGAGAAACCAATAATAATGACAATGGTTCTAAAATTACTCCAGTACAATCTATGAAGTGTGAATGAATGATTTGCAGTCGAACACTCATAGAATCATCTGATCGAAGGCCAATGATGTAACCTGTCATCGAAGGCGAGAAAACTGCCATTATGGCATGCAGATCCCAAGGTATTGATAGGATTCTAGATCAATTTTCTAGATGATGAGCTGACGTCGATAGAAAGTGATCTGTCATAAGAAATCCCACGACATGAAACCATTAGATCAAGTGTTGAAGAAATATTTGTAAGGACTGACTCAGGGATGGTAAATGTGAATGGAGACAAATGTTGCAATGAATGGTTTATTTGAACTATCTCTTGAACACATAACGACACTGCAGATGGCTTAGTAGCATTTGACCTAAAGCTAATACCCAGAAACCCATTGAAGACTTTCATTATGGTTTGATTAACTATTAGACAAAGGATTTCCCAACCCAGGTACAAGTGTGACAAAGTGTCGTGTTTAAGAGTGGCATGCTGCTTTCTAAACAAGGGTGACAGCTGGATTCTTTTTCTCTCTTCCCCCCCCACCATTACTGGCAAGTACCTCTTTATTTTTGACAAGCTTGATGAGGATAACATTTGCTTGTTTTTATAAGCTCATCCTTAGGATGAGTCCATATTAGTGTTAAAATCGAACCCTAAGAAGGAGTGGTCCGATCCTATTTGTAATCGACAGGTCCTTTACTATTAAATTTTAACGAGTCCAGTATAGGAAAAACTCAACTTTTTTCAGTTTTAAGGAGTCAGAAGAAAAACATAAGTAAACTTTGTGATTGTTCTTTTTCGTAAATTTAGTCTCTTAGGCCCGAAAAAGGATAAAATAATGCAGGAGAGAACTCTATTTACATGATTAGTCAATGTATTCCTTTTTTGTAATTTATTCCATTTCAGTCCGGAAAAGGGGTAAAATTATACTGAAGGGACGACTATTTATTTACTTTAACGAGTTCGAAAAGTCAAGTACTCGACAATATTTTCATATTTAGAGATTCTGAAAAGGGCTTAAAAGAGAACTCCAGGGTTTCGTTTTTTCATAATTTTAAAGAGCCTGAAAAAGTGATAAAAGTATACTTAGTGTCAAAATAATTATTTTCACCAAAAGATCCAGTATCCTGCACAAAACTCAAAAGATTACACGTACCTGTTCCAAGAAGTAAAAATATTTAAAAATAGCCTTTAAAGTAAAAAATAATATTTATTCATTTAAAAACTATAAAAAGGAGTTAAAACAAAATCATTTTCACCTTTTGTGTTCAGAGCAGTGTATTAAGAGCTTTGGCTAAAAATTTCTGGAGTAGTTATCGGGAGAACCAACCGTCCATTCCTTGAATCATCAGAACCAGGTAATACACATCATCTTAATATTCATTTATTTCCATTTCATTTTTCTTTTTAAGTCTTAATTTCATTTTTTGGGAGGATTTCGTGTTTAAAAATGCGCTCTCGGGGGTCTGCAGGTCATGCATGCAATAACTACAGACCTTGATAATTTTTTTTAATAAAAAATTATTAGGTTGCTCCGATTTTTGTTTGGGGCTCATGTAGATGTTCACACTGTCTCCTCACAAAAACTGCGGGGGCACCGTGAACGTTTTTAAAATTCAAAAATTCTCTTAAAAATGGCTCAATTTTTGCATCCAAACGGTTTTTTAACTTTCAAATGTGTTTATTTATAGGTTGTTACACCATGTTGGAGTGGCGAGAACGTGAACATGGGGCTATAGAAAATGAAGCTATGAATGATCCCGCAATGATGTGTGTGCTGAAGAATTGTGGTTTATATAAGTTGTGGGCTATCCAAGGTATGAAAGCACAAGTAGCGTTGATAGCATGGCTCGTAAATGCATGGGAAGTTCAAGACCAATGCTTCATCATTGGTGATCACCGGCTGAAATCGAGCTAGAGGACATTTATTTCCTCACCGGATTGTCCTGGAGAGGAGGAAGCATATCCTTGTTTGGGGCTAGACAAGGAGGCCTTCCCATTTCTAGATACAAAGAAAAATATTGCAGTGATGAGGCAGACTTAAAGGATAATCACATAGATATTAAAACCATCTTACGATTGGATCTCAAAGTGGTAACATTTACAATAACCAGATTGTGCAGGAGTGCAGCTCCACATGTGGCCACTAAATCCCAAATGCAGACCACAATAGAGTGTTTTAGAGGGACCATGTTTAACTGGTGCAAAGGAGTATTGGCCAATATGAAAGGCCAATTAACTAGAGCAAAGAATGCAAAGTTGAAAAACTTTGGTTATGGTGCCATTCTCATTTCATTTGCTTTAGAGAGAATCCCGCTTCTCGCTCCTCAGTTGATTCTAGTAGATCGTGGGGAGCCTCAGGAACCTCAAATGGTTTGGTGGGTGGCATTGATGGCTCGCCATTGTGGCGATGGGAGTTTAGTGGTTCGGTTCACTCCGGCATACTTTATTTGGCTCAGGAATCAAGTCTTCACCATCGAAGACTTCCCCTGTGCAGGAATGGATTACAGAGGTGATCCTGAGATGTATTTGCCTCCAGGGGCATGGTGGGATGAACCAAGTAAGCAAACTATTTTGATGTATTTAATCTAATTTTTATTTGTTTTTTTTTATCGTCCAATACTGACAAAAATATTTAAATGCAGATGTCGGTCCATGACGACTAGCTATACTTCGTCGCTTTGATAGGCGGCAACCACAACATATAGTACCTCCATAGGGTCAGGCAGCAGAGATCCTAGCAGATATGGAACACAACGTGGAGAGTTTAACCATAGAGATTCTTGAGACATGAACATATGATATTCCTCTCAGGCTTCAAAGACATGTGACAAGTGTTCCAGGACCACTTAGGAGATTTCTAAGCAAGGTGGCACGTGCCATAGTTTATTACCATGATCATCATCAAGGATAGTGGATGATCATTGTGGATTTAATTTTTTTGTTTTTTGTATCAATATTTATTAGATCATAAGGTGTTTGAACCTATGATCATAGACGATGTAATATTTTTTGAAAACAAACATATCTATACTAATCATATTACTACTTTCTCTGAATATCTTGTTCAACATGGATTGAATGTTGTTTTGGTTTACTATGTTACTGTTGAAAATGTCTATTTAGAACACGATTAGCTAATGCATCGACCAATGTGTTTAAATTTCTTAAGATATGTTGATATTCGATGTAATCGAATTGTCGTTCCAAGTGACGAAACTTCAAAAATAATCTCAATAACACAGGTTTTCTAATGGCATATACCCTGCTTAAATGTAATACAATGAGTTCTGAATCCAACCTAATGATCAAATGTTGAATACCAAATGGAATGGCATCAGATAATAACTCAATGACTGCGCTATATTCTACAATATTGTTCGTTGTTTGACCAAGGCATACTCCATGAATAGAAACTAACTCATCGGTGGGTGAATAGATGACCTAATCCACGAA
Organism: Pinus albicaulis; assembly: GCA_034641835.2. NCBI lineage: Eukaryota > Viridiplantae > Streptophyta > Pinopsida > Pinales > Pinaceae > Pinus > Pinus albicaulis. The sequence continues at coordinate 907,304,864 of CM076580.1, read as the reverse complement.
AGAGATATTTCGTGTGCTACGACAGGCACCATCAGCAAAACCAATGTACGTTTGAAGGGATGTCGACATCTTCAATATCAAGAGTAATCAAGATAAGAAATGACAGTAGTAACAACAAAACTAATTTAGGCACACTTTTCTAATCTAAGGCACTCTAAAAAGTAACTATTTTACAAGAGAGATCTTCACATGAAAGTCAAGCATATTATCTCTTAAGATAAAGACCATTTCTGGGCTTATCTAAAGAGACCCCGTCATAATCAGTCAATTCATAGGCTCATTTTGCAAGCACATGCTTGACAATGTAGGGACCGTGCTACATTGGTTCAAATTTTCTAGTGCCCAGTTTATCATTATCTTGATCGTATACTAAGACTAGGTCACCTTCTGAAAAAACACGAGGGTTAACACTTTGATCATACTGAGCTTTCACACGTTTCTTATGAGCTTTGACAGCTAATGCAACAGTGCGCTGAGCCTCATATAATTGTGCTAAGTATAAAAAAGTGTTTTTCCTCTTCATAAGTAGTTGGTAACAATTCAATGGCTGATTGGAGTGACGATATTTTACATTCAATGGGTAACACAACTTCTAAACCATATACAAGTTGAAAAGGAGTGAACCTTGTAGCAGTTTTTGCAGAGGTTCGGTATGCCCATAGTGTCGAAAAAATCATGGTATGCCAATTCGATTTGTGAGTTCCGATAATCCATTTAATCATGATGGTTAAAACCTTGTTGATGAATTCAACTTGACCATTAGCCTACCAATAATATGGAGTATAATTATCATGGCATAGGCCAAGTTGATCGGAAAGTTTGGTCATCATAATATTTCAAAAATGACTCCAATGGTCTGTGATAATAGCTCGAGGCACACTGAAACGAGCAATCACATGATTGAATACGAAAGTAGTTGCAATTTTTCCATCTACTGCAAATGTAGGCATCGCCTCGGCCCATTTGGTAAAGTAATCTACAACGAGAACAATATACCCATGCCCCCGGCCGAGTGAGGGTTACATGTAATGAAATCAATGCCCATTTCGCAAAAGGACCAACAACAATAATTGGCTGAAGAGGAGATGGAGGCGCACACATATTTCGATAAAAAATTTGGTAGTTGTGGCATTTTCGGACCGCAATAATACAATCTTTCAATATCGAGGGCCAAAAATAATTAGCGCACAATATCTTTTAGGCGGTGGCAAACCTAGACATACAACCACCACACGCTTCAGAGTGGAAATCATTCAAAACCATTTCAACCTTTTTGTGAGATATACAATGTTGAAAAACAGAATCTGCACCACGACGATAAAGACTGTCTCCAAAAATATTGTATTACTGGGATTGAAACCGGATTCTCCTTCGATTTGAACGTGAAAGCTCTGGAAAAAAGGTTTGGGTTTGAAGACATATAATGATATCTCCATACCATGGATCTAAAGTACTGATAAGAAACAAAGATTCATCTGCGATGGGATTACCTACCACGGTTTTTGTGTCAGTATTGGGAAAGTCACACATAAGCTCTGCAAACACAAGTGATTTCTTTGATTTAGATTTATTGAATTCCAAATCAAACTCTTGCAGGATAACGATCCATTTAGAGTATTTTCCCTTGAGTAATTATTTTGTCAAGATATACATCATCGGGTTGCAATTAGATATCACAGTTGTTTTACATAACAATATGTAGTGACAGAATCGTTGGACAACTTGAACTGCTACCAAGGGCAATTTCTCCACATGCGAATATTTGATTTCTGTCGGGTTAAGATTCCGACTTAGATAATAGATCACATGCACATTGTGAGATTCATCCTCTTGAACCAAAACCATTCCAATGGTGGAATCAGAGGCATCTTGTTGAGATTTTATTTTAATTAAATTTGGAGAAAATCTCATGAAGGTGAAAACAATAGGATTTGTTGCTAAATTGACTCCATCTATTTCTAATGAGGAGTTAATGCATCCTATATTCGTTGTGAGTGAATTTATGATTCAGTTTCTATTCACAGCTATAAAATGTAAGCCTGTAGAGGCAAGTGAGCATGATGAGGAATGTGAGGTGAGTGGAAGAGATGAGCAGATGAGAAACTCTGCTATTGTATTTCTCCAGTTGATGAATGAGATTTCCGATGCCCTGTTAGGTGGACGTAGCCCAGATTGGTTGGGTGAACCACGTTAAAATCTGCTGTCTTTATGTTTGTTTTTCTGCTGTGTGGTTGTTTTAAGTTTCTGCTGTGTTAATTACTCTAACACTTGGTATCAGATCTGGTCGATATTAATATGATGCTGTCGATGTGGAGAGACAAGCACGATAAGCCGTGAGCTGGAGGGCATGGAGAATGCAATGGACCATCGATCAAATCTGTCATGAACACTGGCTTGACTTGTTGAACGGTGAATCTATCTTTAAATCGATTTCTTGTTCCAAATATGCCGAGTATTATGACTTGAATTGCATTCTAGAACAACGCTGAATCGGATTCTTCACAAGTGGTTTATGATCTGAGTTCGTAAGCTGGGTAAAATTGTTGTGTTGAAATCTGTTGTCCGTTGTGGAGAAGCCGTGAGTCGTGGCTTGCTGAGAGGCCGTGAGGCCGAGATTGGAGCTCTGTGAGCTAACTGCGTTAACGTTAACGTAAGCTCTGAGCTGATAGCAAGCCATGAGCGCAGTTTGAAGGAGACGGACGCTGTGTGGTTGCCAACAGAGCCGTCGCCGTGTGGAATCCGAGCAGTAGAATCGTGACAGAGAAATTGTGTAGAGCATATAGCTGAAGCAGCGTTGAACGCGGTGAAATGTGAGCTGCACGGTGATTTCATTTTTTTTTTTTAAATCGATTTGCTGCACGTGAAGAAGCCGTGAAGAGGTGAAATATCTGTTTAGGTCGATTTATTTAAAAGGTGACAATTATATCGTTTTGAAGTTTTTTTTTATAAAGTTTTTAAAATCGATTTGTATATATCGATTTGAGTGGTTTTTTAAAAGTACAATCGATTATATTTGAAAAAGGTTGGCACTTCATATTATAAAAGTTTGTTTTAAAAATCGATTGGTAATTATTTAAAATGCTATTGGCATATGTAATAAGGGAAAGGAATTTAAAATGCTATTTGCATATGTAACAAGGGAAAGGCATTTTATAGGTGACGGGAATTTTTTAAATAAAAACTTCATTTATTAAAAATTGCAATTGGAGATTTTTTTGTGACACAACATGGCAAAAACTCAAAGTGCCCAGTTTGAGATCGAGAAGTTCAATGGCAAAAACAACTTCGAGATCTGGAAAGTGAAGATGTATGATATACTCGTGCAACAAGGCGTGACGAAGGCGCTATTGGGAAAAGTCAAACAGCTTTACAGCATGATAGATGATGAATGGAGTGACTTGGATGAAAGAGCACTGAGCGACATTCCACTGTGTTTGGCAGATGATGTTTTGTTTAACATCGTGTCAGAGAAAACTACTGTTAGTTTGTGGACAAAGCTTGAAAAGATGTACATGACAAAATCCTTAACCAATAGGATTCTTCTGAAGCAACAGTTGTACAGCTTGCACACGAAGGAAGGTACAACTATAATTGATCATATGAATACCTTTAATACTCTCCTGGTGAAATTAGAAAGTATAGAAGTAAAATTTGAATCAGAAGATAAAGCTGTAACTTTATTATGCTCATTTCCCGATTCATGGGATTATTTTGTTACTTCTCTAAGTCTTAGTTCATCAGAAACCCTTGAATTTGATGATGTTGTTGGAGCATTATTGTCCGAAGAAACAAGGAATAGGTCAAATTCAGAAACCTCTACATCAGAAGCAATGATGGTCAGAGGTCGTTCAAAAGAAAGACGCTTCAATAAGCAAAACAACTCGCGTTCAAAATCGAAAGGGAAGAAGAGTAAGGTAAAGTGTTGGTTTTGTGGAAAATCAGGACATTTGAAGAAGGACTGTTAGAAGAGACAACAAACATCCAAAGGAGACTCTTCAACAGAAAAGAAAGAAGCAAACACGACAGATACAGGTTCGGCATCTATTTCAGGTATGAGTGATGAAGTGTTATCAGTTAGTTTGTCTAATCATGATCAACATTGGCTGTTAGATTCTGGTGCATCAAATCACATGAGCATTCATAGAGAGTGGTTTAAAACTTATAAATCAATCAATGATGGAGTTTTTTACATGGGCAATGATGTCTCGTGTAATATTGTGGGAATTGGAAGCATCCAGATTAAAATATTTGATGGGACAAATAAAATTCTAATTGATGTAAGACACGTACCTGAACTAAGAAAAAACCTCATTTCACTAGGAGTACTAGACACTAATGGATATAAAACCTTTATTCAAGGTGGAGTAATGAAAGTTTATAAAGGAATTTTACTAGTAATGAAAGCAAAGAAGGTTGGAAATATTTTTCAGTTAGAAGGAAGAACATAGTCAGATCATGCTTCTACATTATCTGAAAACGACATTAATTCTATTCGTTTATGGCATCAAAGGTTGGGCCATATGAGCGAAAGAGGATTAAAATTTTTATCTGATCGTAAGTTACTTCCTAGTTTAAAATCTTCTAAGTTAGATTTCTGCAAACATTGTCTATATGGGAAACAAAGCAAGCAGAAGTTTAAAACTGGAAAACATACTAGTAAGGGAATCCTTGATTATATAGCTGCTTCACATGCTTTATAAGCGGTTTGGTTGAAAGGTTTGTTTGGTGAGTTTGGTAGGTTACAAGACAATATCAAGTTATTTTGTGATAGTCAAAGTGCAATTCATTTGGCTAAGAATCTGGCCTATCATAGTAAATCAAAGCATATACCTATAAAGTACCATTTTGTAAGACAGGTTATCACTGAAAGGGGAGTCTCTCTTGAAAAAGTGCATACAAAGGAAAAATGTGCAGACATGTTCATGAAACCAGTTTTGTTAGAGAAGCTACAATGGTGTCTGGCTTCTCTTGGCTTGCAAAAAAGATAAAATAATAATGGAACAGGGTATTAGGCTAATTGTTGTCAAGGTGGAGATTGTTGAGATTTTCTTTTAATTAAATTTGGAGAAAATCTCATGAAGGTGACAACAATAGGATTTGTTGCTAAATTGATTCCATCTATTTCTAATGAGGAGTTAATGCGTCCTATATTTGTTGTGAGTGAATTTATGATTCAGTTTCTATTCACAGCTTTAAAATGTAAGCCTGTAGAGGCAAGTGAGCATGATGAGGAATGTGAGGTGTGTGGAAGAGATGAGCAGATGAGAAACTTTGCTATTGTATTTATCTAGTTGATGAATGAGATTGCCGATGCCCTGTTAGGTGGACGTAGCCCAGATTGGCTGGGTGAACCATGTTAAAATCTGCTGTCTTTATGTTTGTTTTTCTACTGTGTGGTTGTTTTAAGTTTCTGCTGTGTTAATTACTCTAACACAGCTAAGTATAAAAAGTAGTCTTGGTGGTAATTTGGTGGATGCAATAACGGTGCATGGGTCAACGCGTGTTTTAGTGCATCAAAAGATTTATCAACATTATCATCCCAAATAAAAGGAACACTTTGTTTCAACAACTGGGTAAAACCTTTTGTTAACTCAGCATATTTCGGGATAAACCTATGTTAAAAATTTGCTTTCCCTTGCAAACTTTGGAGTTGGCGAAGTGTGGAAGGAGGAGGTAAATTGATGATGGACTCAACCTTCGAGTGGTCGACACGAATGCTGGCTTTCGAAACGATGAATCCTAGTAATTGTCCTGATAGCACACAAAAAACACATTTGTGCGGGTTCAAATGAATTTTGTAATGCCTACATCTCATGAAAATATCTCGTAAATGTGTAGGATGATCGTCCCTGTGTAAAGAGTGAGCAGGTAAGTCATCCAGATGAGGCTGTACAATATGTTTGATATCATGAAAAGTGTAAGACATAGCCCTTTGAAAATTTACACCAACAATTTTTAATGCGAAAGGTAATTTGCAATAAGCAAATGTTCCCCAAGGACATATAAACGTTGTTTTTGGTTGATCGGTAGAGAGTATGTTGATTTGATTAAACCCAGAAAATCCATCCATAAATGAGAAAATTTCATTTCCGGCACAATCATCGATGATTTGGTCGATATAGGGGGTAGGATAATTGTCTTTTGGACATGCTTTATAAATATCCCTATAATTAACACATACTCGTATAGTCCCTTGTTTCTTCGTAAGGGGAACTATATTAGATACCCAATATGTCAATGGAATTGGATAAATAAATCCTGCTTGTAATAGCTTTTCAACTTCAGCTTTGATAGCTGTCGCTTTTCGCGGATGTATTGGATGTAATCTTTGTCTAAGAGGTTTAGCATCTGGGTACGTCTTAATTTCATGAATGACAATCTTAGGATTGATTCCTGGCATCTCTTCGTAAGAACATAAAAATATGTCTCAGAATTCTTGAAATAGGGATTTGTATGTGTTAATATCTTTAATCGTACAAGAAACACCTATATGAATGTTTTCAATAATTCCAGGTTTAATTGATATGTCGATAGGAATGGTTGTAGAAATATTTCCCAAATTATTCTCAGAATTCGAATTTGTAATCGATATGGGATTCTGTGGTTCCTCGACATAATCAATTGTAAAAATAGACAAAAAATCATTTTCAAACTTATCAAGATCAGGTAAAACCAAAGATTTATGATGTAGATCATCCCAGGGTAATTCATCCAATGACAAAAATTCTCGAATACTTTCATCAGTGTGAAACACATGTTGAAAGGGATCGGAAAGTGATGTCAAGGCTGAGCTTGATAGAGAAGAGGATTCTTCAGCGATCACATTAATTTGATCAGGAGTAGTTGAAAGTGTGTCAGAATATGACTATACTGCCACATATTCCATTTCAAAATGACTCAAAGGCATCTTGCCATTGAAAGAGTCCAGTTCTAATTCTGAAGGCACTACCCAAGTGTCATCAAATGGTATAGTGTTTGATGAGATCATATTGATGTTGGAAATGGTTCACGGTATGTTGGGTGGAGACATAGAGAAATTTCCCATCAGAGCGGAGTCGTTTACTAAACCTACACCAACTTCTCCATATGGGATAGTCATTTTTCCAACATATTGGATACTGTTTGTAGAAGGAGGGGTCTGCCGAATAATATGACAACTGACCGATTTTCACAATCTTTCCTTTATGAGGAAACATGATTAGCTGAAAGACTGATGAAACGATAGCAGTCATAGCATAAGACCCACTACGACCCAGAAGAAGGTTGTAATCCAGAGGGGCATCAACAACTTCCACATCTAGATTAACGGTTTTGCCTTCTACTTCTATAGGTAGATCCTGGAGTATTATGTATGGATGAAATCCTCTTCCATCAAAGGCTTTAAGGATTCTCAGGGATTGGTTGAGTGTTGGAGAACTGAGAGTTTTCCAACAATTTAATGAAATTATGCATGTGGATGCCCCCTCATCTATTACAATACGAAAGACTCGTATGGATTTGACTAATACCGGTATTTGAAAAGCCATCTGATGAGGGAGTCTTGGTGTAAAATTTTCTAGATCAAAGACCATGAGGTTAGAATCCTGAGGATCAATAGCTCTGATAGATGATAATAGTAATTTCCTTTATGCTGGACATGATTGTAGCACTTCTAAGGCTGACATTGTGGAAGGGGATATCGCCAAGTCTTCAACAATGTTGTAATTCTGTGCAGATCTCGCATGTTGATTGAAAGATGACTTTTGAAGTACACCTTTAGCAACTGTTTTAATCACTAGATCAGGATTAGGTTTCTCGATATGAAGTTTTTTGGAACCTGAAGGAGATACGCCTAGTGTTTGACTAGAATTTTCTGTCTTTTTACTAGTTATAGGATTTTTAGTTCCATAGTCTTGAGATTGTGTTGCAATCATAACCTCAGACATGATTAAAATATATGTCGATGAATTTGAAGAAGATCCTATCATTTTACTATCTTGAGTAGGAAAATGATCCTTCAAGATAGCAGGTGTGGGTGAAACCTTGACAAACTTAGATACCTTGGACCGATGTGGGCACTCTTTGATACAGTGATCCTCATCACATATAAGACAAGGATAACGAGGTTTCCGTTTTTCATCAGTTGGTTCATTCTTTTCGGTTTTCTCTTTAGGAGATGTAGGTTGTTTGTTTTTATTCTTTCCTTTATTCTTATTACCGGTTTTAGATTTAGCTGTAGATGAGTTTACAACATGGATGTCAGCAGAAGTTTCAAGGGAAGAATATCCTTTCCATGAATCTAGTAAATTTATGATAGGAGAAGTATTTTGGAGGACTTTGTTGAAAATGGCAACAAGAAACAGTGAAGGAGGCCTCCTGAGACATCTTTCCTGATCCTAGTTGGAAAGTGATCACCTAAACTAGGTGGGGACCACACATGTGATTTTTGTCGAAAAGTCTATTTTTAGACTATGTCTATTTTTAGACATACGGAGCATGATTCAGAGATTCCAGTTGGAGATTCTTGAAGTATGCGACATGTTGGTAAAAATAGATGAGACCCTTATTTTTAGGACCCAGGCTATTTTTAGACTGTGTCTCCTAAAAATATGGAAGTCAAATATTATTTACCCTTAATAATATTTTGACTATAAACAACAGTTTACTCTCTTGGAGCACTTCAGTTTGACCCCCAGAGGTGGGGCATGCAGCTGACATAAGGAAATTCGAATTTCCTATGAGTTAAGTGAGCTATTGCATGTTAGACTTCAGTTAGACTCATGTGGCAGAGTTTTGGTGGAGTTGATTGAGGAGTTAATGGAGATTGTGTTCCGGTTAACTAGTTGAACTAGTTGTGATCAGTTTAACTGGCGATTACACTAGAGATGAGTTGGGTGAATTAAATATTATTTAATTCACTAATTATTAACTCATTATTCAACTAAAGAACACATCAGTTTAACTCAGTGCATGGACAGTTCAGTGGAGACCAGTGAAAGAGGTAGATGAAAGGGTGAGTATAGCTATCATTTGGAGGATCAGTTTTGCATGGGATTTGCATTACACTTGGAGGAAATTACCAATGACAATTGCGCAGTGAAGCCAAGGAGATTCAAACCTTGGATCTCTATTTAGACCAGCCTTGATTTCGCAATAGAGGCAGATAAGTAGTGGGTGTGTTTTGAACCTGTGACTTGTTCAAAACCAAGCTAGTTTTTGTGTAGCTTTGGGAGATAGTACTGAGTACTTGTGAGAAGTTTGTACTATGTATTTGCTGCATGTTCTCTCCATTTATAATATACTATAGCTGGGGGTTTTCAACTATAAGCTTTCCCCATACATACTGTGTTAATGTGTGTAATGATTTGATGTGCTATCGCTTCTATTCTTTCCGCATGTGACAATTAATTGTAGAAGAAGGTTATGTGTTATGCATGCAATTCGAAATTGATGTATGATCGGGTTAATCTTCATTGAATAAGTGATTTATTCAACAAATTTCTACATGGTATCGGAGCAATATTAATTTTCGAGATCTATTACGGTGATTGCAAACTTATTTCCTCGGACAGAGCCTGCATACAGGCCAGATAGCCTCCGGATTCATCTTTCTTTGGAAAGTGAAAGGTCTGGTAAAAGCCCATGCAGTCAATCTCTGATTTGGAAATAATTTGTTCTCAAGTGTAGATCGGAAGCGATTGAGTTTTAGGATAAACTCAAGAAACATCAAGATGGAGAAAGCTGGAAATATACATGCATATTGTATATAATTTTCTACATGGAATGAGAGCGAGAATTTTTGGGTGCGCGAGTTTGTAGGGAATATCTGAAAATATTTTGTGTAATATTTCAGAAACAAATAGCATATTTGGATTCCTTGCGGAAAAACACTCAAATTGAAAAAAAAAATCGGTCGAATCGGAGCTCGGATGAGGGAGATATCATCGATTTAAAATCAGCTCTTTTGCTAGAAAATTTTGCGATGGCGGGACAATTGCAATGTGCGCGAGCCAAGAATCTACATGCACTGAGGTACAAGATGCATGAAAAGCTTTGAGGAGCAAAGCAGAGGTTAGTGACTTGGTGGTTGAGAGGGAGCCTCTCAACATGCAGCGTGAGGACAAGTCAAGAAGGTTAGGATTCGGGCAAAGAATCTCTACAGACTTGGAGTAGATGGGATGTCTACGGAGCTTCCTGCTGATGGGAAGTGCATGAAAGGCATGCAACTGATGCTTGAGAGGGAGCAAGTTTTGCATGCAAGTATTGAAGTAGATGGGATGTCTACGGAGCTTCCTACTGTTGGGAAGCGGGAGGAAGACATGCAATTGAAGCTTGAGAGGGAGCGGGTTTTGCATGCAGGTGAAAGTGAACCTCGGGATGTGGAGCAGCCACAAGAGGATCATGGAGTGGAAGAGACCACTCATGCAGAGAAATTTCGTGCCAGAAGGGCAGAGGGAGTGCATGCAGCTATACCACCAGGTATGAGGTGGGGCGACATGCGTGAGTAATCCCATGAGGAGATTTCTGGGCAGATTCATGAGATGGTGTGGATCTCATGAGTTGAACCTGGCTACGAGGTGCCCACAGCATGGTAGTAGCAAGATCAGTTGGAGTGATGCAGGCAGATCAAAGTGACAGTGTCAGATATTGGAGCGCGGATCAGAGTTGACAGCAAATGCAAGAGTGCATGGGTGCAAGAGTTCAACAGCGCAGTAGTTCCTGATGACATGTGCAGTTGGTACCAGCAGAAGTTGAAGACTTTGATGATAGATGCTAGATACATCAAGACTGATTGAGTTGTTTGGAGCCTATTCAGTTTCAGAGGAGTTGCAGAGCAGATGCATGGAGTTGCATGGCGCTTGCAAAGGATGCATGGCACATGCATGGAGTTTCATGGTGCATGCATGAGTTTGCATGGCGCATGCAAAGGGTGCATGGTGAATGCATGGAGTTGCATGTCGCATGCATGGAGTTGCATGGCGCTTGTGAAGGTTGCAGGGCGAATGCATGGAGTTGCATGTCGCATGCAAAGATAGTCCTTTCTTGTTGAGAGGGAGTGTTGAAAATGGCAACAAGAAACAATGAAGGAGGCCTCCTGAAACATCTTTCCTGATCCTAGTTGGAAAGTGATCACCTAAACTAGGTGGGGACCACACATGTGATTTTTGTCGAAAAGTCTATTTTTAGACTATGTCTATTTTTAGACATATGGAGCATGATTCGGGGATTCCAGTTGGAGATTCTTGAAGTATGCGATATGTTGGTAAAAATAGATGAGACCCTTATTTTTAGGACCCAGGCTATTTTTAGACTGTATCTCCTAAAAATATGGAAGTAAAATATTATTTACCCTTAATAATATTTAGACTATAAACAGCAGTTTACTCTCTTGGAGCACTTCAGTTTGACCCCCAGAGGTGGGGCATGCAGCTGACATAAGGAAATTTGAATTTCCTATGAGTTAAGTGAGCTATTGCATGTTAGACTTCAGTTAGACTCATGTGGCAGAGTTTTGGTGGAGTTGATTGAGGAGTTAATGGAGGTGGTGTTCTGGTTAACTAGTTGAACTAGTTGTATTTAGTTTAATTGGCTAATACACTAGAGATGAGTTGTGTGAATTAAATATTATTTAATTCACTAATTATTAACTCATTATTCAACTAAAGAACACATCAGTTTAACTCAGTGCATGGACAGTTCAGTGGAGACCAGTGAAAGAGGCAGATGAAAGGGTGAGTAAAGAAGCACGCTGAGGACTGGCCTTGCATGTGGGATTTACTACACTTGCCTGGAGTGAAAATTACCAATGGCAATTATGCACACAAGGAGATTCGAACCTTGGATCTCTATATAGACAGGCCATGATTGCGCAATAGAGGCAAGGCAATTGGCGGTGAGTTTTGAACCAGTAACCTGTTCAAACCAAGTTTTTTAGTCTTTGTGTAGCTTTGGGAGATAGTACTCCAGTACTTGTGAGAAGTTTGTACTATGTATTTGCTGCATGTTCTCTCCATTTATAATATACTATAGCTGGGGGTTTTCAGCTATAAGCTTTCCCCATACATACTGTGTTAATGTGTGTGATGATTTGATGTGCTATCGCTTCTATTCTTTCCGCATGTGACAATTAATCGTAGAAGAGATTATGTGTTATGCATGCAATTCGAAATTGATGTATGATCAGGTTAATCTCGATTGAATAAGTGATTTATTCAGCCACTTCTGCGCTTATTCTACTTTATTAGCGCTAACTAAACCAATTACACTGTCTACAACATGAGAACCAGAAGGAGTTGCAGTTATTTGACCGAGATGTGGTAAGTCTGGAATTTTTTTGTATAAAGTACCAAACTATGTATATACAAGGTCTAAGTATTGTGCTTGAGCTATGACCTGTTCTTCTGTAACAACACCTCCCTTAACCACATCTTTAGTGATCTTTGGAAGAAATTATTTGATAACCCATTCTACCAAGATCTGATCTGGAATAAAAACTTTCACTAAATGTCGTCTTTGTCTCCATTCATATATGTGATCTGAAATGTATGTAGACGTAGATTGTTTTAATGAAGTTAATAGTTCTGTGCCATTTTTGTATCGGACTGGCAACTAAAAGTGTGTTAAGAAAGTTGTTGCTAATGCATTGAAATTATTGAATGAGCTACGTGGTATTTCAATATACCACTTTGCAACTAAACCTATCAATGTTCTCTGAAACAGTCGTAATCGAATGGAATCATCGATTAAAGAGTTCGATGCACACCAGAGGTGGTAAGTCATGACATGGTTTGAAGGGTCTTCTCCTGATTTACCTTCGAACTTAGGAATATCACTGGGCAACTTATTCGGCATTAGCGGCCAAAACGGAAGATAATAAATCGGATTGTTCGTTAGGCGCAAAAAATCCGATAAATCCAAAGTTGCTATGAATGGTAACCGACGGTTAGGGTCCTGTTGAGAAAATTGATAACCTTGAGGAACTATACCAGTAGCAGGAGGAGGATATTCAGGATAACCTGGAATAGCCTGTGTGGTTGGAATTGGAATGCCTCCCAGATAATCAGGGTTAGCCATACCATACTAAGGTTGAGTTAGTATTTGATATGTGTAACCAGGGTACGGTTGATGTTGGTATACTGGATTTTGTGCTACAGGTCCATATTGATACTACCCTTGATATGGTTGATAAAAAAAATGGCCTATATAAGGTTGGCTTGTTACAATTGTACTTGTACCAGGTTGTCCCACAGACATTTGAACAGTAGTATGAACTGTGGGTCTAGGTTGATGAGCAGTGACTTGAGGGATCGGTTGTGATACTTGAGGGGCTGTAGAAATAGGGGCTACAGAAATTCCAGGGATAAGTGTGGTAGGCTGTTGAACAGAAGTTGGTGTAGCAGTTTGAGGTGGAGTTCTAGGTGTACTCTCGGTCCAAAGTTGTCATCACTAATCTATGCGTATACCTCGAGGTATAACTTGAAGCATAGTTGATGAAGGTCGATTTGAGGGTAAGCAATTGGTCGACTAAGTCGATTATTGGTAGGTTAGAACTCTCACATACAGATTATCTACACACGAATCTTATAACAGAAAATAAAAAATAGTGAGAGCATAAAACATAAAACAGATAAACACAGAGATTTTCCCCTGGATCCCAAATCGGGACGACCAGCTTGATTTTTCATTATATTCCTTTTAGTGTTACAACACATATATATACATGCCGAAGCATACATAAACCCCAATCTATTAACCCTAGATTAGAACATAACCGTAGTTCCCTTGACCGGATCTAAAAAATACCAGGGGTCGAAAACCATCGTCCCCCAAAACCATGGGTGGGTCTGCACAGCAATTTTTTTTTCTTGGGGCGCTGCCCCGGACCCCGACAGGGGGGGATGCCACCCCCCCTGCTGCGCTCGGCACAACTTACAACACGTGGAACTAATCGTGGAAAGAATAAAAAACATGCCCAACATTCTCCCACTTGTTGTTTTCTTTCCACAGGGGGTCACAAGAGAGCTTAGTCATTGGCCCAATTCTTCAACACCCATTGTCTCTCTACACCAAGAGAACTTCTGAGTGCTCACAAACTTTGTTAATGCATCTACAACATTCTTCAAAGTGTCCACCTTTACCAGAAACACCCTTTTAGCCTCAACCATATCTCTAACAAAGTGATATTGAACATCAATGTGCTTTGTCTTTGAATGATAAGCAGGGTTCTTAGCCAAGAAAATTGTACTTTGGCTATCACAGTCTATCCTTATAGCTTGTTGTACCAACCCCATACTTGAACACAATCTCTGCAACCAAACTGCTTCCTTGCTTGCATGAGTGGCCGCTATGTATTCTGCCTCTGTAGTTGAAAGAGCCACTACAGACTGTCTTTTACTCATCCAACTGACTGCGCCTCCAAATAGGCTAAACACATACCCACTTGTAGATCTTCTTTGGTCCAGATCTCCAGCCCAGTCTGCATCAAAAAAACCATGAATGTCCAACATTCTTTCCAATCCTGGTCTTCCCTGGTAGCACAAGCCATAATCACCAGTGCCACGTAAATATCTGAAAACCCGCTTCACTGTTGTCCAATGCTCCTTCCCTGGGTTTGACATAAACCTGCTCAATACTCCCACTACATGTGCAATGTCTAGTCTAGTACAGACCATTGCATACATCAGGCTACCCACTGCACTTGCATATGGAACACGGGACATATCCTCCTCTTCTTCTTGTGTCTTGGGACACTGTTCAGCAGACAACTTTACACCTACAAGAATAGGAACATTCACCGGTTTACTATCCTGCATATTGAACCTCTGCAATATAGTATCGACATACTTCCTCTGGTTTAACCAGAGCTTCCTCTTTGCCCGATCTCTCTTAATTTCCATGCCCAAAATATAGTTTGCAGCACCCAGATCCTTCATGTCGAATTTGGAGAACAGTTGGGTCTTCAAATCTTAGATAATTTCTTTGTCATTTCCAATCAACAACATATCATCCACATACAAGACCAAATAAATAACACGGTCACCAATTAATTTAAAATAAACACAGTGATCCTCCTTGCTTCTGGTGAAGCCAAGTCCCCCTATATAGGTATCAAATTTCTGATACCACATCCTTGGTGACTGTTTTAACCCATACAGAGACTTCTTCAACCTGCATACCAGTTCTTTCTTACCCTTCACCATAAAGCCTTCAGGTTGCTTCATGTAGATATCCTCTTCTAGATCCCCATGAATAAATGTTGTCTTCACATCCATCTGTTCTATCTCAAAATCAAATGCAGCAGCAACAGATAAAAGTAATCTAATAGAAGTAACCTTGGCAACAGGAGAAAAAATATCACCAAAATCAATTCCCGGCACCTGGGAATAACCTTTTGCTACCAACCGAGCTTTGTATTTTTCCACCTTGCCTTCTACATTCATCTTCTTCTTAAACACCCATTTGCTCCCAATGGGCTTCCTTCCAGCCGGCAACTCCACCAGATCCCATGCATCGTTTTTGTGCAAGGATGCCATTTCATTAACCATGGCCTCCTTCCAGAGTTTTCCATCCTCTGAATCTACTGCCTCCCTGACAGTTCTGGGTTCATCATCAGTTATAGTTAAGGCAAAACCTGAACAGAAAGCAGATGGACTATACCTTTCCGGTTGCCTTCTTTCCCGAACTGATCTTCTCAAAGCTGGAGTTTGTGGCTCTTCATCTTCTGAGTCTTCTTCTATTGTAGAGTCTGATTCATCCTCCTTTAGCTCAAACTCTATCTTCTCAGGTTCCTTTGGTAGGACTTCATGTTTAACAACATATTTCACCTCTTTAAACACCACATCTCAGCTGTACACAACGTTCCTTGTTTCTAGGTTCCAAAGCTTGTAACTCTTTAAACCATCCTTATACCCAATAAAGATGCACCTTTCAGATTTATTATCCAACTTGGTCCTTTTCTCCTTTGGAACATGTACATATGCATCACATCCAAATACCCTTAGATGTGAAAGAGAGGGTTTCTTACCAGTCCATACCTCATGTGGAGTCTTATCCTCCAAAGCTGATGAAGGTGATCTATTAAATCCGCGAAATATGCAATCTCCACCTATCGCCTTAATTCTTGTCCTAACTCTCAGTACTCACTAAGCATGTTTTCCCCTTTCCATCGCCGTTATGTTCATTCTTCTAACCCGTTTCTATTGAGGTATGGTGTAGGATCTCCGCCGTGCTATACCACACTTCTTACAAAACTCTTCAAATTACTTACGTAACTCCTACCATTATCCCGTCCCCGCACCTTTATCTTCTTCTCTGTCTGATTTTCCACCAGAGCCTTAAATTCTTTAAATTTGTCAAAGACTTCAGATTTCTTCCTCAAGAAATATATCCATGTGTTCCTTGAGAATTCATATATGAATGAAACATAGTACACAGATTTTCCTAGTGATGGAACTGACACAGGTCCAAACACATCACTATGCACAAGTTCTAATATCTTGTTTGCCCTCTTAGCACCAGAAGGAAAACTCACCCGATTCTGCTTCCCATATACACAATGTTCACAGAAATCAAAATCCAGAGAACAATTAGACATGTGAATTTTCTCTACCATAACACTGGCGCATCCGGGGTCCCTTCTCTCCAATATGTCCAAGCCTTTGATGCCATAGCATGGTATTTTCTCCAGAGACCACTAGGCTTTCCGCTCCACTTTCGTGAACCTCACAATCATACACCCATCAATAATGTTACCCCCGAAGCTTGCATCGAGTCCTTTAACCGAACTCCCCGCATTAATACTAGTGCTCCCCAAACCATCTTACGTGCATCTTTCTCCAATAATACACACCGCATTATCCATCTTGCTTACATAAATCGATTTATGTAATAATATAGGAATGTATTGCACTGCACACCTGCAGTTGTTCTAATCCTTTCACCTTGCAGCTTCAGCTTGACCTTTCCACGTCCGATGATTCTGGCCCTCCTATCATCCCCTAGGAAGACATCACCACCATCATATTTCTCATACTCGTAGAACCACTCCCTATGGGGAGTGAAGTGAAAGGATGCACCTCAGTCAATCAACCATGACTCATGATCTACATGTGTATTTGAAGAAGAAGCCAAATACACATCCCCACCTTCATCCGAGGTGGTTTTTGCCTCTGCAGAAGGAGCATCATCAGATCCCTTTCCTTTCTCAGGAGCTTTAGATCTGCAGTCCTTTTCGTAGTGCCCTTCCTTTCCGCATTTCCAGCACACCTTTACAATATTTCCAAGAGATTTAGATCTCCCTCTGGATTTAGATCTCCCACTTGAAGCCTTATTCTTGTTTCTATTCTGGGACCTTCCTCGTACATATAAGGCATCTCCATTTTGACCCTCCATATTTCTTCGTCTCATTTCCTCCAACAACAAGGCTGAGACAACGTCATCAAAATTCAAGGTAGTTGTATTTCTACCTATTGCAATAACCAGACAATCCCAGGAATCTGGTAGAGAACACAAAAAAATGATGCACTTATCTTCATATGAGATTTTAATATCAACAGATGATATTTGGCTTGCCACAGTATTGAAGGCGTTCAGATGCTCTCTAACCGAGTCTCCATCCTTCATCCTCAGGTTATACAGCTTTTTCCGCAGGAACAATTTATTCACCAGAGACTTAGATTGGTACAAAGTCCCAAGTTTGTCCCACAAATTCTTCGCCGTAGCTTCCCCAGATACATTCAATAATACCGAATCTGAGACACACAACCGTATTGTGCTCTTCGCCTTCCGATCCAACTTCTTCCAGTCTTAATATGACATTGCCATTGGTTTAGTACATGGATCTACCACGATCCATTGATCTTTATCGACCAGCAGGTCCTCCATCTTGAGCTTCCACAACTCAAAACTCTGACCATTAAATTTCTCAATATCTATCTTTCCACTGCTCACCATCTTCTTTCACCGCAAGAATCGATCCCGTAGATCTCCCACTGAATAGGGTCCACCTTAGGCCGGAGAAGAAAACCCCTCAGCAGCAAAGGCATCCCCTTGAAGCCGAAATAACTCTGATACCAAATGTAGGTTTTAACCTTGTACATAGATTATCTACAAATGAATCTTAAAAACAGAAAATAAACAATAGCGAGAGCATAAAAAATAAAACAAATATACACAGAGATTTTCCCTTCTATCCCAAATCGGGACGACCAACTTGATTTTTCATTATATTCCTTTCAGTGTTACAACACATATATATACATGCTGAAGCATACGTAAGCCCCAATCCATTAACCGTGGATTAGAACATAACCGTAGTTCCCTTGATCGGATCTACAAAATACCAGGGGCTGAAAATCATCGTCCCCCAAAACCATGGGTGGGTCCGCACACCAATAAAATTTTCTTGGGGCGCTGTCCCAGACCTTGATAGGGGGGGCTGCCACCCCCCTACTATGCCTGGTGCAACATACAATGCGTGGGACTAATCGTGGAAAGAATATAACACCTACCCAACAATTATAAAGTACTTGCACATTAGGTTGCAAATTTTATTGATTCAACGACGAATTCCACACTATATTTACCCCATGATAAGAAGTTCCCATTGAAATTTGTGATGCGTAAGATGGACCATAACCAGGTTGATAATTTAGAACGTAAGTTTGATATTTTGCTGGATAATTTCCACTAAAAGATTGACCTCCTTGTAACAATTGTTGTTCTTGATAAAAATGCAACCCCAGAGGAGGCTGCAGTCCTTGGAAAGACTGTTGCCTTGGCATAGGGTACTGTCCTTGAAGAGGTTGTGGACCTTGAATATAGTACTACCCTTGAGGTTGATATTGTCCTTGAGGCATGTACTACCCTTGAGGTATGTACTGTCCTTGAGGTTTCCCCCCAGGTAGTAAATCACTACCTTGAGGATGCCCCCCAGGCGATAAATTACTACTTTGAGGGTCAGGGTTAGGAATATTTCCGGACATCATGTGGACTTGTTCCGCATTCAAATTTTTGGTACGAGATTCATTTGGACCGGGTGATTGTACTTGTTTTTCGGGAGAGGGAGATGCTCTTGAGAAAGTACTAGAAAGCGACTGGTATCCTGAAGGAACAGATGGACCACCATACAAATAAGTTTCTAGCGATGTATAAAACATGGATGACTCACCAGACATGTTTAATGAAGGTCTGTAATTACCTCTCGGTATGGCGTAAAAAGGAATGCAGGGTGGTGAATAGTTGAGACCAATATTATGTAGAAAGTCGTTTAACTGATAATACCAAGGATCTTTCTTGAAAGGGCTATAATAGTAAATCGATTCACTTGGCCTTAGATCTAAAGATTCTTGATGTGAAGGATGTAGAAATTCTTCTTCTATGTCAGTAATCTCTTTGATACTAATGAGGCCCGAAGGAAGGTTGTCAGTGATGCAAAACTTCACTCACGGTGAATGAGGATGACCAGGGATTCCGATTATGAACTCTAAATTAGGCTAAGATGTAGCAGGTTCAGTTTATGGTTCAAAAATTTCAGGCTTAGTAGCTGATAATTCACTAGTTGTGGAAGCAAGTTCAACTAGTTCAGAAATTGTTAGTTTCTTTGAGAACTTTATGTTGTTTGAGGTTGATCTACATCGTAATCAGGATGTATTATTACTGATTTTTCCTCTTGTTCAGTTGATCCGGTCACTGATGGCTGGCCTTTTTCAGATTTAAGATTTTCTAATTGACTTGGTGTGTACTCAGGGGGTTTCGCCTGCATTCTATGGGAGTGTCTTGGTAATTCAGCCATGGTTAAAAATTTAACACATGAAATCAAACAAAATTTCAACAAAATAGACCTAAATTTGCTAAGGAAACAATCAAAACGAATACACACCTACAAAATCTAAGAGACAATCCACTCACAAACAAAATGTTTCCACATTAAAAACACTAGTTGGTGATGAAATCCAATGTCGTAGAATTCTAATGCGGAAAACTTGGCAGTTGGAACAGTTACCCTGACAACCTGCTTAATGAAACAGTTCGGTGAAAGTCTCTCCACTTATACCATCTCAAAGCGAAGAGTACCCTCCAGAAAGTTCAAGTGAGTCCAGCCGACGTCTATTCCAGGTATAGTGGGACCTTCCCTCCACCATCACCTTTGGAAAAATCCTGAAGATTATGGTCACTAAGGTCACCAACAGAAACAAATGTACCTGGGGGAATAGTCTATGATCTGATATATACGCAAGGGAAGAGTAACAAGCTCAATCCCCTTGAAGGCTCCTTGATATGCTAAATCCAAGGTTTGCCAACAAGTGACCCTAAGCTCCTCGACAATGGTCTATCCGAGGTTTACTGTTTGTATTAAGT
This sequence comes from Pinus albicaulis, assembly GCA_034641835.2. Taxonomy (NCBI): domain Eukaryota; kingdom Viridiplantae; phylum Streptophyta; class Pinopsida; order Pinales; family Pinaceae; genus Pinus; species Pinus albicaulis. The sequence goes on along the minus strand of CM076580.1, from coordinate 907,284,527 downwards.
GCACATCTACTATATTTCCCAATGAGGTAGGTACGATTACCTCACTGGTTCCGGCATGATCTCGTGCTTGACTCTTTTAAGAAGAGCTTCCCAGAGCACAAATGCTACAATTGGATTTTCCTTCCACAAGATGCTACTTGTTTGTTTAAACTGTTTTGGAATGTTAATTACAACCTATTTCCAAAACACTAGCCTAAGCTATGTTGGTGGAATGAACCCTAGAAAATGTGAAATATCTAGATTGATTTTATTAACGCGTAGGTTTTAATTTGGCTATTGCTTAAGACAAAAGGTATGGAGTTGAAACTTCAATGATGTTTGTGACCCGACTCAAAAATACGTTAAATGCATCTAAATGAGAAGTGCAAATCTTTTCTTTTCAATGAATTTTATTTAAGGGAAAGATTGAGAGATTTAATAATTTTCAAAACACCAATTATTTCATTCATAAACAAAATCTTTGAAAAGAAGACGTTTTCCTAAAGAACTCAATTCGCAAAAATGATCAATTACTCTTCTGAAATGAAATTCCTTTAACAATTAGATCAAAAGCTACAAATCAATAAACAAACCATTTCTAAAAGAAAAAAATATCTAAAAACTCTAAAAACATAAAATTCAAAATCAAAGAAAAAGCTAATTTTGAAGTCTATCTAGAATGTTGGAGGACGTTTTCTCTTAGTTTGTGATCAGACTAAGAAAAATTTGTACTTATCTTAGCAAAAATGAAAACATCCAAAAATGCTTTGGTGTGATATCAGGCCTTAGTAAGCTAAAAGCTCTTCCAATTTTGCAAATGAAAAAGGGATCAATTTTCATAATAGTAAGGTTTGCAATGATCTTAATGGCTTAGAAAGAGAATATCATCATACCAGTAAGCTGAAGTAAATGAAGGTATCTTGTATGTAGTAGCAGTAAATTAGGGCAAACACTCACTTATAAGATGCAAATAGGATGATAAATCACACAAATGAAAAAGTTGCTGAAAAGAAATTCACACACAAGATTTGACATCTTAAGATAGGTTGGGGAAAATACAAAGAATCAGGTGATTTGGCTCTAAAAAGAGAATTTTAAAAATTTCAAAAATTTTCCAGGGATCCACAGTTTCTAATGGAAAATAGAGCGGTACCGCACTATTTTGAACTAAAACCTGCGGAGGTTGCCGCACTATTTTCTGCTGAAAATTGCGAAGGCAAGGAAAAATCCAGAAAAAATAAATAATCAAATTTTCTTTTTTAGGGATTCTTAAAAGTTATCTACCCAACCCAATATCAGACAAGTCAAAATCAGAAAACTCTAAAATTCAAATTGAAAATAAAGAAAGAAAACTAAGTTCTATTCCCCAGTGGAGTCGCCATTTTTTTATGCGGATTAATCCCTGTTGCGGACAAGAGTGATCTCCCTAGTATTCAACGAATAGCTAGAAAAAAACATCCATTTGGAAACCTTTTTCTATAGATTAATTTCAATTCAAAATTATTATAAGAAAGGAGAGAGGACATGTCCCTACCTTGAAATCCAATGTTCGATGCAGTCTTTTATCTAGTCGCTCCAAAGAGGCTTCCCCAATAAGTAGAACCTGCAATCAAAGACAAGGCAAAAGAATCAAAGCATCTACAACATATAATAATTTAAGAAGATCTAATCCAACTTAGTGATCAAGGAGTCTAAGTATTGATGTCATTCAATAAGCATAAGAAAAACTCAACGAGAAAAAGAGATCCATATGTATTATATTGAATAAAAAGAGTAACCTTACAACCCGATGCCTTGATGTCATACAAATTTCTCCCGGGGTCCTAAAAAATCGTTCCTCCTTTAGTTTGACAAGCCTTCCTCTCTGAATACCAACATAGAGTTATGGACACAAGGGTGTGATCATTCTTATGCCAACATCAATTTACTAGTGTAGAAAGTATGCACTCTTGGGAATTTCTTCAGCAACTACCATGTACAAGCTACAATCTACCCTTGAGATTGAAACTTGAGCTCAATTTATAGGGAAATGGAGGTAGCTTCAATTCCATGAAGAGGGGGATGGATTCCTCTCATGAAGGGATTTGAGCTCCATGGACTAAGGGATAAGCTCCATGAGTGGAGGGATAAATCTCGAACTGATCGTGCCTCTAGAAGCTTCCAGTTGGGAGAATATTTGACCAACTATGCTTCTAGAATTTATTTTTTCTTTTATTTTACTTTTTACGGGGGTCCGTAGGTTTTAGTTGCAGAAAGTGCAGGAGTTGCCGCAATTTATAGACCAAGTATCTGCGAACCCGCAGGAAAAGGTTAGAAAAGTGCGGAGGTAGACTTTTAAGGGTTTTAAAGAGATTTTCTCCAATTCCAAGACTTGGTTTAGGAACATTAGGGTTTTTGACTTCTAAGGGAGCACAATATAGGTAGTGATACACCTACATGGACAATCAAATGTCATGGGGACAAAATAACGTGTAACACGCCAACTCGCCGGACAACTCTATATGGCCCATAGAAGCGAGGTTTTATCTTTTCAGCTCCCTTTTGCTTCAGCTTAGATTGCCTATATGGTTGAAGCCTAAGATACACCAATAATCCCACCTCTAACTACCTCTCTACGTGGCCCCTGTCTGCATATATTTTCTTCTGATTTTTTTTTCCCTCAAGTTATCCTTGAGATCCCTGGGAATTTCCTGGCTCTCTTGGATCCATTCTCTAGCCTAGGGGCATTACTTGCCCCAAAAATAGCATAAAAAAAGTTAACTCATCATAACCATATAAAGCATGAAAAGGGGACACACCAATATACATGTGGAAGGTGGTGTTGTAGCAGTACTCCCCCAAGTGCAGCTAACGCTACCAGGCCTTCTGCTGCTCTGTGACATAGTTTCACAAGTAGCCTTCCAACCACTTGTTCACTATCTTTGTTTTCCAATATATCTATGGATGGTAGCTTTTGCTCAGTGTGAGCTCTATGCCCACTAATCGGAACAACTCCTGTCATAACCCCCCCATAAACCTACTATCCCAGTCACTGAATATAGTCTTTGGAAGACCATGAAGTTGGAAAATGTCCCTGAAAAACAATTCGACCATCTGTGAGGCTGTGTACCAAGCTGAAATGTTGAAGAAGTGGACATACTTCGTCAACTGATCAACAACGACAAAGATGCAATATTTTCCTTGTGTCATGGGCAACCCCGTGATGAAATCCATAAAGATGCTTTTCCATTTCCCCTCTGGAATGGGAAGCGGTTGCAACAACCCTACATGATGGTTCAAGTCCCCCTTATTCCTCTGGAATACCACACACTCCCTGACATGCTGGAGTACGTCCTCCTTGAGACCCTTCCAGGAGAACCTCTCTCTGATAGCACTATAGGTCTTTATGAACACCTGGTGCCCTGACAGTGGAGAGTCAAGTGTTTCATGCAAGATCTTCTCCCTCAAATGGGATTTGCCCGTAAAAAATATTCGATCTCGATAATATATGACCTCATCCATCACCCATTATCGATCATATGTCACCTGCCCATCCAACACCTCACATGAAAAATCGTCTTTTGAGTACTCCACCAGCAACTGTGCCCTCCAATCTGCATCTATACTCATCAAGGAGAGGGAAGATGGTCTCTGAGACAATGCATCAACTACAACATTTTTCTTCCCTTTAACATACTCAATGTCAAATTCATATGCCTGGATCTTGCTGACCCACTTCAATTATCTCTCCTGCAATTGTTTCTGCTCTACGAAGTACCACGGGGTGTTGTGATCACTCTTGAATTTGAATTAGTTCCCCACTAGGTACTGTTTGAATTTGGCCAGGCCATGCATGATGGCCAACATTTCTTTGTCATAAATGGGGTAGTGCATCTCATGGGGCAAGAGCTTCCAACTCTCAAAAGAAATGGGGTGCCCATCCTGCATCAATACGGCCCCAACTCCTAGTCTAGATGCATTTTTCTCCAAGATAAAGGGCTTGGTAGAATTGGGGAGTGGAAGGACTAGAAAGATACTCATCTCTTGCTTGAGGTGATCAAAATCCTCCTGCACTGTGGGGGTCCTGGTGAATGCTCCCATCCGGGTCAAGTCTGTGAGGGTTGCAGCCAACTGTGAGAATCCCTTCACAAAATTATGGTAATATGTGAAGATGCCCATAAATCCTCTTAACTCCGTGACATTCTTGGGCTCAAAACAATCTCTAATGGCCCTAATCTTCTCCTCATGCACCCGCACACCATATTCTCCTATGATGTGGCCCAAGTATAAAATATTTGTCAAGTCGAACTCGCATTTGGACAACTTGGCATAAAATTTATGTTCATCCAGAATACAGAACACCGTCTCCACATGTTGCAAGTGCTCCTCCCATGTCCGACTATATATCAAAATATCATAAAAAAACACGATCACAAACTTTTGTAGCTGGGCACGAAAAATGTGGTTCATACATGACTGGAAAGTAGCTGGAGCATTGGTTAGCCTAATGGGCATCACCAAAAACTCAAAATGCCTATAATGGCACCCAAACACTGTCTTGGGGACATCCTTGTCCCTCACACGAATATGAGGGTACCCCGATCTTAGATCTATATTAGAGAAGAAATTAGCTCCCCTTAGCTCATACATCAACTCATTTATACGCAGGATGGGGTAGCGGTTCTTCATCATCTTCTTGTTCAGGGATCTATAATCAATGCACATCCTTAGTGTCCAATCCTTCTTCTTTACCAAAACAACCGAAGAAGTGAAAGGACTAGAGTTGGACCTGATGTGCCCCAAAGCCAAGAGCTCATGGTTAGCTCTCTCAATATCATCATGATAGGCCTTCTGATGCCTATATGGAGTAGAGATCACAACTTGAATGTCAGGCTCCAACTCGATAGTGTGTTCAAAGCCATTGTCAGGCAACTTCCCTCGTGGAATGTCCCAAAAAACCGTAAACGATCTAGGAGGGCCTGGATATCAGGGTGCGTAGGCTGGACTGAAACACCTGCATCCGAAATTCTCAACTCATGTTGAGATTCAACAAGAAGATCCTAGTGAAAATTATGCACCTTCACTAGGATGGAGCCTCAGGCTATTTTTAGGTGGAAGTACATTTTTAGATGCATGAGAAAATTCTATTTATAGATGATGAGAAAATTATATTTATAGATGATATTCTATTTATAGATGTATGTGCAAGTTCTATTTATAGATCACATGTCTATTTATAGATGCATGTCGACTATTATTATCCCTTAATAATAGTTAGACAATAAATAATAATCTATTCTCAATGAGCACTTGGAAATAATTAACCGAAGTGGAAAATCAGTTAGCTATAGGAAATTCGAGTTCAAAGGTTGGTTGGTGGGACATGCAAGTGGACTTAGTTGTAACTGAGTGATTTGAAGTTGTAACAGAGTTGGATGTGTAGTTATGTGAGTTGTAAAGTAGTTTAACTTAGTTAAGTGAGTTAAACTCAGTTGTGCTAGTTGTACTTGAAGATACACTAGTGAGAGATAAGTGAATTAATTATTAATTAATTCACAATGAGTGGTCTCACATGCAACTAAATATTTACTACTGCTAACTACATGCATGTTAGATCTAGTGGAGACCCAGTTGAGATGTAGGTGAAAGGGACAATTTGATTATTAGTTGTGACATTAGTTGGTGCACTCATGCAACCACACACACATTGGATGTGCCCATGAGGATTACAAAATCAAGGCAAGCAGGATTCCCTTCATGCAGGGATTGCTATCAGCTGGGATTACGTAGTGGAGGTAGGCTGTCTGGAGGCAGTAAATTGGCACATGAATTTGCCAATTTTTGTATGACAGTGAGTAAATTGGCACATGAATTTGCCAATTTGATTATTAGTTGTGACATTAGTTGGTGCACTCATGCAACCACACACACATTGTATGTGCCCATGAGGATTACGCAGTCAAGGCAAGCAATATTCCATTCATGCAGGGATTGCTATCAGTTGGGATTACGTAGTGGAGGCAGTAAATTGGCACATGAATTTGCCAATTTTTGTATGACAGTGAGAGACGATTGTATATTGTACTGAGAGCTATTGGATTAGAGTTTTGTATGAGATTGTTTCATGATCCATGATACATACATAATATATGATAGTGGGGTTTTTAGCTTTATGCTTTCCCGGTAAAAAAATATGTGTTATGTGTGATTGATCTTTGTTCTTGATATTTCAATTGGTGACCGTGTTTTAAATTCCCAAAGATTTTTGTAGAAGCGATTCTATAGTTAACAGTGGCAGATAATTGTTATATAAGGAGAATCCAGGCAATACATAATTTGTATTAAAATTTATACATGGTATCAGAGCATAGAAGATTGCAGTTTTGAAGCAGGAGCTGAGTTTGTTGGTGGAAATAATTTGAATTTGTAGAAAGATTTTCTTGGTGCTACAGTTGAGTAAACATCGAAATGGATTTCAATGGCTTGCGGCTAGAGTATGCACTCGAGGGCAGCTTGAACTACATTTCCTGGAAGGACAGGATGGAGGTGGTGCTCGAAGATAATGGCTTGAAGGAGTTCATTGACAATGTTGTTCCTAAGCCCATTTCGACAAATGTTGCATTACTTGATGCATGGCAAAAGAAAGTGGCAAAGGCGAGAAGGATTCTATTGGAAGGTGTATGAGACCACATTGTCTCAAAACTTCATGGGAAAGCCACACCATATTCTATGTGGAAGGCTTTGATGAATATTTTCCAAAGCAACATCGATTATAGGAAATTGGCACTGAAAGATAAACTCAGGAAGATCAAGATGGAAGAGGGCGACAACATTCCAAAGTATCTCAAAAAGTTTGTCCAATGTCGGGATGAATTGGGGAGTGTGGGAATCACTGTTGCTGATGATGATTTGGTGAGCTTGGCTCTCTTGGGACTTCCTAGGAGTTTGCACAATTATGAAGACTCTGTCAACGGACGGGAAAAACTGTCAGATTGGGAACGACTGTGGTCGGATCTAGTGCAGGAGGAGTTTAGGCGGAACACCAGAGATGGCTCTTCATCAAAGCATGATGATGAAGAAGTTTTTTATTTGGATGCCAAGGCAAGGAAGTGAAGGGGAAGAAATTCCATTAAAAATCCGAGTCAAAATGAAAGAAGATGTATTTGTCCAAAGTGAAGTTTTTTCACTGTCACAAACATGGGCATCTCGCTACTAACTGTTCGAAGAAGAAGAAGAAGAAGAAGGCTGTTGGAGCTGTAGCTGGTGAGTCCCTTGCCTCACAATTTGAACTTGACTTCTTTTTGATTGCATGCATGGTGTCAAGTGCATTGGGATCAGTGTGGTATTTGGATAGTGGTGCTTCCTTCCACATGACGGGAGATAAGGAGATTTTCAGTGACTTGGAGGAGAAAGATCTCCAAATGCATAGAGAGATGGGTAACGATGGAAGATACAATGCAACCGACATTGGTACCATTACCTTTGAGAGGGAGTCAGGTAAACCATTTCAATTGAAAGATGTTATTCATGTTCTAGGTCTGAAGAAAAACTTGGTCTCAGTCGCAATGTTGGAGGATAGAGGCTATGAAGTTTTCAACGATGGAAAAGATTTCCTGCGGCATAAAAAACAGGTCAAGCCAAGAGGATAGGGATTCGAGTTAAGAATCTCTACAAGATGGAGGTAGATGGCTGCACTGCCATGATGGGAAAGGCGGAAAAAGTGGTGAGCCAGGATGAGGGTGAATTATGGCATAGGCGATTGGGCCATCTTCATCATGGAGCCTTGAATTTCATGCAGCAAGTATCTACTGGACTTCCAATGGGAACACTTTCTCAGTTAGATCAGTGCAAGGGTTGCACCATGGGGAAGTATGTAAAGTCCACCTTTCATGAAAAGGAGAACCATGCTTCGGTGATCCTGGACAGAGTTCACACAGACGTGTGTGGACCATTCTCGGTTGCTTCAACAACAAAACGTAAGTATTATGTAATTTTTGTTGATGACTTTTCTCGTAAATGCTGGATCTTCTTCATGAAGAAGAAGGATCAAACATTCTCAAATTTCTGTGAGTTTAAGGCATTGGTGGAGAAAGAGTCGAGGAAGTGAGTGAAGGCTCTGAGGAGCGATAATGGTGGAGAATACATCTCTAACGAATTCAAAGACTTCCACAACAAAGAAGGAATTTGAAGAGAACTCATAGTGCCTCATAACCCACAACAAAACGGGGTCGCGGAGAGGAATAATTGAACGATCGTGGGTGCAACATGAGTGATGTTGTATGATTAGGGCCTACCAATGCATTTATGGGTGGAAGCATGTAACACTACGGTTTATGTGCAAAACCATTGTCCTCATAGAGTAATTGGCATGAGTACACCTGAAGGAGCTTTCGTTGGTAAGAAAGCGGATGTTTCTCACTTTAATATTTTTGGCTCATCCGTTTATGTGCATGTGACCAAGAATGCCAAGAAGAAGCTGGAGCCGACTGCTGAAGTTGGGATATTTTTGGGGTACACAAAAAAACCCCATAATTATCTTGTGTGTTTTCCTAACAGTAAGATGACTGTTATGTGACGGGTTATAAAATTCGATGAGGGGAAAGCCATGCGGTTGTCGCTTGAGAGGGAGATGGACTTGCATGCCGAGGAGGAACTGTTGGTTCCAAAATATGAGTCTCTAGATGTGGATCAGCCATAGGAGGAGGTTCATGGAATGGAGGAGTCCACTCACGTATAGCCAAATATCATAACTGGAAGAAGGCGTACCACAAAAGCTGATAGGCTGAGACTTGATGCTGTGCAGAATGTAGGAGCCCCTACTTCACAACGCAGACAAAGAGAGTCTCCTGACTGATTTACTCGATACATGGATCTCATGAGAAAATGTATTGTGGCTGAGCCATATTCCTTTTAGGAAGCAGTGCAAGAGCCCACATGGGTAGATGCAATGGTGGAGGAGTATGACTCCATTGTCAGAAACAATGCTTGGGAAATTGTTCCAAGGCTGGTTGATAAATCAGTGGTAGGTTTGAGATGGATCTACAAGGTAAAGCAAGCTCCTAACAGGAGTGTTGAGAAATACAAGGCCAGATTTGTGGCCTGAGGCTTCTCACAGATTAAGGGGATTGATTATGAAGAAACCTTTGCACTTGTCGCAAGGTATTGTTCCATAAGGACCATTCTTGCTCTCTTAGCACAGATGGGCTGGCGCATTCATCAGATGGATGTGAAGACCACGTTTCTCAATGGGATCATTGAGGAAGAGGGGTACTTAGAACAACTTGAAGGATTTGAGATCTTCAACGATGAGTCGCATGTGTGCAGACTCAAAAGAGCGCTGTATGGGATGAAGCAAGCACCCCATGCTTAGTACACTCAGATAGACAACTATTTCACAAGACTTAGCTTCACCAAAAGTGAGGCGGATGCAAACCTATACCAAATTGTGGTGGAGGGTAAGCTTTTAATCATTTTTCTTTATGTTGATGATTTAATACTGACAGGTGATGAGCAGCTGATACACTCATGCAAGGTAGACCTTGCAAAGGAGTTCGAGATGAAGGATATGGGCCTCCTTAATTACTTCCTTGGATTGGAAATATGGCAGTGAGATGGTGAAATTTTTGCGTCTCAAGGAAAGTATGCAAGGGAGATACTGGGTAAGTTTCACATGGAGGGCTGCAAACCCATGGATACTCCTCTTCCAGGAAACTTGAGGAAAGAGGATGCTACATCTGGAGAGGTAGTGGATGCTACTGCCTATCAACAGTTAGTGGGTTTGCTAATGTATTTAGTGAACACGATACCAGACATATGTTATGCGGTTAACTAACTAAGTCAAACGATGGTTAAGCATACCAAGCTCTTTTGGAAGGCGTGCAAGCATGTCCTGAGATACCTGAGGGGCACATGTGAGTATGGCTTATGGTACAAACAGATGGATGAGGCAAAGTTACATGGCTTCATGGATGCAAATTTGGTAGGCAGCCCAACAGACATAAAGAGCACATCAGGGGGGATCTTTAGTTTTGGATGTACAAATATTTCTGGGTCCAACAGGAAACAGAGATCCGTGGCACTCAGTTCAATGAAAGCGGAATACATGGCAGCGAGTCAAGCTGCATGTGAGGCTATCTGGATGAGAAAGATCTTGGTTGGTTTGTTTGGTTCTCATTTAGATCTGGCAGTGATTCATTGTGATAATTAGAGTTGCATTAAACTCTTGATTAATCCTATGTTTCATGATAGATCTAAGCATATATTTATTCAGTATCATCATATCAGATATTGTTTGCAGCATAAGACCATGTTGCTTCAGTACATTCCTACGAAAGATCGTGATGCAGATATTCTGATGAAGGCACTCACCAGGAGAAAATTTGAATATCATAGAGACAAGATCGGGGTGAAGGATAATCCCTTTCTTGTTGAGAGGGAGTGTTGAGATTCAATAAGAAGATCATAGTGAAAATTATGCACTTACACTAGGATGGAGCCTGAGGCTATTTTTAGGTGGAAGTCTATTTTTATATGCATGAGAAAATTCTATTTATAGATGATGTTCTATTTATAGATGTATGTGCCAGTTCTATTTATAGATCGCATGTCTGTTTATAGATGCATGTTGACTATTATTATCCCTTAATAATAGTTGGACAAAAAATAATAATCTATTCTCAATGAGCACTTGGAAATAGTTAACTGAAGTGGCAAATCAGTTTTCTATAGGAAATTCGAGTTCAAAGGTTGGTTGGTGGGACATGCAAGTGGACTTAGTTGTAACTAAGTGATTCGAAGTTGTAACAGAGTTGGATGTGTAGCTATGTGAGTTGTAAAGTAGTTTAACTCAGTTAAGTGAGTTAAACTCAGTTGTGCTAGTTGTAACTGAAGATACACTAGTGAGAGATTAGTGAATTAATTATTAATTAATTCACAATCAGTGCTCTCACATGCAACAGAAGATTTACTACTGTTAACTACATGCATGTCAGATCCAGTGGAGACCTAGTTGAGATGTAGGTGAAAGGGACAGTTTGACTATCAGTTATGAAATTAGTGGGTGCACTCATGCAACCACACACACATTGGATGTGCCCATGAGGATTGTGCATTCAAGGCAAGTAGGATTCCATTCATGCATGGATTTCTATCACCTGGGATTGCGTAGTTGAGGTAGGTTGCCTGGAGGCAGTAAATTGGCACATGAATTTGCCAATTTTTGTATGACAGTGTGAGACGATTGTATATTGTACTGAGAGACCTTGGGTTAGAGTTTTGTAAGAGATTGTTTCATGATCCATGATATATACATAATATATGATAGTGGGGTTTTTAGATTTATGCTTTCCTGGTAAAAACATCTGTGTTATGTGTGATTGATCTTTCTTCTTGATATTGCAATTGGCGATCGTGTTTTAAATTCCGCAAGATTTTTGTAGAAGCGATTCTGTATTTAACAGTGGCATATAATTGTTAGATCAAGAGAATCCAAAAAATACATAATTTGTATTAAAATTTCTACAACTCAACTTCCCACTCTATGTCTCCCCGCTAGAAGTATGCCTCCATCCTATGCGTAGAAAATGTTTGAGGGGGGTATATATGCATGCCCCTAAGCATTACCTGCTTCCCACTCTTCTTATCCACGAACTCCATCTCTATTGTCTACGACTCTACCAAGGGTTATGAGACACTAAACCCCCAACACCATGTTGGCTTCCAAAATGTCGACCATAAAAAAATCATCTGTCAATGGGTATGTCCCCATGGACACCCTCAATGTTGGGACATAACACATGCATTGGATGGTCCTGGCCCCTGAAACTAGCACATAAAATCCATCAAAGCTCTTCGTATGTATGCCACTTCTCTATACCATCTGAGCATCGATGAAGTTGTGCGTGGCCCTACTGTCCACTAGCATTGAGACACGATATCCATGAACTGTCCCTCAAACCCTGAGTGTTAGGTACTTGGGCACCCCTCGCAAAGATTCAAGGACCCCTCTGGTAGGTGAAAATGCTGATCCTCCTATTGTTGGAGGAGGTGGTGGTGGAGGATTATCCCCTGGTGTTCCTGTGTCAGTATCTCCTCCCATCTCAAAGAATGTCTCCTCTTCTTCCTCATTGTCGGAGAAGGCCTCAAAGTGGTGTGCCTTCCCTCCAACACACCTATGACTCGGTGCCCACGAATCTTGGCAGGTGAAGTAGAGCTTCTTCTGCGTCAAATCCCTCCGGGTCTCATAATTCAATGGCCATCGGCCCTAGTTCCCTTTTGGGGGTGGATATATCATGTCCCTTCCTCTCTGTTGGAAATCCGGTCTATTGGGTATAGGGGCCCTCATCCTGGGTAGTGCATCTTGCATGTTCCCGGTCCTCCCAACTGTGTCCTGCAGTGCAGTGGCCCGGGTAGACCTCTCTAGCCCATGTAAAGGATCTGCTAGACTGTCAATGAACATGTAAATCCTCCTTGGTTCCAATAATTACGGAACCATCCTTGAGTGTCTCAAGAGCTCTGAAATGTAGACATCCGGGTTTCTTGATTGCTTTAGCTTGGTCAGCTCCATGAAGTGCTCCTCTGGATCCTTCTGATCAAACCTCTCCAACACCCTCCTAGTAAAATCATCATATGCTATCACTCCTAACTGACCTAGCATGGTCATCCCATGAAACCAACAGTCATGGGTTTCTCCCTCTAGGTGCAGCACAACCACCTTGATGGCCTCCACCTCTATCATCTGGTTAAGCTGAAAATTGATGTCTAGCTTCTCCACCCAATATTTGGCTGAAATTTTTGATGATCCATAAAATTTTTGTGGGAAAATCCTACCCATGGTATGCTGTAGGTCATTTCCCTGCATGTACCATCCTCCTCTATTTTGGCCCCTATGTTTTGCTATTGTTCTTCAGGTGGTGAAACTCATTGAAGGTTAGATCACCTACAAAATCCGGTCCATAGGACTGATACTCCGTGAAAGAATCTCCATAGTGAGCCACCTCTTACTGACCTTCTGCTCCTGCTCCTAAAGCTAGAAACATGGGTATGGCATAGCGTGGTGGAGTGCGTGGCACCACCTGCTGGGGAGTCTACTGCGCAGTCTGGGGACCGGGTGGATGATGTGAAGTACCAGATCCTTCCCCATTCTGGAATTTCCCTTGAATTCCTTTTTGATTATTGTCTTCACTAATATTCTACCCCTTCTCCTCAATCCTCTTGGCGAGGTACTGCACTAATTTCAAAAGGAGTTGAGAAAACTCCCTCCCCTCATCTCTTTCCTCTATCATGGGTTCCTTTCCTCTTTCTTATACCACCGTAACGTTTTCAATCTGGTCGACTGTAATCTCGAGCCTCCTTTCCCTGCTTCTGTATCTCTACTTCTAGTATGTGATGTTTTGTCTATCCTCCTTTGTCATAGATTGCGTGCTCCAGAGGTTGAGCCAAGTCTATGAGCTTTAATGCCACTGTAGTATCCCGAATTGGGAACAAACAATAATACAAATCACTGTAGACTAAAAACTATAGCAAAAAAAAGAAAAAAATAGAACACATAATTTGGATCTAGAAATAATTACTGAGCCATTTTATTAATTGGTCGAATTTGTACAATAGAAGTGCCAAGAAAGGTAGCACCTAGGCCTGCTCTAGGTAGGCTGAAGATCAACTCTAATCCCGACCAATATCTTTGTTGAAACAAGGCTCTGCATGGATCTCCCTCTCCGCTGCCAGTCCTAGAAATTGTTGCTGCTGGCGAAATTCAGACTGAAATTTGGGCTTGCTCCCGTGCTTAGAAAATTCTAGGCTTCAACCCCAGACTCTACTCAAAAGACACACAAAAACCCACGAAGTGTTTCCAAAAATATCGACCCCAGAAAATGACCCCTGTGGGCTTGACACGTTGCTCTGTTGGGGAAATTGGTCTCCTGGCTAGAACTGTTGGAAAGTGCATCCAAAAGTCTGCCCAAATCCTTGGTAGGAGGTGGATAACCTCCCCTCCAAATCCTCCTACTGAATTTGCACTGCTCCTCCACTTCCTGACACTTCCTCTAGGCTGGAATGTGTAATCACTGCGCATTCTGGGCTGCTTATGCACCGTCTGAAAGGGAATTTGTGCTGCTGTGATATCTCTTTGCAAGTTCCTCACAAAATGGATGAAATTCCTCTCATGAGCGGGCACTCGAAGTCCCCCGAGGTAGAGGTTGAGATATCCGCTTGCAAATATCTGTGCTAAATAACACTATAGACTTGGTTAAACAACTCCAGCATGCTCAATCAATGAATACATAAAATTAGATAGATGAATGAATGAGGAATGAGCTGCTCTCATTCCCTTTTGTCAAAACTGACCTCCAACGTTCCCTTGGGCCCACAAGAACTACGCTGCCCCTTCTCTAGCCTACGACTGCGCTGCCTACTACGTGCCACTCCCACACAACCACCTAGGATGTTACCTCCATTCTATGGGTGGCTACAAGGACCCCACTAATGCCACCATATTTCCTTAGGGACTATAGGGAAGTGATTTTAGTTGCTTATTTATTATTTGTGGGTCCTCTTACCCACTTTATTCTTGCTCAACATTAGAAATAGAAAAAATTAAGCAAAATTAATATTCCAATTAGCTGACTGCTAATTTGGAATATTACAACCTAGCCTTCAGAGAATGTCCACAACTTTTACATCCATGATACCCTTTTATTACAAGACTTGCAAAATTAATTTATAATACTAGGCACATTAGCGATCATGAATATCAGAACAATTGCAATGAATTAAATTAATATGTGAAACAATATTGTTACATATATAAAAAAATAAATAAACATGTAATTTACCAAAGCAAACTCCTAATCCTGGATAATCATGTATGGTGTAAGCACATATGTCGTACAATGTAAGACTCCTCTCTATTGCGATGGGCCTTGATACATCGTATACATGTATCCCTTCCCATAATTCCTTCAATCATCTACCAATGGTTGTAATTAGACATTCATATTCTTCACTTGTCTTCTACCAAGGACTATGAGAGCCAACAAAATACGTTCATTCTTCATGGAAAACCATGGGGGGATATTGTTATTGACCAATACTATAGGCCAAACATAATAGTTGGTGTTTTGGATGGAATATGGGTTGACTCCATCCATGGATATGCTGAGTCGTAGACTTCGTACTTCATCCTTGAATTTTTCAGGCTATCTATCTTCTATATGCTTCATAGCTATTGAATCTGTTGGGATTTACATAACTCTCAACTCAATTTTTGTGAGGCATGCCATCCTTGCAACATAGCTAATTCTTTGCAATGAAAGAGCCTTTGAATCCATGGGATTATAGGCATGTGCTTCAATATCTTATGAGGAGGACCACACAATTTACCCTTTTTTTTATTATCGTACCTATTATTCCCACATTTCAAACATATTTCTTTGTCTACAAATTCTCCTCTATATAGAATACAATCATTCTGTTATCACTAAACCAGTACTCCAAGGTTGTGAAAGAGAATAGTCTTGGTAACCACAAAACCACTTTAGAGCAAGAATCTAGTCCTTCAAAACTCAGATGGGGATCCATCATAAACAACTCAATCAAGAATGATAGGCTGTATACTTAGCTCAATAACTAGATCATCAGTAGGGTAATAGTTTTAAATTGATCGTGGTGGGATAAATTTTTAGAGAAATATCCTTGAAGTATGGAGTTAGAACTTGAAACTAATGGTTTTCAATTAATGGATAACAGGTTTCTTTTTAAAACTTTGAGGCAAAGTAAGCATTGTGTTCAGCTAAATAAGAATGTCCGATGGAAGTTGGAAAGAAAGGAAACCCACTATGATAAGAGGCATCTAAAGGGGATGAATCTCTTGATATAGCTTTATAAGAAAGACAAAAAAGTCTAGCTATTGAAAACAGAGCACCAATTAAGGGTGAATTCTGAACCAGAAACCAATAAACTGATAAGAAAGTATAATCAATGCAAGAAGGAGCACCAACAAGATGAATTCCTTCTATTACTTAAAGGTTATTACTAGTAGAGAAACACACTCATGAAAATGAAATACTGGAAAACATATTGAAAATCAACACCGTGATGAATCTCAGGTCAAAAAGATAGCTTCTACATTAGTTTTCAAACAAATAAACAAGTCTTTCTACAATATAGAGGGATTTTTCTTCAAAGGGTCAAACCACTCTTTACTGTTTCAAAACTGTATTTATAAGTTTATTACATGAGAGAATTTCAGTTATGAAAGTTCCATTTAATAATTACACTATAAATTTTCAAAACATGACAAAATTAATAATTAAAAACTCTCTCTAGCAAATGATTGCCATCTAGTAGCTCCTTCCTAATATCTCTAACTGATGCTCCACGGTATCCTGTAGCTGCTGATTTCATTACATGAAATGTTTGATCTGTTTGTTTTGGATACCTGAACATTAGGGATAATATTTTTACATTTGTCCCTCCTTGATTTCCTACTTTTTTTTGCAATTAAAAATGCTGCCACATATCATTTGATGAACCCCTAATTTACAAGTAATAATTCAACACCAGGAACACTATTGATAACATCTTTTTCCCCAAATGATTTCGGCCTTGCTTTTGTATCTGTCCCACGCCCACGATTTTTCTTATCCATTAATGATGGGCATATCTGTTTGAAGATGCCAATGAGCGAACGAGCTACTGATGATACTATTTTTTTATGATATTTCTTATAGAGGGCCAGGTCAAGAAGTACATCCATAGTCATCAACAATGGCATTCGTAGAAATATTCCCCTTACAACATTTAAACTAACAGTAATGACCTCAGTACGAGCTCTATCATGTACAAATTTATTCACCAAATACTTTAGTAATGGTTCAATTGCATCAGGAGGCACCATATCATGACAGGCCTGTACTGTTGTGTTGCCATGTGAAATCAAAAAACGGATTTCAGGAGCGGGTCTTAATGGCGAGCGGTATTATGCGGGTGAGGGGGGGAGGGGGGGGGGAGGTGTGAAATTAACCTCCACTTGCCACACGATCCTGAATTTCTTGTGAAAAACATCCTTTTTTCTAACCCCCTTCCTCCATTAAACTTTGAAATATAGAAGGGGCCCGAAATTGATTTGAACCGTCGACTCCCTTACCATGCTTGGATAGCCCTTGAACCGGCTTCACCGAGTATGTGCATCAAAAGAACTGAATTTTCCATGTAGATGTGGAATGTAGAGGAATTTCTTTCCTATTCTCTCCATTCTTGGAATTCAATTGATGTCGACCTCCTAATGAATTCAAGGGACTAGTATGACACTGGAAAAAAAAAACCCTTTTTCTACGACCTAAGCGGTTTCTTAACATTTCCAAAGTTAAAACTTTGGAATATAAATACTAATGAATTGTTTAACTAATAATACAAAATCTTTCATGTAGAACCAAGAAGTTTAGCTGCTCAAACTGGGTGGTCCAGAAGGCTCTTGTGCTTCACCATTATAAAAATATTGAAGTTCTTCTATCTTTCCAATAGCTTGAGTAACATGCTTTTCCTTTGACTCGTAATTTACCACCTCCACTAGATCTATAGCTTTGTGCTCCTCAGAATTTCCTTCAAGGGTAATCCCATCGTGTCCATTCTCCTTATTCACATCGAGGAGCTCTTGGGGCTCCACGTGAGTTAGTGCCTCAGGTTCTGTACCTACACCATTTTCATATGCCTCCTTATTCTCAATATTTACCTCTTTTGCTAAAAAACATTTACCTTCTTCCACTTCACAAAATTTAGGTTCATTTTTTGTCTTATCCTCTGCATGAACTTCATCATTGTTCCCCAATATGCATTCCTCCACAAGAACTTTTGGTTTTGTCACTGCTTTGTCTTCTTGAACATGAATGTCTGGTTCCTTTACCGTTTGTTATCCTCCTCAACAATAAAGTCTGATTCCTTCACCAAAGAATCTTCCTCTATGTAAACCCTAGATTTATCCTCTAACCTGTCCATTATGCATATGTATAAATCGAGAATAACCTATGCACGACCTAGAATATTGGCCATTGAAAGTCATTCTTTGAAGGCCTTTGGCAAGTAACCTTCTTCAACTGCACTCTCTGGTAGATTTAAATCTTCTAAATGTCCAGTTCTCTTGAGCCAAGAGTGACAGAGAGCAACTGCTATGTTTGCATTAATATATTGATGATCGCCAGCCCAGCCTAGCTTCATACCGCCAACCATTCTAGTCTCCAATGGCAATGCTACATGGAGATGAATCTTATTTTATGTAAATATCTTGAAGGCCAAGAGTGTGATGCATTGGAAAAATGTACATACTCTACATGATTTTCCTTCCCTTTCGTTCCAGCAACATGGATAATTTTCAATTGGGACAAAGATTCCTCCAAGTCTAGTATATGGCATCCAATATTGCAGCCTTTGTATTTTCTGATATAAATCCTTCCATTATTGAAGTAATAGTTGCAGGTGTTCCTGCAGCTATTCCCACTTCCAGAGAAAGTAATAAAGCTCTATCAATCTCTCATCCATCAAATTCTGCAAGAGATTGGTTTGAGGCACACCGAGGTTTGCAGGGCCTACCCTACAGTTTTCCCTCATGCAAGCATATAAGTAGTTGATAACAAGTTTCTTAAGAAACTGTGAATTCCTTTCTAGCCTTGAAACCTCCATGACTAACAAGATATACAACTCCTAATTCTTTAGTCTCAAGAAGAGATGAAAGATGATACTTAAGACTTGGATCTTCATCCAAGTGCTAACACATTCAAACATGAATAATATGATAGGTACTCAACACCCAACATTTTCAACAATTTCTTTACGTCTTCGCATCTACCGGGAAAGACATTATCACTCGAAAGAACCTCAACTTTGAATAACTTGTAGTTGGTGGGAAATATAAATTCACAATGTCAATATTTAACATTCATAAAATCAACCCTTTTTAATGTTGTTTGCATGACAAGATTTTATCTCAAAATACAAGGGAATTGATCATGGTCAATTACCTCAATATTTTCGATAAAAATTCATTCGACATGCCAAAATTTTCTTTCAAGTTGTATAGTAACATTGTTGTCCCTAGTTGGGAAGACTTTGACTGGCCGTCAGGTCTAAACAAAGGGGTAGTGGAAGCAAATTTTAGGCTTTCGAATAAGGTATCAGTGATATGAACACCATCCCCTAGCTCATCATTCTGGAATGCATCTAACAACATTGCCTCCATGGCAGTCATATCTTGTAAGTAATCATCCATTAATACCTCTATTTGATTTCCTCCATTTCCAACTTTTGATGAATAAATACTATTGCTGTAGTCATTCCTAATTGGTGAATCTGGACATAGTGGGAATTGAGTAGGTGGTTGATTCAACCATTATTTATATGCCTCCTATCTTATTTTTGCGCTTAATGTAGCATTTTATCGATTTGACATTGTAGTGGGGTGATCTAGAAGATGGTAGGTGGGTCACTCATCATCACTAGAATCCCAATTTCAAAAAATATTTAACATTTGTACATCA
Source organism: Pinus albicaulis (assembly GCA_034641835.2). Classification (NCBI taxonomy): domain Eukaryota; kingdom Viridiplantae; phylum Streptophyta; class Pinopsida; order Pinales; family Pinaceae; genus Pinus; species Pinus albicaulis. The sequence goes on along the minus strand of CM076580.1, from coordinate 907,265,043 downwards.
ATGATATTAGTAAGGACAATGCAATTGGTTTGTTGAAATTAAATATGCCAAATAATTATTACCATCACTGTCCTAATATTATGACTGAAAGATGCCATGTTCCAATTGGTAGGGTGAAATGACTGTCCATTTTCATCTACCAACTACTTGCAGTATGTTTCTCACGATAAGAGCTTGCGATGTTTTTGAAATGGGGGAACATTTTCTGCATCTAAACTCGATTATGAATCAGGACCCTGCAAATTTGGATACATTTTTATTCAAATTGACATGGATAAAAAATTCAATTAGATAATCGAAATATAAATAAAATTTGAACTTACTAGAGATGGAAAGGGAGAACTCTGCGAAGGACTTTAAGCAATATGGAACGAACTTGAATCTGATTAATTAGCCATTTGATATTATGAGATTTTATCCCTACATTTGAGCAAAATCAAGAATAATTTTTTGTGTACATACCTCAAATTAATTTGAAGAACCATATAACGACACTCTAAATTTCAATATAGTTTTTAAACCATTTTTCAAGAATAAGGTGACTTTAAGTGAAAAGGGTATAGTATGAACTAACTTAACTCACGTGGATGCAGCCTAAAGGATACTTTGAGATGAATATGCCATTTTATGTGAAAATAAAATTCAGATAAATTTTAAAGCACATTAGTGCTCTTATAAAATTTAATGCACCAATGCGTTCAATAATAACAACACTGATGCGTTAACGTAATAACTGCATCAATTTCCGTATTTCGAAAATAAAAAAATAAATTTCACCATATGAGTGTTCTTGTAACACTAATAGCACCGATGCATTTCAATAAAAACTGCACCAATGCATTAAAATAATAGTCACACTGGTTTGCAAGATTTCGAAAATAAAAAAAGGAATTATATAATATCGGTGGTCTTATAAAATTGATCATACTGATGCATTTCACTAATTACCACACCAAGGCGTTTAAATAATAACCGCACCGGTTTCTGGGATCTTGAAAATACTATCATTTCAATGTGTTATAAAAATTTAGCACTGTGATAAGTTATCTTAACCGGTGTACATTACACAAAAGTGCACTGGTGCATTTTCTTATGAAACGCAATGACATTCAGAAAAAGTGAAAAAAATAACGCATGCTTTTTTTTTAAATTGAAAAATTAGTAAATGATTGTTCGAATTCTAATTTCATAAAATCTTTTAAATAGTAAGAAGTTATTCACCATTTCCTTAATTTTCCCAAAATTTCAAAGGAGATATTTGTAAGAGAGACAAATTGGGAGCAATGTGGAGCAACAAAATGCTTCAGAACAATATAAATATTCAAAAGATTAGAAGTGGAATGGTATAGTGATTCACACAAAACCTTGCATAGTAAATTTTTAAATTTTAGTGTTAATTTTACTAATAATTTTTTTTTACAATTTTTGTTAGATTTAATTAATAGAGAGATTTGCAAGTGAGACATATTGGGAGCACTGTGGAGCAGAAAAATACTTTGGAACAACATATCAATTATAAGATCATAATTTGAAAGGTATGGTGATTCACTCAAACCCCTACATAGTAAAGATTTTAAATTTTACGTTTGATTTTACTAATTTTTTTTACAATGTCTTTTCGATTTAATTAAAATTAAAAAAATAATAAAAACCCATCATAGTAAAATTTTTATTATTGCTTTAATAATAATTTTGTTTACAATCATTGTTCCTATCTAGATTTAATTAAAATTTAGAAAAAAAAAATAAAAATAAAAATCGATACTTACTTTAAGCCCTTGGTTATTTTTGCTTATGTGATTGGAAAATTTCACCTTATGGTTTAACTCCCTCTACCACTTCACAATTAGGGATTTTCACTTTAATAATTTTAGATTCAAGGGGTTTGTGTATTACTAATATAAATCGTTTCACATGTAAATCATGGGGACTAGTTGTTGAATGGGATCCAAACCCTATCGAACTTGTCCGTTTTAAAAAAAAATGACCTTTGTTTACTAGTGCGCTATGTTTTATAAAATGCATCAATGCTTCATGTTTTGAATAATGCAATATGGCGCCTATGGAAAATATCATCGTTAAGTAAAAAAACATGTTTTTTTTTGTTTTCGTTTGTTATTGTGATTACGGTGCTTTTATCATTACATATCGCACAATCATAATTTAAAGTTTTATTTTTTATTTTTTTATAAATAATTTTCATTGTTGGTGCTCAATAATTAAATGTCCGGTGTGTTTATTAAAATATAATGCACCGGTGCCCCATGTTTTATATAACACACCATAACTCCTATGGCAAATAACACCGTTAAGTTGAAAAACCTGTGTTTATTTTTTTATTTTTGTTTTCATTTTTTACTATGATGGTGGTGCTTCTATTGTTACATATCACATCATCATAATTTAAAGTTTTTAAAAAACTCAATTTGCATTGTCAGTGCTCAATAATTTTATGCCCGATGCGTTTACTAAAGTATAATGCACTGGTGTCCCATTTTTATATAACACACTGGGCACCTATGACAAATAGCACTGTTAAGTAAAAAAAAACATGTGTTTATTTTCTTGTTTTACTTTTTTTACTGTGATGGTAACTTCTTTTTTTTTGGTTACATATCACACCGTCATAATTTAAAGTTTTTTTTTTTTTTTTCACTGTCAATGCTTAATAATTAAATGCCCAGTGCATTAACTGAATTAAATGCACCGATGCATTTATTCACATAAGCGCACTGGTTTCCAGAGCTCTCTTTGGATAAAATTTTTGTGATTTGTTTATAAAATATATTTAATGGTTTCTATATTTAATGGTACAGGTTGTATATTCATAAAAAAATGTCTAAAAATTTTTCAAGTAGCAAAATTATTGATCGACACAATGATAACACATCCAAAAAATAGAAAATGAAAGTTCTTTGTAAATCCTTTACAAAATTAATATGTTTGAACTATATGTAAGTTTAACTAATATATATTAGTTAGTGTGTGCCATGCATGGCCATAAAATAAGGAAGCTCGATAAGGTTATTTATGATCTAGCTACAAAAGAGCGTAAAATCCTGATGGAAAAATTACAGAAGGATGAATCGGTGAATGAAAAAATATTATCAAATGTGAGATTTTTTTTCTTTTGAATGTTCATTAATAATATACTTAAGAATATTAGATAATATATTTCAATGAATCTATTAATTTAGATATATTTAATGTTTTACAGGAACTGACAACGAAGGAAAATAATGTTGTTCTAAGAAAAAAATTTATAAGACATGCAAATGACGATGAATTGCTCCTTAGCTCATCTAGAGAGGTACTGGAGGTTAATGGAAGGGTTTTTTTTTTTACATAACTATGAGGGATACAATGGAACAAACATATACACGTACTTTCCACTTACAATACAAAAATCAATCTAATGATTCCAAGAACCAAGTTGTATTAAAACTACATGAAGCATTTCTAGAGCAAGGGTAAATGATACCTATCATACTTGCAATAACAAAAACATACAAAAACATAATATTCCTAATTAAATTGTTTTTCTACAATTAGATGTATATATTACTATAAAACATTCATTTAGTAATATCATTTTTGTTATATTTAGTTTTCATATATCCAAATAAAAATGGTTTATTTTGTTATATTTAGTTTTCATATATCAAAATAAAAATGGCTTATTAATTTTGCACAAAGATTATAAAAATCCCAAAGGATCAATGAGATGATATCAAAAACATGTCAGTAGGAATGTCTAAAAAAGTGTACAAGGAGATGGTCAAATAAATGGAGATAATTGCATCACAGGAGGGGCCATCTCAACAACAACATGATTCAAATGTATGTAACCATGGAGTTTTTCTATTAGGCACATATAAACAAATAACTTAGCATTAAATATTAATTTTCAAGTATTTTATTGTAGAAAAAATAACAAAATGGAACTCATTCAGCACATAAAACAAGACTACAAGGAAGAAAAGGGTTTATATCAAAGTTTGTGATTAATTGTTAATATTTCCTTATAAGAACTTAAGATTTCATTTGTGTATATTTTAAGTTGTTTTACAACAACCATCCTTGAATGTCTTCAAATAGGTGCTAACATTCAAAGAAGGTCCATTGGAAGAGTTGATTGACATGGGGTTAGATATGGGTTTTGAGTGTATGTTGGCATATCAAAAATTAATTGTGGATTTTGTAAGTATCTATGTTGTTTTACTTCTCTGAGTTTATAATTAATTGGACACAAAATTCTTTTATATTAAATTTATGATTTATTGTGGGAAATAAAACTTGTAGGAAACAAAGTATGGAACTATGCTAACAGGAGAATTGTTGCAACAAGACATGAGACTTGGTTTTGAAACCATGTGTACGATTCATGAGTCACTTCTTGTTATGGTACATTGTTATTTGGTTTACATTGATGTATATTATTTATTTCAGTTTTCATTATTCTCACCAATGTAGATACACTCATTACACTTTATTTTTATGTTTGCAGATGGAACAAGAACAAGAAAAAAAATAATCGATGCAATCAATAAAACATCCGTCCAAATATCCTAAGTCATGGAAGTAGCTTGAGCAGTACTGACAACAGTTCCAACAAAGAATGATGATCTATTTTTATATGAATGCAAGCTATTGTATTTTTTGAAATAATTATATGTGAAAATCAAACATTTTGTTATGTAATGGACATAGTTTCCCAATTGAAAGACAAGGGGTTACCAATAACTATCCTATTTTGTATGACAAAGGGCCTCTTATTCATATATAATAAAATACATTTTAATTTATTCTATTGCATTGTCTAATGTCGTTGTGAAATGTTACACCAGTGGTTAAATATATGGATGATTAAATATTATTGTGAAGAGATGTGAAATCTGATGTTATAACAAGTTAATCCAAACATCATATACAAATGCACTAATAAAATAATAATTTATATAAATATTGTTATAAGATATATGTTGATTTATCGATGAATAATGGATTCAAAAAATCATAATAATTGGACTATCATAGGTTGATGTTTCTAAAAAAGGGAAAATGGATATCAGGATACCGTATATTAATGTGCACCGCTGTAAATACTAATTTTTTAGCAACGATATCTATAATAATAAAAAATGGTATCGTTTGTAAAAAATTGTATAATAATAAAAAATCTTAGTGCGTATATAAAAAAAATATGCACATATGTGTTATACTATGTAAAAGCACTGGTCAGGAAAGACTTTTTTTCACAACCTGATGCCTTTCTTAAACGTTATAGCACTGAGGCATTCAGAAAAAAAATGAGCACCAAGGCATTATACTCTTCAAGCACCAACATTGTTGGCATTTAACGCCCTAATGTATTGTAATTCGTAAAGAATATGTGCTTTAAAAAAACCAACGCTCTAGTGCTCCAAAATGTTTTTTCCACCCTCAGTGCATTATTCAAATTAACAACATCAGTTTTATATTAGTAGTGCACTGGTGTGTTTGTACAATGCATTAGCGTCAATGCCATAAATTTAAATAAAAGCACCAAGTTTGCAATTTTTGTTTTCATGCCCTGATGTGGTTCTTGAAAAGTACTTCCTGGGGCGTTTGTTTAATACATAAGCACCAGGGTGGTATAGTTTTCAGGCACCCGGTGTTGTTTTCATTCCACACCCTGATGCTTTTACTTAAATTTACAACATCATTACTTTTATAGTGTTAGAGCACCGTTGTTGTTTTTTTTTGTTTTTTATTTTTTTATTTTTCTATTAAGCACACCACTAAAAAAACATCCACTAAAACCTCTGACCACCCATATTTTTTTAGTTTTGATGAAGTTTGGTTATTAGCTCCACTAAAACATCTGTTACCACAAATGAATGTTGTAGTGGAGGTTTTTTTGACAATTTTTACCAATTTTATAACACTAATAACCTCCATTATAACCTCCGGTAGAAGGTCTTTTTGTTGTAGTGTGGGCATTTAAATACCTATTAGTGTTTATATAGGAGGAGATTTAAATCGACGTGAATCTCCTATGTGGGTGTGTCCACCACTTGGTTGGAATGGAACTAGATAATAGTGCTTGAATTGCCTTCCTCAATAAATTCTCCATATAATGAGAGTTAATAAATTCAAGGGAACTGGATTTAAGCCCCTTGACGACATGATTTTACCCTTCCCTAGTAAAGGTTATTTGTAAATCCTTGAACTCCATGGTGATGGGTCCCAAGGGGCGTAATCATTCCAAAATAAGAACTACACCACAACAACTCATTTTAATAGCAAAAATGTGGGATTTGGGATGATTCTCACCTATTTAAAGAATTGCATTCTCACATTGGCCTCCATATTTCATCATGCCACGATTACCTTTCATAACTTGACAATTCAACCTGGAATGGACATGATAACAAGTTTCTTCAACCACTCTCCTAAGAACAAAATTATGGTTTTTTTCATTGCTAATCAAAACAGTCACCTTGCATTTCTTGATGTAAGCAAACACATTTATAGTCGGGGTTCTGAAAAACTTGATAAAGAATGGAGAGAAATTTAGTATTATGCATAAGGACATTGTAATATGGTATCTTCTTGAGTATGAGGGGTTTTTCTTTCAACTAGGATGTGTTTTGATTTACCTTGAGTGGATAAATCCATTTGAAATTGTTTATGTTATTCACATTTGTGCCCTTTGAAATAATACTCATTGCAATTATAGAAAATTTTGAGGCATTGGCGTTTTTCTACATCTTCCAAGGACAATTTTTGGATTCTTAAGGGTTGAGAAGTGGAGGGGCTAGTAGATAGTTGCTAAAGGAGGGCCATTGTGAGTAGAAACAGATGATATTTTAGTTTGAGCATTGTTCACCATCTCAAATTCTTTAGCTCTCTCATAAGCTTCCAACCAAGTATTTTTTTCTTTAATTGACTCCTTGAGACTACTACTGAAACATTCTTTAAAAAAGGATTAGATAATTTATCTACATAAATTTATAACTACTTAAAGGTTGCCATGAAGTCTATAAATATGTGCGTTCGACATCAATTTGTTAGTTACCCCAAAAAGTTAGCATCTCATACAAAAACAAGCATAAATTCCCTTCACAAAATGGTTCTAGGAAATATGCCTATCATGAGATTTTTTATACCATTGCCAACATTATGGATCCCCGTATAAGTCCTCGAGTAAAAGCTTCATAGGTCGGTAGTGATTCCATGGAGAGAGAGAGAGACATTGTTCCATTTGGGTAACCCAAACAAAGTATTTGGAACTATAAAATTTGTTCATGTCTACCTTTGGAAAATAAGTGCCATGAAGTGTGATCCTAAAAGGGTGTGTAATGGGTAGCGATAAAGAACATGTTTGTATGCTACTCTTTTTTTGTTAAAGATACCCCTTGGTTGGATCCATGTGTGTATTTGGCACCTTGATATTGAAGGATGTACATATATACCTGACCATGTTATTATTCTCAACATCTTGGTGGTCAATATTTAAGGAGAGGTATTTGACTAAAGAATAAAACTCAAAAACCCTGCATTCAAGATCTTAGGGTTTAATGTGTAGGTCTTGGATTTGGTTCTTTATGGATGCCGTGTTATGTATATGGGCCATTGTACCACTAAAAATCCCATCAAAGTGTTACCCCAAACATATATCAATACAACTAATGGATTGAAAGGAGTCCCTTGAGATATATCATTAACATTGTATTATCAAATCCAAAAAAAAAGGATTACTAGAGATGTATACAAAGATGTAAATTTTATTTTGAGATAGTTCTCCCATAATGGTGTGGGAAAGACCCTATTTTTTATTTTTACTATGCGAATGGGAGTATTATTCTTTGTTGAATATTATCATACTAACAAAATTTTGAAATTCCTTATATACTCAAAAATGTAGGAATTTCATTATCATATTGCAAATGCTAGGGCTTTAGGATCCGTAGGACAAAGGAGTATCAAGTGTTATAGCTCCTTGATATATAAAAATGTTTTCAACAATAATACTTAGTCAAATATTTCTCAACATCAACTAAGGAGGATAGACCATATCCTTATTTGTACTGCCCAATTCCTTGGTTTGTAAGAGTTATCTCCCCAAGTGTTGTTCTCGATGTATTATAGAAACACTATAGTCACAAGTTTATCTAAGGTTGATTTCATGTCAATATTTAAGGATAAATATTTTATGAATCAAGCTTTAAAACCCCGCATTCAAGTTGTTAGGTTGTATTTTATAGGTCTTGGATTTGGTTCTTTATGGACACCATGTTATGTGTATGGGCCATAGGACCACTTAAAATCCCATTAAAATGTTATCCCAAATATATATCAATACAAGAAATGCTAGCTTGAAAGGATTCCTTTGAGATATATCATTAACATTTTACTACCAACTCCACAAAAAAATGGTTACTAGAGATGTATACAAAGATACGAGGATTCTTTTGAGATAGGTCTCCCATAATGGTGTGGGAGGGACCCTATTTTTTATTTTTAATATGCCAATGGGAGTATTATTCTTTGTTAAATATTATTACACTAAAAAAATTCTGAAATTTCTTATATACTCAAATATGTATGAGTTTCATTAGCATATTGCAAAGGCTAGGGTTCTTAGCATCTTAAGGATAAAGGAGTATCAAGCATTATATCTCCTTGGTATATCAAATGGTTTCCAACAATAATACTTATTCAAATATTTCAAAACACCAACTAAGAAGGATATACGATATCCTTAGTTGCACTGCCCAATTCCTTGGTATGTAAGAGTGATATCCCCAAGTGTTGTTCTTAGTTTACTATATCAACAAGATAGTCACAAGTTTATCTAAGATTGGTTTCATGTTCTCCTAAATGGTTTTAGTTATACAAGTGTTGCGTGATGTGGTACTGCTAAAAGGGATATCGTATCACACCCAACCCCATAATGTCATATTAGGGCTTTGGGGAATAATTAGACCCAAGATTCAAGGTTTATTATGAAGATAAGGTTATCAAATTTCCTCTTTATTCCATGACCTAAATTCATATTTCTCATATATCCATCATCTTTTGATACTTTTCAAACAATATAAATTTCATCTCATCCTCAACTCTAGGCACAAATTTATGTCCATTTAAATATTTACACCCTTAAGGCCACATCAACACCATACAAGCCACATGGATGACATGTGGTAGCTCCATCCATGCATATCTCCCACGTTGGTCCATGTACTTAATTTGATTGTCATATTGGGCATTGTCGTATAGGCACTTTTCATAAGGTCTACATTGTTCATTCCTCTAGGGTTCCAATATCTCAATAGACCAGTGGCTCGATATGCTCAATATGTTGATATGGTCGGTATGCTCAATATTCCAATATGAAGGATATTTATGGTATGCTTGACCTCGAAAATATGTATGATATGGATAATATGTAGATATGGGCCTAAGTACATCGATTTTCTGATATGGGCACAAATCCTCCGTCTTGTGGATATGTTGATATACCTGCATAGGAGATTGAGTTATCAAAAAATTATTTATAACTAAAAATCACTGCAATTCACTAATAGGATGCTGGGAAAATCGACATGCCACCTTATATCTTTGACATCCAATTTCAGCTTTCCATGCGGGAAAAGGCTGACATGTTAGACACATGGCACTGTTGATGTGTGTATCAAGATATTCAAGACTTTCTAAAGCACAATCCCTCAAAATTATTAATATGTCAGTATACCGATATGAAAACTTAGCCTGACACATCATCCTCCAATTTCCAATCATTGTGTTACACATGGAAACGACTGACATGTCCTCTGCCACGTGGAACTCACTGATGTGTGCCACATGTCACTCATATTTTTACAGTTGGGATACCGAAAAAGGCCAAATATGGGTAATATATGTTGTACATGTGGCATAGCCATGTCATCATCTATGATTTCATATGATGTCACTCCCTAGGGTTTCATGATGCTCCAATATTATAAGGTCACCTGCTAATGCACTTGGTTAACGAGATGATTATCGTCAAGTGTTGTTCATCTACAGGAGGCATGCCATAATAGTGGTTTCATGAATGTAGTTATTTTCATTCTTCTAAGGGTTGATAACCTACCTTTCTAGCGAGATCCTAGTCCTATCTCCCCCCAGGCCATGTGACCAAGGGCTAGGGCCAAGGCTTCCCAAAAATCCAAATTTCCATGGAATCCAAACTTTCTACCCAATTACCTTTGTTTGAACAAAACTCTTTAGTTGCTTCCAAACCAGATAATTCACTGCCTTTAACTAGGAAATTTTAATCTTCCTTATTCAATTTATTATACTAGAAGGAGGCCTGGAGACTATCTCATCTCATATACTAAAAAATCCTTATGCTCCCATCATCACACAAGTTTCACTCCACCATTCTAGTATACATAGTAAACCATGCTGACAACTTTCATTAAACGAGTAATATATATACATATATGTGTGTGTGTGTGTGTGTGTGCACATAATTAACATAATAAAGGTGATTCAAAATTATGCAAGAATGAAATGAAATACATATATAAACATAAACTCAAAGCTACATGGAAAACACAACTTTAATTCATTAATAACAAAGTACTAAAAAACTGTTATATGCTGAATGGAAATAAACTAGTTCTGGTGATGGTATCTTATCTCTAAGAAGAGATGTGGCAGATACATTCCTTTTGAACTATGTTACAATGAGTATCATAGGCATATTTATTATTTAGAAACAATGGAAAACTATAAATATCCAAAAAACTAACCCTAGGAGACGAGGAACCAAAATTCTATGGGTCCCATTGGGGTAAATTGATACATCAACTTCCTGGGGTCGTAACTTTGGCATTCGATCTCTGTTTGATTCATACGGTACTTTGTTAGAAATATATATATGAGGACTATACCTTTCAATTGAAACTCCCTATTTTAGGTACATAATTTTCCCGTTTTCCAAAAAAAACTTCGTTTAGGGCCTGAAAACAACTTCGGAAGTTCGAGACCCAAAAAACTGCCAAAAATAGTAAATTGTTCTAAAATTAAGGATATTGAAAGAAATGATGGTGGGGGTCCAAGTGGAATAGGAGGGCGTCCACCAATATCCACTTAGATCAGTCCACCCACCTTAGGAAGCAATGATCCCCATTGCATTGAGTGCCTCCATGAGATGGGGAAACTTCTGCTGAACTTGGTCTTGGGTGAGTCGCATGCCTTAGTGTAGGAATTGGCCAGTTTTGACAACCTGATACCATTGGATAGTCTATTGGCGAGTGGTCTTGATCTGCGTGTCCATAATATGATCAATTGTGGATTATTCCATGTAGTCTAGGTTGAGCTAAGTTGGTGTCAGTTGTTCTGCAATATCCGATGTGTCCAACAATTGTGGGATGTATAGTCGAAGGCGGTCCACATTGAACACTGGGTGCAGGCCAAGGAATGGGGGAATGATGAGCTCAAAATCATTGTCATCCATAACATTGGTGATGGTGTATGACCCATATTAGGGTGGTCAGATCTTCCCATGGGCTTCGACAAGGAATTCTTTCTGAAAATGCAACCAATATTTTTCGTCTACCTAAAACTTATGTGGCACCCGATGTTGATCATGTTGCTGCTTGTACTTGGAAATGGACTTCTCAAGATTTCGTGAACCTGCTGGTAGATGTGCTGGATGAATTTAATAAACCTGGTTTCTTTATCATCCTTAGACTGTGAATGTGTGGATTCATCTGTGTAATCACATCAAGCATGGAAACGTCAATCAGACATAATAGTTGAAATCCCAAACCCACTTCAAAGGGATTGCGACCAATCGAGTTATGGAGAGTTATGTTATAGCTATGTTTCACATAGGGAAGGATCTCATCTTAGGTTCATGGATGCTTGGAGTGGTACATACAGAGTATGTGCACTATCATCCTATTGGCGACCTCTATCTGGCCATCAATATGAGGATGGAATGCAGTGGACTTGGTGAGTTTGGTGTCCAATAGTGTCTAGAGGATCGACCAAAATGTGCTCAGGAACCTGTTATCCTGATATGATATAATGGTCCGTGGGATCCAAAAATTTACCCACACTTATTCAAAGAACAGTTTTCCAGTGTCCTTTGATGTGATACTCTTTTTGCAGGCCACCAATATAGCCATCTTAGAAAATTTATGCATGAGCACAAATACACAGTCATTATCATGATTGATAGAAGTAAGGCCAAACAAATATTCCATGGAGATGGATTCTTAGGGCTAGCTGGGAGTATGCAGAGAAGTGCACAAGCCTTGCTTCTTGATGGTTGGCTTGGTGACGACACATATAGTGCAAGATTTGATATATTTTCCAATATCCAGTCAGAGCTTTTTCCAATAAAAATACTTCTATAATACAACCACCATTTTCTCCACATAAAAATGTCCTGCGACCCGACTATAGTGTGCCTACCAAATTAGCTTAGCACACTCACTTTAAGTATCACAAAGTTGGCCCAGGTAGCATAATAATGCGACATGGAGGTGGAAATATGTAACTTGTTTTTGATCCACTAGAATATGGTATGTGGTGCCGAACTCTGGATCATTTTTGTACAGTTGCAGCTATCCAGACGTTTCGTGGCCACAAGGGTTGAGAACAATAGTCAGTTTTGCAACTGGGGGCCAACTAAGGCAATCTGTAACATGATTGGTGCTTCCCTTTTTGTATTTAATGTTCAAGTGTAATTGTTGTAGATATGTATACCACTTCTCACGACGATAGTTATGAGGATTTATGGGATGGGTGACCTCCAGGGAAGTCCTGGTTATCGGGTGCAAGCCCCAGAAGTGATGATTGACGCTATGTGATTCATTTAACTAGTTTAAATCCCACTTCTTCAACCCCGTGAGCATCACCAAATGCAATGAGTGCTAAGTGGACTATTCAAAAATCATGAAAAATTAGCTATTTATGACTACCTCCCATGGAAATGGTCATAGTTGAATGACTTACTTAACGCAGTTGAATCCAAAAAATGATATCTAATACAATGCACTACGGAAACCCCTCATACTTAAATACAAAGAGTAAAGGGGTCTCTATTTGAATGGTTCATGAGGCACAATACTTGCTAAGGTTTTGCAAATGGGGTAGCAAGCAAGTGGGCTTGATTGTGGGGAAAACTCCACAGTTAAGCGTGCTTGAGCCAGAGGAGTTCTGGGATGGGTGACCTCCCGGGAAGTCCTGGTTACCGGGTGCAAACCCCAGAAGTGATGATTTATGCAATGTGATTCATTTCACTAGTTTCAATCCCACTTCTTTACCGCTATGAGCATCACCAGATTCAATGAGTGCTAAGTGGACTATTTAAAAATCATGAAAATTAGTCAGTTACGACTACCTCTCATGGAAATGGTCATAGTTGAATGACTTACTTAACGCAGTTGAATCCAAAAAATGATATCTAACTTCCCTTGTCTCTGTATAAACTAAAGAGGTTGGTGATCTGTGTGGATGACCATCTCCTTCCCCAGAATGTAATGTTTCCATTATAAAAAAACCTTCATGATAGAATAGATCTCCTTATCATAGGTGGGGTACTTATGAATTGTATCGGAAAGGGTCTCACTATGATGGGCCACTAGATGCACATGCTGGGTGAGGACTGCACCAATAACATAGTCAGAGGCATCTTTCTCAATTTCAATTGGATGTTGCAGGTTTGGTAATGTGAGTACAGGTGCAAAGAAGAGGTGGTGCTTCAACTCAACAAATTCCTTCTATTGTGACTCGGACCAAGAAAAATTTTCTTTCGCTTCACCCTTAGTAATACGACTCAAAGGCAAAGTGATATGGGAGAATCCCAACATGAACCTTCAATAAAATTTGCAAGGCCCAAAAAGCTACGAAGCTTTGTTAGAGTGGTCAGGGCTGGCAAATTTCGAATGACTTAGATCTTAGCCAAATCCACATGCACACCTTGCTCATCTATGATGGGGCCTAGATATTGGACCTGACTCATGCCAAAGGTGCATTTCTCGAAGTTGGCACACAACTTGTGCTGCCACATGGTTTGAAGGACCTTATGAATGTGTTGCAAGTTCTCTTCTCAAATCTTGTTGAAGATGAGAATGTCGTCTAAATAAAAAACCACAAACAAGTTGGTGAAGGTCCGCAAGTTGTCATCCATCAACCTCATAAAAATAACAGGGGATTTTTTCAACGCAAAAGGCATGACCAACCATTCAAAAATTCCTTACTTGGATTTGAAGGCGGTCTTCCATACAGCTGTGGGCTCTATTGGAACCTAGTGATAGCCATACTTCAAATCGATCTTTTTGAGATATTTGGCCCCCTTGAGTTAGTCCAGAAGGTCATCAATCTGTAAGATTTCATACTTGTTCCTGACAGTGATTTTGTTTAGTACATGATAATAAATGCAGAGCCTCTAGGTCCCATTCTTCTTTTGTACAAGCACAAGCGGGATCCCAAAAGGCGAGAAACTTGGTCAGATGTTCCCTTTTTGAAAAAAATATTGAATCTGCCACTTGATATCTTGATTTTCTAAAAAGGATTAATGGTATATCGATCCACTGATTAGAGGTGCTTTGAGTGTCGAATTGATTGAATTCTTGACTTAACCGTGCAAGGTTAGCCCTGTGGGTGAGGAGAAGATGTACCTGCATTATTCTATGACCTTATCCACCTATTTCTGCTACGTGGAGGAACCCTTCCTAGGGGCCATAGATGTGGCCACAATATTCCCCCTATTTTGAGAGCGAATCAGAAAGAAAATAAATTTCCTGATCTGGGAGATGATCTTACTGCATTGCTTAGTAGAGATCAAAGAGATGGTAGTAGGCGGGGCTACCTTTGGTATCGTGTATCACTTATTTCCCAAAGTAATAATGATAATGTGAGGCATAAATTCATACACAACATGACGCATCCACAAGTATGGTTGGCCTAATAATACATCACAAATTTCAAGAGGAGCAACGTCACACAGTACCTGATTTATGAAGGGTTTGATTATGTAGGGAAGGCAACACTACTAGCTGAAATGGGGGACTCGTGGTTGGTGGAGCCATTCAATGGTGTATTGTTTTAGGTGTAGTGTGGTTTGCAGGCTAAACCACTTAATGACTTCTGCTGATATGAGGTTCTTTTGAATCCCACTGTCGATAATGAACTGCAATGACGACCCCTTCACCCACATCTATGAGTGGAAGATACACTCCCATTCCTCTCGGTCTTTAGGCTGAATCTTATGGACCTTAGTGGTGGAAATGGTGGTGCTGGGATCTACATATATAATCTACTTCCCTTTTTCATTCTTGTTGTCGGGGTTTGACTCTGAGTCGGAACATGCATTTGACTTTGAAGGCTTCAGCTCAGCCACTAGTGACTGCTTGGCACGACACTCACTTTTGTTGTGAGTGGTGCTATTGTGTAACTCACACCGCTTCCTTGTCTCCTTCTTCATATTCATGGTGTTGTTCTTTTCTTGCGACTTCGATGGGTTTTCCTAGCTCACCCTACCTTAGATGTGGCATTTGTTCTATGGTTTGGGGGAACCTTTTCCAGGTTTCGAATTTGTAGATCCAAAGTCTTTCTTCTTCTGTTTTTTTTTTCAATATTGGTAGCATATTGGTATGTTGCTCCAAGCTAGGATATGTCCATGAACTCCATTTATTCCTAAATTTATTTGTGCAGACAACTGTGCCAATCCAACACCAAATGTCGCTAAGAGTCTTTGACACCCAAATTTGTGTGTAGATTATGAAAAATATTTTGTTGGAAAAAATATTGAGAGGGGTGGGGGGTGAATTATTATTTTAAACTTTAATTTTCAAATTTCATATATTGAATTATGTATGCTACTATTCCTAAAGAAACCTGCATATTTACGTGACTTCAAATAAGGAAAACATCGTATATCCAACTTACTGATTTTTCATGTGTTTTATCATATGGTTAACTTTAACCATTGCATCAGTAAATTAATTTCTTTCCAGTATGCAGTAAAGAACATAAAGAAATCAAAACAAATTAGAATCATGAATAGGACACGAGGATTTTAGGTGGAAACCAAATGCGGGAGAAAACCACTGTTGTTTTTGTCTTTATCTTATTTCTTATTCATAAAGAAAATACCTATTACATTTTTTGTACTGATGCAAACTCTTATTAGTATGCAGGCACCCACCTACAGGAGGCTACAACCTCCACTCATTCTCCAGCTCCTGCTAGAAGGGAGCTATAACCCCCTAATCTTGTTTACCGACTTCTATCGAAAGGGAGCTCCTACCCCCTTTCTGAAGGATGCAACCCTTAGCTCCTTGTGGACAAATTTTTAGAATGTTTCAGACTGGATCCAATTATCAAACAATCATCAAACAACCTCTAGGCCAACTTTCATCACATTTTGAAATTGGACCCATACCAACAATAAACCAAAAGAAACATGTCAAACTGAAGCACTAAATCTGGGTCACTAAAACACTGCAAATCAACTGAATTTTTGAAGCATCAAATCATTGAATGTAGAGCCTAATCAGACCAAAAAAATATCTGAATCAGTGTGTGATTGCACTGAATAAAACTTGCGTATGTACACACTTCCTCTTTATAACACGCACATAGATATCTTAAACTACTGAAAACTAAATCATGAATAACTATGATATTGAATCAATCACTGAACCATTCATAGACCATTGAATCAATTACATATCCACTCACCCAATCACATAAAACTAAACCAATCACAGATCACCACACTGTAGCATGATTATCATTCCAAACTTAACTCAATCAACACTGTTAGATACAAATTATCAAGATAGAGTCATCATTGAAAAACAACAATAAGGAGAGCAGAACTCATCAAATGTTATCATCAAGTATTACAAAAAACCCTAGAATATATACGTAACATCAATTAAACACGTATGTATGTGACTACCATGCATACTACCCACACACATATCTCAACAAAATGCAAACCATATCTTAGAATATATACATGACCCTACAAAAACATATATGCACATGTATGTGATCATTCATAATCATACCAACGTATAGATCTAAAATCACTGAATCATTACTTCAAAACATGTTGGGTGTGGAGCCTGATTATCTTGTTTACTTTGTATCACAACATTGGACCCCTGTACCTTAAATGGGGCGGCAATGCCGCCCGTAATTAATCGCTGCCGTGGGGGGTCCAGGGGGGGCGGCAGCGCTTTTCGGAGCCCCCCCCTAGTGGGGGTTTTCGGGGGCAGCGCCCTCGAAGCTAAAAACAGATGTAAAATTGCCTTGTAAAAGTATAGTAATTTCTAGTCAATCTGGGCCGTTCATTAGGCAAATGATCTGATGGTAGAAGTTATGTTTAGATTAGGGTTTTTTGCCCTAGAAGGCAACCCCTCGCTTTTATGAGGGCATTGTATTGCAGCTATGCATGGTATGTGTATTCTCGGAGCGAGAAACAGAGAGGGAGACTGTGAGAGAGAATAGAGGATATTACAACGGATCTGCTGTAGGTTTTGTCTCTTCATTTTTGCTGGATAATAGAAAGGAAGCACTGGCTGTTTGGGGTGGACGTAGCCCAAACTGGGTGAACCACGTATATCTGTGTCTCTCTAGTTTTATGTGTTTTGTGTGCTTTTATTTTCCGCATATTTTTGTGTTACATTGCTCCATAATATATAATTTTCTAACAACTGGTATTAGAGCCAAAGGTATATTTGGCTGATAAACTCGCAGGAAAGAAGGGTTCCTGGTTCGAGTGGGAGCAATGGCGGACGATGGTAAGTTTAGGGTCAATAAATTTAATGGCTAAAACTTCCCGTTGTGGAAGATGCAGATGGAATATTATGTGTATAAGAAAGATCTGTACTTACCATTGAGCGGAAAAACAAAGAATCCGGCAGCCATGACAGACGCGGAATGGAACATTCTTGATAGAAAGGCACTCGGAACAGTACGGTTGTGCCTTGCAGCATCAGTTGCCTTCAATATTTCGAAGGAAACAACAACAGAGGGTTTGATGCAGAAGTTGGTGAAACTATATGAAAAACCCTTGGCCTCAAACAAGGTATTTCTTATGAAACGACTATTTAATATGAAGATGTCGGAAGGTGGATCTGTTGCAGACCATTTAAATGAATTTAATACAGTTACCAGTCAGTTAAGTTCTGTAGGGGTAAACTTTGATGATGAAGTTAGAGCTATATTATTCTTGTGCTCATTACCAGAAAGCTGGAATGGTTTAGTTATGGCCATTAGTAACTCTGTCTTTGGATCTAGTACTTTAAAGTTTGATGATGTTGTTGGTGGTATCCTTAGCGAGGAAATGCGACGGAAAAGCTCCGGTGAGACATCAGGTAATGCTTTGAGTGCAGAGTCTAGGGGAAGAAGAATGGAAAGAGGAAAGAGCTCGGGATATCGCAGTAAATCAAGGAAAGGCAGATCCAAGTCCAGATCGGGGATAATGTGCTGGAATTGCAGAAAGAAAGGAAACCTAAAGAAAGACTGTAGAACTCGGAAGGGAAAAGAAGGAGACACACAGCAAGAAAAAAATCATGAAGCAAATGTGACAAGTGATGTGTTACAATATGCTTTGATCTTTATTTCAAAAATGTTACTGATTCTTGGGTTGTAGATTCAGGGGCTTCATTCCATGCCACACCTGATAAGAAATATTTTCATGACTATGTTCAAGGAGATTTTGGACAAGTTCGTTTGGGTGATGATAAACCATGTAAAATTGTTGGAATGGGTAAAGTTCTTGTAAAACAACAGAATGGAAACCAATGGCTACTAAAGGAGGTAAGACATGTTCCAGATCTGAAGAAAAATCTGATTTCAACAGGGCAGTTAGGCAATGAAGGTTGTGTGACAACTTTCACAGATAAAACTTGGAAGGTCACCAAAGGAGCGCTGGTAATAGCAAAAGGTGAAAAGGTTGGTACATTGTATTTATGCAATGGTATTTCTAACTCTGTTAATGCTTTAACTTCTAAAGGAGCAGATGCAGCATTATGGCATCATAGGCTCGGACACATGAGTGAGAAGGGAATGAAGATTCTTCACTCAAGAAATTTGTTGCCAGGTTTGAAGAATGTTGATTTTGATTTCTGTGAGAATTGCATTTATGGAAAACAGAAGAGAGTCAGATTTCTCAGAGTTGGGAAAGAAAAGAAGAGCGAAAAATTGGAGCTTGTGCATACAGATGTATGGGGACCTGCTCAGGTATCATCTCTTGGTGGATCTCGTTATTATGTTACTTTTATTGATGATGCAACTAGAAAAACATGGATTTATTGTATTCAGAATAAATCTGATGTATTTGATACTTTCAATAAATGGAAAGCTTTGGTTGAGATTGAGACAGGAAATAAGTTGAAGTGTCTCAGATCAGACAATGGAGGTGAATATTGCAGCAAAGAGTTTGATAGGTATTGTTCAGAGCATGGAATTCGCAGAGAGAAGACAGTTCCAAGAACACCACAAGAATATGGTGTGTCAGAAAGGATGAACAGAACAATCATGGAGCGAGCAAGGTGCATGAGATTGCATGCAGGATTGCCTTTACAATTTTGGGCAGATGCTGTAGATACTGCTGTTTATCTAATAAACAGAGGGCCTTCAAGTTCCTTGGATGGTGGTATTCGAGAGGAAGCATGGACAGGTAAAAAGGTAAACTACTCTTTTTTAAAGCCTTTTGGTTGTGAGGCCTTTGTCCATATTAATAAAGAAAATAGAACAAAGCTTGAGGTAAAATCAAAGAAATGTACCTTTATTGGATATGGTGTTAATGATTTTGGTTATCGCTTATATGATTATGAAAATCACAAAATCATTAGGAGCAGAGATGTAATATTAAATGAAAAGGTCTTGTATAAGAATCAATTGCAGGAAAAGAAACAGGAAAAAGAAAGCAAGGAATACGCGGTTCTTGATGAGATATCTGAAAAAGTAAAGGTGCCTGAAAATAATAATAATCAACAACCACAGCAGCAGCAACCACCACAACAGCAACAGGCACCTCAAACACCTGAAAGTGGTGTTAGAAGATCTACCGGGATAAGTAGACCCCCTGAACGATACTCTCCTTCATTATATTATTTATTGTTGACTGATTCTGGTGAACCTGAATGTTATGAAGAAGCAATGCAGGTTGAAAGCAAGAAGAAGTGGGAGCTAGCCATGGAAGAAGAGATGGACTCCTTAATGCATAACTAGACTTGGGACTTAGTCAGGTTGCCTGCAAGTAAAACTACATTGCAGAATAAATGGGTTTACAGGCTGAAGGAAGAAGATGGAGGAAAACAGAGGTACAAAGCAAGACTTGTGGTGAAGGGATTTGCACAGAAGAAAGGTATTGATTTTGATGAAATATTTTCTCCTGTTGTTAAAATGAATTCAATCATAACTATTTTAAGTCTTGTAGCAGCGAAATATTTACATCTTGAACAGTTAGATGTAAAGACAACATTTCTCCATGGAGATTTGAAGGAAGAGATATACATGCAGCAACCAGAAGGACATGAGGTAAAAGAGAAAGAAAAATTGGTGTGCAGGTTAAAGAAGAGCTTGTATGGTTTAAAACAGGCTCCAAGGCAGTGGTATCTAAAATTTGACAAGTTCATGTCTGAACAAGGTTATACTAGATGTCACTCTGATCATTGCGTTTATCTAAAAAGGAAAAATGATGGAAGCTATATTATATTATTATTGTATGTAGATGACATGCTTGTTGCAGGGTCTAACATGCAGGAAATAAATGTGCTCAAAAGAAAATTGGCAAATTCATTTGCAATGAGGGATTTGGGAGTTGCAAAACAAATCCTTGGTATGAGGATAACTAGAGGCAAGGGAAGTCTTCTAGAGCTGTCACCAGGAATGAGTGAAAAAGGGAGTGTTGAATATATTTAATAAAATAAAGCAGTTGAGTACACCTTTTGCTAGCCATTTCAAACTTGGTAAGGAGATGTGCTAAGACCACGAAGAAATGGAATATATGTATAAATTTCCATATGCATGCAGGTTGGAAGCAATGTATGCAATGGTCTGCGCAAGGCACGATGTGCACATGCGGTGGGAGTTGTAAGCATGTACACAGACAATCCAGGAAAGAACATTGGATGGCGATGGCGTTCTCGGATATTTGAGAGGTACCACAAATCAAGCATTATGCTTTGGTGGTTCAAACATTGCTCTACGAGGGATATGTTGATGCGATATGGCGGTGAAGCGGGAGATATAGGGAGGAGCACTACGGGGATGTCTTATTTAGCACCCAGGTGGAACATACGTGATTTTGGTTTCAAAATCCAAAGTGTTGTTGCACTTTCAACAACATAAGCAAAGTATGTTGCTGCTATAGAGGCTAGTAAAGAAATAATTTGGTTACAAAGGTTTATGGATGAATTGGGTAAGAAGCACGATAAAGCATGACATGGGCACACTATAATATGGGCACACTATACGGTGATAGCCAAGTGCTATTCATCTTGCAAACAAATCAACATTTCATTCTAGGACTAAACACATACATCTCAAGTACCATTTCATACGGTCAGTATTGGAAGATGGAGAGTTGAAGCTGGAAAAGATACACACTATCCAAAATCCTGTAGATATGCTAACAAAAGTTGTAACCAGGGAGAAACTGAGAATGTGCTTAGTTTCAATTGGTCTTCAAGGATGACGATGAAGATGAGGAACAACCAGGTCCAAAGAGGAGTCATTGTCCAGAAAAAGAAGCAGCGGTGGAGTTGCTTCAATCAGTCTCCAAGTGGGAGATTGTTGGTTGTGGAGCCTGATTATCTTGTTTATTTTGTATCCCATCATTGGACCCCTGTACCTTAAAAGGGGCGACAACGTTGCCGTGGTGTCGGCGCCATGGGGGTCTAGGGCGCGGCGCTTTTGAGCCCCACAGTGGGGGTTTTGGAGGTAGCGCCCCAGAAACACTTGAATGTAAAATTGCCTTGTAATAGTATAGTAATTTCTAGTCCATATGGGTTGTTCATTAGGAAAATGATCTGACAGTAGAAGTTATGTTTAGAATAGGGTTTTTTGCCATAGAAGGCAACCCCTCGCTTTTATGAGGGTATTGTATTGCGGCTGTGCATGGTATGTGTATTCTCGGAGCGAGAAATAGAGAGGGAGTACGTGAGAGAGACGAGAGGATATTACAACGGATCTGCTGTAGGTTTTGTCTCTTTATTTTTGCTGGATAATAGAAAGGAAGGACTGGCTGTTCGGGGTGGACGTAGCCCAAACTGGGTGAACCACGTATATCTGTGTCTCTCTAGTTTTATGTGTTTTGTGTGCTTTTATTTTCCACATATTTTATGTGTTGCATTGCTCCATAATATATAATTTTCTAACAAAACATATGTCAAACCCAAATCTTGGCACACATACTATTACAATCGTACATCATTATATGCAGATTCATACCATCCTCATAGATCTATAATTGTTAGCTACAGACATAAATAGATCAAGTAATATGTATTCCTTTTAGATACATCATATTTGAGCCATCTCGATGTTCCCTGCTGCACACCTATTTTAGATTAAATCATTCATAAATAAGTCATCACTTGCACACTTAACACTTTGATCTCCATCTCCTTATATGGTATTAGCCTTAGCCAATACCTTAGGTAAATCAGTTGGTAATGCCGTTAGTATTATTTGACAAGATCAAATAACCATTTTTGATCTAATTACTACGGGATAATACCATGGTTGGGATTTTGTACGCGACTTTCACTTACAGGACCCGCGTATGTACACGACCCTTCTGCATAGGATCCACGTATAATTTCTCAAACTTCAATTTTAACATCTATTTGTCGTTGAACTTCCATTTATCCATCCATATCACCTGTAACATCTGTACCCATCTACATTAGTTCCATACTTGTAATGTTAACATATTTATCAAGTAGGTTTCCATCAAGGATGACACATTAGACATAATGCCAATAATATCCCCCTTTGAACTTGATGACAAAATTTTTGGTGTTTGATTACCACTTGTAAATACCTGCAAGCAGATCTGTAAATAATAGATGTGAATAACACCTCTTTCCAAACACCAAGCTTCTCCCCTCCTTTGAAATCAAGGGAAAAGGGTTGAATAATGCCGAATGAAGGCTTCTCTCCCCCTTTGTAGAGAGGATCGTTGTAGGTATGATCTGTTGAATATGAAGACATCATACTAACCATGCCCCCCTGATTATATGATGAACCTTAAGAAGATATTCAATAGAGTACAAGACTTGATGAAGAAACCAAATGGCACATTTCCTATGACCATTGATTCGATGCTCCCATGATTACATCAATTACTCGACAAATTGGGTTTACATATTGGATCAAAATTTTACATCAATGTCCCAACATAATGGGATTACATACATGACATGACTTGATCCTAATAGTCCATAAAAGACTTAATTTTTCAATGATTTACAACACGGGTCTTTTCATGACTGTTACACCAAGAGACACTTATGACACTTATAACCAAAACCTAGACATCAAGAGTGAGATGTCAAGGCCATGATAGTTATCAAAAATTACCATACACCACATAGGAACTTGCAACATGAACATTCGATAACAACAACATAGAAGTAACATGGACATCCTCGTCATCATCGAGAGGCTATGTAAGATAATACAATGTAGCATAAATCTCTTGAACATCATCAACATATGATTAAGTATGAAATTCTTCCAAGGATGACCAAGTAACTCAAACAAACCAACGACCAACACCAATACCAATCATAACATACACATCCTCCTCATCAGGAATATTAGGTAAGATAAGAAACATATAGGCATCATCCATAAATTCAACATTTGGAATCCATTCATCATTTATAACTAATGATATAACAACATATGTATCTTTAGTAGTAACATCAGAAACATCAAAACATCAACAAGGATATGAATAAGAAATTCTTAAGAAATAATAATGCCAACAATGAATTATTAGAGGCATATAAGATTCTCCTGTTGAACCAACATACTACAACAAACCAATTTCAGAACCATAATACCAAAAATGAAATGATGAAGGCATGTATAAATCTCCCCCTAATTCTATGCCACTTGTTTTCAACCATTGAGAGGTATACGCAGATGTCTAACTCAAAAACCATGTATATACACGAATTTATTTCAAAATATCCACTTATAGAAAGTAAATTGTAGGATATTACAGTTACAACTTCCCCTGAACATGACATACCTGTTAGAACAATTATCTGAGTGATGAGGTAGGAATCATTCCTAATTTCTGCATGAGATATTGAAAGGAATCACATGGATGTGGCTTTGTAAATATGTATGCAACTTGTTCATTTTAAGGAACATATCCCAGTTTGATCTTTTGTTCAAGCACCTACTCTCTCAAAAAAAGGTATTAGATTGGAATGTGCTTGGTTTTTGAGTGCATGACAATATTTTTAGAGATACTTATGGCACTAGTATTGTCACAGAGAATGGATACAGATTGAGGAGACTTGAATATCTTGTAGTGTTTGGATCATCCATAGAATTTGAGTACAACAAGATGAAACTATAGGAGATTACAGTTACAACTTCCCCTGAACATGGCATACCTATTAGAACAATTAGCTGAGTGATGAGGTAAGAATCATTCCTAATTTCTATCTGAGATATTCAAAGGAATCACATGGACGTGGCTTTGTAAATATGTATGCAAATTGTTCATTTGAAGGAACATATCCTAGTTTGAACTTTTTTCAAGCACCTTCTCTCTAAAAAAAGGTATTATATTTGGAATGTTCTTGGTTTTTGAGTGCATGACAACATTTTTAGAGATACTTATGGCATTAGTATTGTCATAGAGAATGGGTACAGTTTGTGGACAAGTGACTTGAATATCTTGCAGTGTTTGGATCATCCATAGAAGTTGAGTACAACAAGATGAAATAAAAACATATTCTTCCTCAACAGTAGTTAAAGTGATAAAAATTTGGTTCTTGTTGAACCATGAAACTAAGAGAGGTCCCAAATAAAATGCTCCTCCACAAATACTCTTGCGATCATCAACATTACCTACCCAATCTGCATCTGTGTAAGCATGAAGTGCAAATTATGTCTTTTTGGGATACCATAGACCAAAATCTTGAGTGCCTTGTAGATACTTGAATATTCTCTTAACTGCTTGGAGATGAGTTTCCTTAGGATTTGCTAGAAATCGTCCAACAATGCCAATTGCATGCATAATGTATGGTCTTGTACCTGGAAGATAGAGAAAGTTTACAATCATAAATATGTATTCTGGTTGATTGACTAAAGGAGAATCATAATTTTGACTAATATTGCATCTTGTTACAATTAGTGTGCATATGGGCTTGCAGTCTTCCATTCCATATTTATTCAAAATATGATTTAGGTAGTTGGGTTGAGCAAGAAAGATACCATTTTTAGTTTGTTGAACTTGAAGACCAAGAAAGTATGTTAGTTCACCAATTCAAGTCATTTAAAATTCTTGCTACATAACTTATGTAAATCCTTGAGTCATAGAATAAAAAATTCTTCCAAATATGATGTGATCTACATAAAAAAAATTTATCACAAGTTTATCTTTGTCAAATTTGATATATAAAATGATATCTGCAAACCCTTTTTTGAACCATTTTTGTTGAAGATACCTGTCAAAATGATAATACCATGCACAAGGAGCTTGTTTTAATCAATACAATACATTCTTAAATTTTCAAACAATATTTTTATCATTGCCAAGAATGAATCCTTCAGGTTGTTCAATATAAACTTCTTCTTCTATATGCCCATTTAAAAATGCAGATTTAACATCCATTTGATATACCTTAAAGTTATGAAAGTTGGAAAATGCAAGAAACATTCTTATGGCTTCAAGTCTAGCTACAGTTGAAAATGTTTCTTCAAATTCTATCCATTCATGTTGAGCATAGCCTTTGCATACAAGTCTTTATTTATTTTCCAATTACTTCTCCATTTTCATTTAGTTTGTTCTTGAACACCCATTTTTTCCCAATTACATTTTTATCACGATACCTTGGTACTAATTCCCATGTATGGTTCTTTTCTATTTGATCAAGTTCTTCATGCATTTCCTTAACCCAACATTCATCTTTTCTTTCTTGATTCACATTTTGGGGCTCAATTGTGAATAGTAAGGCTAAGTGACAAGAAGTTCCAACAAGAGTTCTTATACTTTGTATTCTATCTTCCTTTTCACCTATAATTAGAGATTCTGGATGATTTTTATGAACATACCTTAATGGAGCCTTTTATGATGTATATGTATTTTTGTTTTTGTCTTCTAATGTCTCTATATTTCCTTCTCCTACAACCTTTTGGATTTCAGTAGGGAGAGGTTTGTCACCTTCTAGTGCTTCTCTTTTGGTACTTGTGGATGCTTCACCAATCAGACCATCTATGCATTCTGTTGCTGTTGGAATCAACATTGGATTGCAGCAAGCGCTTGACTAGACATGTCTTAAACTCTAAGTAAATTTTAATGTTTTGTTTTATGGGATTGGAAGATGGTATAAACTTTGATTCACTGAAGAAAGATTTTGGTCAAATCCACAGTTCTACGAAAGAGGGTATTGGAATCTGATGTGGCAGCAAGGTGCAAGTTTGTAGTCTGCGAGGAGAGGAAATTTTGATATGAGAGAAGAATCAGTAGGTCTGTAAAACAGAAATATACTGCATTTAGTATAAATTCACAAAATAAGCAGTTTGACAATATTCCATTGAGAGAAATATATTTCTAGTCTGACAAGATTCTCACTAGAATATCATGAAGAATAACTATCATGAGTGATGCTCTTCCACTGTTATAACATATTTTATTAGGAATGCTCACTGTGTGAGACTAACAAGGACTAAAAAAACACATAACATGCTTAAGAGATGAAAAAAAACACATAACAGTATGATGAGTTGCAAACTGGAATTGGAAGAAAGGAGATATGGAAACACAAGTAAAGTAGACAATACACAAAACTCAATAACCACCAACCAAATTTGACTTCCTATCAGTTTGGCATATATATACAAAATATGATATTGTCATCTTCCACAGAAAAAGGTAAATCTGTTTCAAAAGTTATTACAACCTCGTGCAAGAGGTGAGGCTTATCCCTTAATCTTAATTGCAAAGTGCTACATTAAAAAAAATATAGACATTAGGAAGGCATCATGAAGGCTGTCACTTCGAAATGGTTGTGTGAAGTGGCAGCTTATTCGAAGACCACTCTTCTATTTTAGTGCAACCAATCTTCAACAAAAAGTGCAAAAATAGTGGGAATGACATGTGGTTGTCTCGTTCAAAATAGAAACAGGATATTTCAGAGAAGGCTAGATATAAGACACCTGGAAACATACATTTCAACTGAATAAACTCTCCACTTTATCTGTATCATGTCACCATAATGATTCAAAACAAAAGTAACCTATTTCCATCACATGTTGATATTTCAAAATAATTGCTACTTTCGTAGAAAAGGTAGCAATAACTGGAAAACACGAAAAATTTACCTAGAAGTTTCCTCCAAGTCAACCCTGTTCTTCATTCATCAAAGGTACAAAATAAAAGAAAAGATTATTATGCCTTCTGCTTTAGTCACCATTTTATCAGAACTCTTTTTCTGTGCTTGGCTCTATGACCGAGCTTTCTTCTTCTTTTCAAATTTGTCTTCTGGGTTTTCTTCAATGTTGATAATTTCATCCCTCAGTTTAGGATTGGAAATCAGCTTGCTATTTAGCCTGAGTTTGTTTCTTGGTCTAGTATGAGGTATTTTGACATAGGGATTAGGAATGAATTTGGACCTCTTTCCTCCATGTATAAATTTACTAGACTCTACCTCTTCATTTTCTGACTCTATGTAATCAGGATCACTTTTGTATTCAAATGAGGAATAGGAATGTATCTCATTTTTCTTCCTCTTCTTTATCGAAGAACACATGGAGGATACTAATTTAGCCAAAGTAGGCTCTGTCATTTTTTGTTTTCCTTTCTTGAGAGAAAGCAAGACTCGTGAGAGGGTGGACTCAGTGAGAGATGTGCCACTATTTGGCTACACTTGATGAGATGACTCAGGAATCTAGCTTGAACTTTTCATACCAGGGTTTACTTACACTAGTGAGAAAACAAGCTTAGTTGCAAGAAGACCAGGGTTGACTTCCACTGGTTCTTCTGCCATGAAAAGTTTCTTCTTAGGCTGGATTCGTGAAGAGGAGGAAATTTTTTCTTTATTCTTTGACATAGGCTTCTTAGGAGAATATGGTGAACTATGTGAAACATGGGCAACACTGGTTTTCTCATGGATATCCTTCTTCTTTGGCCTCCCTACCTTTCTTCTGGAATTAATATTTCCAAACCCTTCCTCTCTTAAAAATCCATCCCAAGTAATTTTCTTCTTTCTGAGATAATAGACAACTAAGATTTTAATCAGCCCTCTGTGATACAAGTTATGCAAGGAATAGTTTGGAATTTTCTGTAGTTTGAGGGACATTTTAAGCAAAGATTTATATAGAAAATACAGTAGGTTCAGAGATTTTTCTCCTGATATGTGGGCCAGGAATCTCAACTGATAACTATGAACAAAGAAAACCTCCCTTCGCATGTGATGTATTTATGGACTGAGGTAATAACATGCTGCCACTTGGATTTGAAACAAGAAATATGAGTAGTTGAATTCCATTTCATATGAGCATATTCAGGCTCAAGGTAGGAACTTAATTGTTTAGGTAGTGCTTTGATTTTAAACCAATGTTCACTAGTTGCAGAAGACTGGGTTTCTCGTGCTATGATAGCCTCAAAAATGCTGAATGTTTTTCTATGTAACTTGACTCTTTCACCATCGAAAGACTCAACAAAAGCTTGAGCCAGTGCCACGTTTTCCATAGAAAACTTATGGAGGAATTTATACCAACCTACAGATTTGAATTGTGATTTTTCCCTTGCATCCAAAAATCTTGTGTTATCAGGTTCTGACCTATTTACCTTTCCTCCTTTCCCCATTTTCTGATATCTACACTGCTCACGAATACAACTGTTGAAATCTAGTTGCAATGCCGTCCTTGAAACCTGAGACTGGTTGTTGGAGGATTAGTTTTTTTTTATTTGTATCATACATAGAGGCTGCAGGTTGAGTGTTCACTGAGTTCTCTTCTCTAATTTCGTGCCTGCAATTACAACAAGGAAAAATGACATGTTTTTGAAATGATTCAAAAGCCAGTGCCAAGTCATCCCACTAAGCTTTCACGGTTCCACCTTATCATCACATGTGCTTTATTTGTGTCATGCTTTCTTCCTTGTATAAATCTTAATGCTGCACAAAAATATATTTTAACATGCATTACACATGAAACCGTGGTTCTTGGGACCCACAACCAGTTGACCAATAGGAAGCAATCACAAATCAGCCACCTGCAAATTTAACTTTTAAACTAATAACGACTAAGCCGTAAACTCTGCGATTTGCAAAATCACGTTGGTGCGCTACGCCGACACGTGCCCCTCACCTCATCACATCATAAATCAATTAACATACCATGCAATCGCTTTAACGATAAACTTTAAAAATTGTGATTTGCGAAATCGTTTTATCTACACATTAATCTCCACCGTTGATATGCGCATAGATTTGACGGTCTTCCTTGCTCTCTCTTCGCCTCATTGCATCGCAAATCACTTAACATACCATGTGATTTTACTTAACAATCAACTTTAAAAACTGCGCTGTGCGAAGTCACTCCATGTGCACTTTAATCACAACCATTGGTTTGCTCCCCTTTGGATCTACAATTAGATCATGGCCATCCGTTCCTTTTGCACGCGATTATTCTTCATTGCTTCATTCCTTAGTTTAATTTTTGGCGAGCTCCCTTTAAACATTCTCTGCTGCTCTTCTCCAGATCTCCCACTCTGTTGGTTAATTTGTTTTCTTCCGGTTGCGCTTTTATTTTAAAGAAATCTGGTTGCCATGAAGCCTTAATTTTCCTGCTTCGAAAACTGATTAACTGTTTACTCGTAGCCTATTTTTAGAGATAACCAAAATATCAGTGAAATAGCGGCAATTTTCAATGTGTGGAATATATGACTTCCATTTCTGGGAAATAGCTACCTTTTACTGTTTTGACAATAAATTTTCAACAAAAGTAGATATTATTCCAGACTAGATGACTGCAATTTTATTACCCAAACATCGACTAACCTTCAATACTAAAATAATCCAAAACATATATTTTAACTTATTTTAGGACTCTAAAACACTATGACACCTATTCACTTAAAAATACCTTGATGCTGGGACTCTTTTTTTAACTTTTAAATGACTGAAACTTTGGACATGGACTAAGACACAATAAAATTTTGAGAACAATGACACAATGGTGATTACACCATTAACATTTTCAATGCTAACAGTGGCTCCTATTGGGGATGAAGTCCTCCCTGTGAGGCTTCAAGGACTATAGACTCAGTGCCTCAAAAACTCTTGAAACTTAGAAGACTTATTAAAAACAGAGACTAGGATTGACCATTGACATACTGGACTCAAGACTGACCATATATACAGACATAAGTACCATTGGGCATGGAGTTTATTGACACATCACACCAGATATTTACAATGGAGTGACTCAAATGACTCACTAAATAAAGAAATTTTTAAGAAAATGACCATTCACTGGTTGCCAGTTAGCTGATTATCATCCAGATGTTTGAGCAGAAAAGTATTATTATCCAAAACTTTAGCAATTCTAAATGGCCCAAACCACAGATTGTCGAGCTTACCATGTTTTCCATGGTCTTATCTCCTTGCATCCTAATGAAAGACCAAATAATTCTCCTGAAACAACTGCTGATTTTCTCTTTTATCAAAAAAATATTTGACTTTAGCCTGATACTTCTGAACTTTTTCCAGCAACGATTCTCTGATTTGGTGTGCATCTAGCAACTGTAGCATTCTCCTTTGGATTGGGTTTTCCTGATCAACTTCATCTTGTAGGAACTTCATCACAGGAAGAGCTAATTGCAAAGGCCTTACAACATCAGTACCATATACAAGCTGAAATGGAGACATTCCAATTGTTACCACTTACTCTATCTGCCCACAGAGCATGTATCAGTTGAGTGTCCCACACTACAAGGAAAATACCCTCTAGTGGAGGTTATAAAGGAGGTTTTTAGTGTTATAAAATTGGCCAAAATTGTCAAAAAAACATATGCTACCACATTTGTTTATGGTTATGGAGGTTTTGGTAGAGCTTTTAACGTAAATTCAACACAAATAAAAAAAATGGGCGGCCGAAGGTTATTACGGATGATGTTTTCCTTGATGCGCTAATCAGGTTTTAACGCACCGGTTCGTACCTGCGGACGGCGCCCCGAGGCGGTGGAAGAAGAATGCACCAGGCCATTAAGGTATAAACCAACACCGGGCGTAGTGTTGGTGATACAACACATGGGGCCGTTATAATTGGTCTTGGGATTTGAG
Source organism: Pinus albicaulis (assembly GCA_034641835.2). Classification (NCBI taxonomy): domain Eukaryota; kingdom Viridiplantae; phylum Streptophyta; class Pinopsida; order Pinales; family Pinaceae; genus Pinus; species Pinus albicaulis. The sequence goes on along the minus strand of CM076580.1, from coordinate 907,233,496 downwards.
CGGTGCCCATAGGTCGTATCAACGCGCCGATGCGTAGAATTATAGAAACGCACTGATGTGTCCTTTCACACAAATGCACCGAGCTTTATAATTGGTATTGGTATTTGTGCGGTGCAAATATGTCATACAAATACACTGGTGCGTATAGACTCTTAAACACCCCGGTGCGCAGTATCACATAAATGCATGAAGATTTATAATTAGTATCAGTATTCGTGTAGTGCCCATAGGTTGTCTAAATGCACTGGTGTGTATATACACAAAAACGCCCTGGTGCATAGTATCACACAAACGCACTGAGATTTATCATTGGTATCTGTATTTGTGCGGTTATAATAGGTCGTAAAAAGGCATCGGTGCGTATATAAACATAAACGCACCGGAGAGCCATACCACACAAACACCTCGATATTTTTAACTGGTTTTGGTATTTGTGTGGTGCCCATAGGTCGTAAAAATGCACCGGGGAACTTAAGAATACAAGCGCACTGGTGTAAGTATACATGCATCGATTTTCCATTTGTATTTTTTAGAAACATCGACCTGTGACAATGCAATTATTGTGATTGTTTTAAATTCATTATTCATCAAAAGTAGACACATCTTATAACAATATTCATATTAATTAAATTTTTATTAATGCATTTGAATGTGATGTTTAGATTCATTTGTTATATCATATCAAAATTATTGTGGTTTTTTAAAATTCATTATTCATTAAAAGTCGACACACATATATCTTATAACAATATTCATGTGAATTAAATTTTTATTAGTGCATTTGAGAACGACAATGGAGAACACAATAGCGACAATAGAGAACCCAATAGAATAAATTAAAACATTTTTTATTATATATATATATATATATATATGAATAAGACATTATTTGTCATACAAAATGGGACTGTTATTGGCATCCCTTTATCTTTCAATTGGGACACTATGTCCATTACATTAAAGAAAATGTCTGATTTAACAGACATTTTTCAAAAAATACAACACCTTGCTTTTATATCCAAACATAGTGATCATAATTCTTCGCTTGAACTACTATCACTGCTAGAGATACTTCCATGACTTGGGTTATTTTCATAAATGTTTTGTTCACGGTGTTGATTGTTTTCTTCTTCACCTTCCATCTACAAACATAAAAATAAACTGTAATGAGTGTATATACATTGGTGAGAATAATGAAAATTGCAATATTAAATAATATACATCAATGTAAATCGAAAAGAGATGACGTACCAATGTAATAATTAACTCATAAACTATACACATTCTTTCAAAACCATGTAACATGCCATCTTTCAAGATTTGAGCTGTTGGCGCAGTGCCATACTTTGTTTCCTGCAAGTTTTATACCCCATAACAAATCATATATTTAATATAAATATTTATTTTTTCTATTAATTATAGACGGAGCTAAGTAAAACAATATTGATAGATGCTTACAAATTCCACAATTAAGTTATGATATGCCAACATATACGCACAACCCATATTTAACCCAATTTCAATCAATTTCTTTGATGGTTCTTCTTTGTACGTTAGCACCTATTTGAAGACATTCAATGATGATTTTTGTAAAAAAACCTAAAAAATACAAAAATGAAATCTATTTAAGTTGTTATAAGGAAGTAACAATTACTCACAAACCTAGATATCAATCCTTTTCTTCCTTGACGTCCTGTTTTATGTGTTGAATGGGTTCTATTTTCTTTTCTTTTCTGCAAGAAAATACTTGAAAATTAATATCCAATGCTAAATTGTTTATTTATTTTACCTAATGATCGAAAAATTCAATGATTACATATTACATTTGAAGCAATTTTTTTTGAGATGCCTCCTCCAGCGATGCAATTTTGTCCATTTCTTTGACCATCTCCTTGTACACCTTTTTGGACATTCCTACTGGCATATTTCTGATATCAGCTCGTTCATCTTTTGAGATTTTCATAATCTTCCAGAAAATGTAACATGACAATAAAATACTTAATTTTTATATTGATATATGAAAAGTATGTATAGCAAAAGTGATATTTATAAATAATTCTAGACAAACATCTAAATGAATATTACTTTTTCATTCCTTTTTTTTTGTTGTTGCATGTTTTTGCTATTAAAAGTCTGACATGTCTCATTGACCAATTCTCTCGAAACTCTTCCTATAGTTTAAATAAAATTTGGTTCTTGGAATCATTGGATTGGTTTTTGTATTGTAAGTGGAAAGAACATCTATACATTCGTTCCACTAGATCCCTCAAACTTTTGTAAAAGTTTTCCCCCTTTCGTTAACCTCCAACACCACTCCAGATGAGCTAAGGAGAAATTCATTTTCATTTTCATGTTCTATTTTTTTCTTTTCTTAGAACAACATTCATTTTCTGTGTTGTTGGTTTCTGTAGAACATTAAACCGATGTGAATTAATAGAATTTTTCACACATGTTATGTTGTGAAACCAACTCCAAAAATAGAAGAAAAGAGATGTCAACGCCTTATAAATAAGCCACTTCGAGGGGGAAACCTCCAATACATTACATGAATGAAAAATTCTTGGATGATACAAATGACAAAACCTCCTTTATATATATAGGAGTCCATGGGGCCACAATGTAATCCTAGTGGGGCCACAATGTAACCCTAGCCGACCTAACAATAATGATGTAAGGGCACAATAATAAAAATATGGGGGTTACAAGGGTACAACAATAAAAATAAGGGGGGCTACACTAACATAATAATGGACTACACTATTAATATAGGGACTTAACATGTCCCTCTCCTTCAAACAAGTGTTGTCTTCAACGCTTGATTATTTCTTGATGCTTCTGTATAAAATTCTCATCCTCCCATGTGGAATCTTCTACATGAAAGTTCTTCCACTTGCTGAGATACTCTGAAATTGATCGTACTTGTCGAGTTCTTGTTTCTGTAACTTCTTCATAACTTCTTTCGATGTGATGTTGAACTTCTTGTTATTTCATTAGATTCTGCACCAAAGTTAGGTTATCCTTTGAGAGTTGGAGAACTTGTTGTTGATGCTCGATGTGATCTTCCACTAATTTAGTATCCATATTAGCTACTATTTGATCCTTCAAACCATCCAACTTAGCCTCCATTTATGCTTTTAAACCATCTATGTCATCTTCGGTTGCTCTTCGTAAGATCGAAATTTGTTGCACTTGGTACCATAATTTTGATATCTCATACTGCAATTCTTCCTCTTCATGCGTCATAGTAGAGCCTTCTGAAGGCTTAAAGGGTGTTGAATTATTTTTAGGTGGAATTTTAGAACCCAATACTGATATCTATTCTACAATATTCCCTTGGAATCAATTCAAATTGATTCTTCAAACAAGACTTATGCAATTCGGAAAAAAATACACACCTTTTTCTTTCTTTTGAGGAGCTCTATATTGAAACTGAAATATATCTGTTCTTTTGGATCTTAAATATATAAAATTTGGCATTGAGGTAGCCCTTTGAATTATCTTTCTAATGGCACAGGTCTGACCTGATTTGGATTCTTCAAGGAAAAGTTATGTCCAATCTCCCACAATGACCTAATTATGGACTAGTTCAGTAGAGTGAACTTGGATGACTTGCCACGTGTCACTATTTGCTCCTTTGGCTCTAAAATTTTTAGATAGGAAACTACAGTCCGTTTACTTCCATTCAATTTTTACAGAATTCGAATCCAATGCTCAGAGAGAGAGTTATGAAGCTTTTCCCACGATCACCTCTTTGAGATAAAATTCGGAAGCCTGAAAAAGACCTAACTTCCACAGATCATATATCCAAATATATTGCGAACCAAGCTCTCAAATTTTGCGATGCTGTTCCTCAGGATTTCATCTTTGCGCTCTTAAAATTTTAGCTTCTGAACCTTTGTAGAAAAAAAAGTTATAGCGAAAATTCCACGATGACCTTTTTAAGTGAAATTTAGGAGCCTACAAAAATACCTAACTTCCACAAATCATATCTCCAAAAATATTGCGAACCAAGCTTTGAAATTTTGTGACGATGTTCCTCAGGATTTTGGCTTCGCACTCTAAAAATTTAAGGTTCTGAACCTTCATAGAAAAAAAATTATAGCGAAAATTCCACGATGACCTGTTTGGAGCAACGAAACCCTAGAATCCAAAGCTCTGATACCAAATGTTGTGAAACCAGCTCCAAAAATAGAAGAAAAGAGATGTCAACGCCTTATAAATAAGCCACTTTGAGGGGGCAACCTCCAATACATTACATGAATGAAAAATTCTTGGATGATACAAATGAAAAAACCTCCTTTCTATATATAGGAGTCCATGGGGCCACAATGTAACCCTAGCTGACCTTACAATAATAATGTAAGGGCACAATAATAACAATATGGGGGTTACAGGGGTACAACAATAACAATAAGGGGGGCTACACTAACATAATAATGGAATACACTATTAATATAGGGACTTAACATGTTATCTAATAATTTTAATTATATTATTAATGAAAACTAAAAAAAGAAACTCATATTGGATTGATAGTATTTTTTTCATTCACCTGATTCATCCTTTTGCAATTTTTCCATCAAGCGTTTACGCTCTTCTGGTCCTAGATCAGAAATAATATTATTGAGCTTCATCATTTTGTGGCTTTGCATGATACACAGTAAACAATACATATTAGTTAAACTTACATATAGTTCAAAAATAATTTTTTTGTAAAAAATTTACAAAGAACTTGCATTTTTTGCTTTTCTTGATGTGTTATCAGTATTTTTGTTACTTGATCTATTGCCACTCATTTCTTTATCAATCTAAAACCTGTACCATATCATTCAATAATATATTTATAAATAAATTTTCAACTTTCAAGTAAAAGGAAAAATCTCAAAAAACCGGTGTGCCATTCATGGTTTACGCACCGACGCCGGTGTGTGTCGCTCTTCCAAATGCACCGCCAAAACAGTATAATAGACCGTAGGATGCTCTATGCCAACAAGAAGCACCAGTGCATTACATGTCAATAACAACACCAGTTAACCATGATAAAATAATAAAAATTGTCCAGTGTTAGTTTTTTAGCATAAATCGGTGCCATATTTTACATATGGCGCACCAAGAAAAAAAATCTATTTTTTTATCACATTACATTTTGCGGTGCACTAAGTTAGTCCAGGCGCACCGATAAAAAAATCTGTTTTTTTTTTTAAATTCATGCCAGAGCCCACATGGATTGGGATCCGATTATGCTAATCGTCCCGTCGGTTGGATGTTTTAAGTCTATATTTAGCAATACAAACCCTATAAATCTAAATTGAAAATCCCTAATTCTAAAATCACAGAAAGAGGAAGAAGAAAGGGGAGAAACAAAAAGAATTTAAGGTTTGTTTTTTGTTTTTGTTTTTTGAAACAGAATGTTCGCTGTGTGCCATAATGAAATAGCGCACCGACTGCATATTTTACAAATGGCGCACCGAAAAATATTATGTTTTTATAATTTTTTATCATAGTACTTGTGCGGTGCGCTGGGATAACAAAGCGCACCGGTGCGCTATTCCGCATAGGGCACACCAACAATTTTTTTTTATTTTTATTTTTAGTTTACGCAAGGGCCGACATGGATTGGGATCAGACTATGCAGGTCCTCCCGTTGGTTGGATGTCTTAGGCTTATATTTAGCAATAAAAACCCTATAAATATAAATTGAAAAGTCCTAATTCTGAAATCATAGAAAGTGGGAGAAGAAAGTGCAGAAACAAAAAGAATGTAGAGTTTGTTTCTAAAATGGTTTTTTTTGCAAAACAACATGTTTGTGGTGTGTCATAATGCAATAGTGCACTGGTGCGATATGTTACATATGGCACACTGATAAAAACATATTTTATTTTTTTATTTTATATCACTGTACTTTCGTGGTGCGCTGCTATAACCGAGCTCACCGGTGCGCTTTGTTACTTAGGACACACCGATGAAAAAAAATCTGTATTTTTTTAAGATTGACGCAAGTGCCGACATGGATTGAGATCCGAATATGCAGGTCCTCTTGTTGGTTGGATGTCTTACGCTTATATTTAGCAATACAAACCCTATAAATATAAATTGAAAATCCCTAATTCTGAAATCACAGAAAGTGGGAGAAGAAAGGGCAGAAACAAAAAGAATGTTGGGTTTGTTTCTAAAATGTTTTTTTTTGCAAAAGAACACGTTTGCAGTGCGCCATAATGCAATAGTGCACTGGTGCCATATGTTACATATGGCACACTGATAAAAACATATTTTATTTTTTTATTTTTTATCACTGTACTTTTGCGGTGCACTGCTATAACCGAGCGTACCGGTGCGCTGCACTATGTTACGCAGGGTGCACCGACGAAAAATATATGTATTTTTTTAAGATTGACGCAACAACCAATATGGATTGGGATCTAAATATGCAAGTTGTCCAGTGGGTTGGATGTCTTATGACTATACAAACCCTATAAATCTAAATTGAAAAGAAAGAGGGAGAAAAAAGGGCAGAAACAAAAAGAATCTAGGGTTTTGTTTGTAAAAATGGATTTCCTTTTTATTTTTGTTTCTGAAAACTGCAGAAAAAAAAAGGTTAAAAAAACAATAAGATTTGATTTTTTTATTTTACTTCATAAAAAAACTACAGAAAAAGTAAAAAAAAAACAATAGACTTTGATATCTTATTTTACTGCATAAAAAAACTACAGAAAAAAGTACAAAAAAATAATAAACTTACTCACATCGTTTGAAATTATATGGTACAGGGTTTGACTAACCAGAGGTTTGGAATTCTGATTGTCTGAATACTTCTGTTCGAATGTATTTCCCTGCTCCACAGTTCTCTCGTGCACTATTTGCTCCAGGTATGTATCCTGCAAATCTCTGGCTGAAATTTTTTGCAAAAATAGTGAAATAATGTAAAGTGTTTAGTATTTAAAGAAATGTTTTATGAAATTATATTTTCGAAAATATTTTGCTGCCCATTTTTCAATTTACTGTTTTTTTTTTCACTTAAAGAAAATAGGGTTGCACTTTTTTATTTGCGGTTATTTATTTACCGATGCGTCCTTTAATTGAACTGCACCACTGCGTCGTGTTATAAAACGACACTGGTGCGCAAAACAAAAAAAACTCACCAGTGCGGTTATCTGTACATTACGCACCGGAATGACATTTAAGTTTATGCACCAAAATTTATTGTTGTTTTGCTCAAATGCAGGGAGAAAATATCATATATTATATGAGATGGACAGTACTTCAAAATCCAGCTCATTCCATAATATTTCTCAAAGTCCATCGTGGAGTTCTCCCTATCCATGTGGAGACGTAATATTTACTTCAGATTTGTTTTATTTTTTCACTATCTAATTGAATTTATATATGTTTTTTTATCCATGCAGTAAATCACGCACAACTTAATTAAATTTATAATGTATATAAATTTGCAGGTTCATGTAGATTCAAAATCGAGTTCATATGCAAAAAATATTCAAACTGCTCCAAAACGTCGAAAGTTCTTATCAGGAGCTGCATACCGCAAGGCGCATTTGGTAGATGAAAATGGACAACCACTTCACCCTGCCAATTGTAACAATATTGCATCTTCTAGCCACAATCTCGGGAGAATGATGGTAATTATAATTATAATTGTTTGGTATATATATTGATTAATATGTAATTATTTCAACGTCAAACCAATTTATAATCATGAAATATTGTCAACGTGGTTACTAATTGATATCATATATTTTGTACTAATCATGTTTTTTTTATTATTATTATTATTATTAGGATTCTAGTGATGATGAACGACCCACTTACCATCTTCCATTGCACCCCACGACAATGTCAAATTGAGAGAAGACTGAATTAAGAGAAAAAATCGGAGAGGAACGATACCAAGAATGGTTGGATCAACCACCGGTTCAATTCCCACACTGTCCAAATTCACCAATTAGGAATGAATACAGCAATAGTAGTTCTTCACAAGCTGGCAATGGAGGCAATCAAATAGAGGTTGGTATGGATGATTACTTAAGGGATACGACTGCCATGAAGACAATGTTGTTAGATGCATTCCAAAATGATGATCAGCTAGGGGATGATTCTCATATCGCTGACACCTTTTTCGGAAGCCTTAAATTTGCTTCCACCACCCCTCTCTTTGGACCTGGCGGTCAGTCAAAGTCTACCGAGTTGGGGACAAAAATGTTACTATACAACTTGAAAGAAAAGTTTGGTTTGTCGAATGCATGTTTCTCAGAACTTTTGAGGTAAGTTACCATAAAGTACTCCCCTTATATAAATTTGAAATATAATCAGTACACTGCAATGAACATTACAAATGTTAAATTTTATTATTGTTAATAATTATATCGACATTAATGTACATTTAATATTAATATATTTTTCCATGATCACCAACTACAGGTTATTCAAAGATAATGTTCTTTCAAGTGATAATGTCTTGCTGGGTAGCCACGAAGAGGCAAAGAAATTGTTGAAAATGTTGGGTGTTGAGTACATATCATATCATGCATTTCCAAATGATTGTATTCTATATAGAGGAGAATATGTAGACAAAGAGACGTGTCTGAAATGTGGGCATGATAGGTATGATAAATAAAAGAAGAAGGGTAAATCATGTACTGGTCCTCCTTTTAAGATATTGAGGACATGCCTATAATCCCAAGGATTCAAAGGCTCTTTCGTTGCAAAGAATTAGCTATGTTGTAGGGATGGCATGCCTCACATAGAAGTGAGTTGGGAGTTATGTGAATCCCAACTGATTCAATATCAATGAAGCATATAGAGGATACATGGCCCGAAAAATTAAAGAATGAAGTACGAAGTCTACGACTCAGCGTAGCCATGGATGGTGTCAACCCATATTCCCTCCGGAACACTAACTATTCTGTTTGGCCTGTATTAGTGATAAATAAAAATATCCCCCCATGGTTGTTGATGAAGAATGAACATCTTATGTTGGATCTCATAGTCCCTGGTAGAAGACATGTGAAGAATATGGATGTCTGCTTACAACCATTGGTAGATGAATTGAAGGAATTATGGGATGGGATAAATGTATATGATGTATCAAGAACCATCGTAGTAGAGAGGAGTTTTACGTTGTATGGAATATGTGCTTACATGACACATGATTATATAGGCTTAGGAGTTTGCTCTGGTAAATTACATGTTTAATTTATTGATTTGTTTATATATAATCTAACAATATTATTTCACATATTAGTTATTTAATTCGTTGTAATAATATTTGTTCTAATATTCATGATATTATTTAACGTGCCATGCATATTAATTAATGTATACAAATATAATCTCGCAGGTCTTGTAACAAAAGGGTGTTTTGGATGTAAATGTTGTGGACCTTCTTTGAAAGCTAGATGGTCCAAGGACCTACGAAGGCCAGTGTATGATTTCTCCAAGATATTCCTACCAGAACAACACCCTTACAGAAGAGCAGCATCCGCTTTCAATGGTAAACAAGAGAGAACCCAAAGGTCTCCAATAATGACACCAGCTGAATGGCTTAGAGCATATGAGAGAGAGAAGGAGAAGGAGTTCATAGAAATGTTCGATTCAAATGGGGAGCCTAAGTTCGATGATCCAGATTTCTTCAACACCTATGTTGAGAAATTGCCCATTGGGATGAAAAGGAAATCTATCTTTTATGACCTCCCATATTGGGAACATATTAAGATTGCCCACTTATTAGATCCTATGCATATATTTAAAAATGTTTCATCATCTTTATGGAGGCACATATCATCGAAACAAAGTGACACATTGGCTATTAGGAAAGATTTTATTAGTTCAAAAACTAAAAAGAAATATTAGCCAAGACGATTAGAAAGTACAGGATCAGAGGCAGGCGCTGGTCCCTCTAATTCATGGTTTTTCAAAGAAGGTGATGTCCCATGGATTTAAAAAAAAGATGATATATCTTTGGCAAAGGAATTTATAATGGATGTGAGGGTGCCAAATTCATACGAGTCTTCACTACGACGCTGCTTCACCGTGGATGACCATTTTTCGGGGTTGAAATCGCATGACCATTTGAATCTTCTAAGAGTAAATATAATGTCAAAAGCATGATTTTATTATTTATTATATTAATAAATTTTATCCCGTGCGGGGATCATAAAACATAACTAATTTTGTATATTATTGCATGTGTTTATAACTTTGCAGTGTCATTATCCTTTGTTTGTGCGTGGGTGTGTGAAACATGAATTCCCTCAAGCCCTAGGACGTGCCATATCTAAATTATCTGCATTTGTACGTTGGATCACATCAAAGGAGATTCATGTGGCTAGCATTCCACGGTGGCGTCAAGAGATAGTTGAGATTGTTTGTATGTTTGAGAAGGATCTACCGACGAGTTTCATGGACTTACAGGTTCATCTTCTAATCCACTTGGTAGATGAGGTTGAATTAGTTGGGGTTATTTCTTGTCGTTGGATGTTCTTCTTAGAGAGGTACATGAAGAAATTGAAAGTTTTTGTTCGACAAAGGCAAAACCAAAGGGGTCTATGGCAGAGGGGTACATATTGTATGAGTCTTTCTATTATGCCAGTGAGTACATCAAGCAGATCGACAATAGACCAGGTGCGGTGATTTGGGATGATCAAATGGATGAAGACAAAAGGGAAGGAGAGTTGCTTCAAACGAGTAGAAAAAAGCGCTTGATAAAGAGTAAGCGACTTATAATTTTTCAAATTTACAAAAAGTAATTAATATTCATGTTGAAATTCGATATAATGTATATTTTGATCTCTAAGTATTATATAATGTTGGATTGATTTCATCAGCGAATGCATAAATTGAAGCAATCAATAAATTCATTCTTTACAATTTTGAAACGACACAATCGTGGGTCGCATTGTACGAACAAAACAGGATGAAATGGGATAGTGACAAGAAAGAATTCAGATGGTTGAATGGTGGAAGTATGCCTTATCCCGATCATTTAAAAGAAAATATGCCAAAAATATGCCCCAACAGTTGGGTTGCTGACCAAGTCAGAGAGAAATACGGTGCTACCAGTCGTTACTCGTGTGCTGAAGAGGATGCGCTAAACATAGGGATTGGATGCAACAACTCGATAATAATATTTTTAATTTATATGTAAATTTAAAACTTATATTAAGACATCTACATTTCATATTTTAACTATTGGATTATTATTTATAAGACACATGACACTATGCTTTTTTTAACTTTTTTATAATAGGTGCATTGTTCCCATCTATGTGGGCATATGGACAAAATTTTCGCACAGAAATTGCCGATGTTGGAAACAACACACAAGACTGTGGAGTGGAAGTCGAGTTCGATCAATCTAGTCGATCTAGCCACCGTTATCAACAACTAGTACAAGGGACGTTAGGTTATGTTAGAATGATACAAGAGATCATTGAAGTGGATTTTTCTTCTTTCCAATGTGTCATTTTTAGGTGCAAGTGGTGGGACACCTTTGATCGAAATAATGTAAAGGAAGATCGCGATAGTAGGCTAATATGTATCAACTCTAGAAATATGTGGGATGAAGCTAAGGAGCCCTATGTTTTCCCTAAACACTACAACCAGGTGTTTTTTTACCTAGATATGTTGGATAGGGATTGGTGGTTCGTATTGACACATGACCCTAGATCAAAACATATTTTTGAGAACAATAGTGTTATCATGCCATGCGAGCTAGAAGATAATGAGGGTGATCATGAGAACCGAGAGTGATATGGTACATGAGTTATTTCATCAATATTTATACTTTTTAAGATGAGTTTTTCAAAATATTAATATAAAATGTATTTTGAATTAATTGGTAATTTGCACTGTGTTAATGTTAAAATAAATAATTCACTTGATAATTTGGTATTGTGTAATTGATCTCGAAAACAATGGCGTATTGTATAATTTTTTTTTTTTGTTATCTAAGATCATAATAACATAATGATAATTCTAAAGTACAGGAATTTATTTGCATTGTTTTCTAAACTTTATTATGTTACAATAAATCATATTATTCTAGATTTATTATTTTACAATTATTTAAAATTTACAAATTTACAAATTTAAAAAATTTAATAAATTCATTTCACATTAATACAATTAAAATTTTACAAATATTTTACATACAATTAGAATTAGAATTAGAATTAGAATTACAATTTTACAATTTCACGTACAATTACAATTACAATTACAATTTTAGAATTTTACATATATACAATTACAATGTTACAAATTAAAAACTTACAATTACAATTACAATTTTACAATTTTAAAAATTACAATTACAATTACAATTTTAGAAATTCACATATATACCATTACAATTACAATTACAATTTTAGAAATTCACATATATACCATTACAATTACAATTTTAGAGTTTTAAATACAATTAGAAACACAAATATTACAAATTTACAATATCATAATCATTTGGTATTAAATTAATTAATAAACATCACATTCATGATAATCATCATACAAACATCATATTTGACTAAAAAACACATTCAAAATCGCTAACTGCATCGTCATGATCATGATCATCTAACATAACACAATTAACATTATATATTAACATCATTAGTACAACACAAACATGAAATATACATCTCATGTCAAATATACATCTCATGCTATCACATAAACATCTATCTGCAAGTTGTTGGAAATATGATGCAGAGTGTTGTCCTTGATGGCAACCCACTAAATGAAGATGAAGACATGCGACTGTTGACATGTGTTGTCCTTGATGGCAAACCACCTGATGAAGTTATTCTTGACTTGATGGACTTGGTAAATGATGTAGATCTGATGTGATATGATGTAATATGATGCTGAGCGTTGTCCTTGAAAGGCAACCCACTTGATGAAGATGATGAAAACTTACTTGATGAAGTTGTGCTTGATAGAATATGTCCTTGATGAAGAAAATCTGATGTATCTACAGTGTGAACAGAAGGCAATGAAGAAAGGAATTCAGCATGTGCTAATTCTATGATGAAAAAGAGTATGTCTCTAGGTATACGCGGATTGGCCTAGGGGAAGTCGCGTATGCACGCGGAAAGGAACGTTCCAAGTCACGTATGGGCAAAAGCGCTCAAAAAGTGCTAAACCAGGGGTAACCACCATGGTATTGACCCATTGTATTGGGTAATGATCCGCCTAATTGACCCCGTCCAGGTAGTTTTGGGCTCATGGTATTGTTTTGGCCCATGGTATTGAAAAAGGGGCTCATGGTATTGAAAAGGATAAACCTATATAAGGAGAAGAAATTCATTGTGCAAATGATGAGTGTGGGTGCAAGATGTCTGAGCTTGAATGAATACTTCTCTCTGAAGTAGATCTGAATGGAAAGGGTTACACTTGAAGACAAATCTGAAGGTATGATGCACCAATGATGAAGAAGGGGATCTAGATCTGAAATGCTCTTGTATCTACTAGATCTGTTTATGAAAGGCCTAGATCTGTGATGAGGCGAACATCTAGGTGAGCATCTGTCTGAAGTAAAAGGGTAAATCTGAATTGAACATCTGATCTGATGAAGTATGCTGCTCTGTAATGATTGAAGATCTATACGCTACTTCGCCGCGAAGGAAGCACGTATACACGCGGCTTCTCTGAAGTAAAAGCGCGTATGCTGTGAAACTCTCTAGCGAGGTATACGGATGCGTGAATGGAAGCGATATGTCTACGCGACATCGATGAAGTGAAAGCGCGTATGCAAACTAGGGGTTTGCTGAAGCAAAGGAGTATGAAATATCCGATGCGATTACTGTTGTGTTTACGCTATCGATCTGTGTTGTTAAGTATACGGTGGTGATGTATGTTTATGCTTAAAAGTTTGGAAAATTAAGTGCCGGAAATATGATGAAATGTGGCCTGCAAGTGGTGTTCTATTGAAGTTGTTGGATCCGGAGTGTGAAAATTGATGAAACGTGGTCCAAGGTGGTCTTGAGGGTTGTAGCCTTCAGTCAGGGGGTCGTAGCTCCCTTCCAGGTGAGGCTGGTAAACGAGATCGGGGGGTCGTAGCTCCCTTCCGGGTGAGGCTGGTAAACGAGTCAGGGGGTTGGAGCTCCCTTCCAGGAGAGGCTGGTAAACGAGCGCAGGTGGGTGCCTGCGTGCTGGTCAAGTCTGCGCCAGCACATATGTTGTAAGATGTTTTCTCTATAATAAAATATTGAAGGCTGAGCAACTGCAGCGGTGGTTTTCTCCCGATTTGGGTTTCCACCTAAAAATCCTGGTGTTCATGTGTGATTCTTGGTGTGATGGTTTATTCTGTTTCTACTGCACATGTTTACTGTTTATTGAACATCTGATGAATGAATGATGGAATAATATAAGTGAAGATTTAATGACAGATCTAGATCTCTGTGTATACGCTAGTTTCATAAAGGGGATCCGCGTATATACGCTAGTTTACTGAAGGAAAGTAGCGTATGGGTTTTAAGGAATGAAAAGGTAAAAAGATTTGATTATGCAGTAAATACTGATTCACCCCCCCCTCTCAGTATTTTTCCCAACAATTGGTATCAGAGCAGGTCCTTGTGCAGAAGCTTGATCGCTTAAAGGAGATCCGTCGCAATGGGAAGTCAAGAAGGAGTAATGTCTATAAAGCCACCTTTATTCAATGGAAGCAATCTGATCTTCTGGAAGGTACGTACAAAAGCTTATCTGCAAAGTCTTGGTGCAGATGTATGGGCAATAGTGGAAGAAGGTTATCAATACCCGGCAAGTATTCCTACTGATGCAGCTGAAAGAAAGAAGTATGAAATCAATGCCAAAGCAGTGAATGTCTTATTGGGAAGCATGTCTGAATCGGAATTTGCTAAAGTGATGCAGCTACATTCAGCAAAAGAAATATGGGACAAAATCATTCTAAGCTATGAAGGAGACACAAAGGTAAAAAGTGCAAAACTCCAAACTCTTAGAATTGAATGTGAAAATTTGAAGATGCATAGTGATGAAAGTGTTGCCAGTTTCTTTCTTCGTCTAGATGATATTGTAAATCGGATGAGAAATTTGGGTGAAACCATAACCGATACTACTCTGGTGGAAAAATTCTTAAGATCCTTGACTTCAAAATTTGACTCTAAAGTTTCGGCTATTGAAGAAAGGCAAGATCTGCAAAATCTTACTATTGTTCAATTACATGGTATTCTGACTGCTTTTGAAATGAGACAAGGAGGTCCTTCTCAAATCAAAGAAGCTGCTTTTAAGGTATCTGCAAGAGGAAAAGAAAAGGAAGTTGTCAAAGAATCCAACTATATATCCGATGAAGAAGAAGCAAATTTTGTGAGAAAACTCCAACTAGGAACTGGAAGATTCAAAGGTAAGCTTCCTTTCAAATGTTTTGAGTGTGGAAAAGTTGGTCATTATGCTGCAAAATGTCCTTATGAAGGAAAAGAAGTAGTAAGAAGGAATAAGAACCGATCTAGCTCTAAGAAAAGTTACTATACTAATGAAGATAGTGATGGGTCATCTAATAGTGAGGAAGAATGTGAAGAAGATCTTAGACTTCTCATGGCATTTGAACAAAAGGAAGAAAAGGATACTTTTATGGATGCTCTAGAGGAAAACGATTTTCTTGAAGAAAATAATCAACTCAAACTACGCTTAGAAGATTACAAAATTCTCTTAGAAGAACAAAAGATAATCAGAGAGACCATTGAAAAGCAGCTTGAAGAAGCAAAGAAACATATTGAAAAGCTAGAATGTGAAGTGGTAAGTCAAAGAAAAGAAGTTGAGAAAGCAAAAACCTTGAATCTTAGATTTGCTAAAGGATCTGAAACCTTAGATGAGATCATCAAGGTACAGCGTTCTCCTCTTATAAAGACAGGTCTTGGATATACCGGAGAATCTTCTCAAACTTCAGCACCAAACTATCTAAAAGCAGTTACAGGTGGTTTACATCATTCAGCCACTCAGCAAGGGAATAAAGGATCTCTACAGGGAAAGCAGGACCATCTCAATTCAAGGTACACTAACAGGGATAGCTTTCAAAGACACTACAACCAACAGGTAAATTCAAATAGAAGATTCCATGATCGCAGAAATTTCTACTTCAATGGGCAATGTTTCACTTGTCACAATTTTGGTCATAAAACTATTCAATGTGTTGCATATAAAACCATCATGACAAGAGAAGCAAGAAAGAAAAGGTTGGATACTGAACCAAAGAAGAATACCTATAACAATTTTTCTCCTCTTCAAAGTGAAGTTGAATGTACTTATTGTAATAACTTTGGCCATGAAGAATCTGAATGCAGAAACAAGATCCAGCCAAAAGAACATGTTCCCTCAAGCTCTAAAGTGTGGAAAAAGAAAGAACCGCCAGTTGAAAATTGTGGGATAGCATTATTTGCAGAAGGTGAAGAAAATCAATGGTACATCGATAGTGGGTTCTCAAGACACATGATAGGTGACAAAAGCAAACTTCATACTTATAATGCTCTAGAAAAGGAAAATAAAGTTACATTTGGAAATGATACTCCTGCTGTAATTAAAGGAAAAGGGTCAGTATTTCTAAAAGAAAAAGTGAAGGCTAAAGATGTCATGTATGTGGATGGATTAAGGCATAACCTATTAAGTGTTAGTCAAATGTGTGATCAAGGAGCAGAAGTGGTCTTCAGTTCCAAAGAATGTGTGGTTCGTGATCTTGATACAGGTAAAATCATTATAAAAGGAAAAAGAAATCCAAGCAACCTGTATGTACTAAACAGCATAGATCAATGTTACTTGAGCAAGTCTTCAGAAAATTGGTTATGGCATAGAAGGCTGGGGCATCTGAGTTTCTCTCAAATCAACAAAGCAAGCAGACTTCAAGATGTTTGTGATCTTCCCAAGATCAATCTTCGAGAAAGTACCATATGAAAATCTTGTCAATTTTGTAAGCAGACCAGAGTTCGATTTAATGCCAAAGAAGGATCATCAAGTAAGCCTCTTGAACTCATTCATACTGACATCTGTGGACCTATGAGGAAAAAGTCATTACGTGGGGAAGAATACTATATCCTATTTATTGATGATTACTCCAGAATGTGTCATATCGCGTTTATTAAACACAAAGATGAAGCTTTTGAAAAATTTCATAATTTCAAAGCATTGGTAGAAAATGAATTGGATTTAAAAATCAAGTGTCTTAGATCTGATCGAGGAGGAGAATATTCATCAAATGAATTCTTTGAATTTTGTGAACAACATGGGATTAAAAGACAGTTCTCTGTAGTAGGCACTCCACAACAAAATGGTGTAGCAGAAAGAATGAATAGAACAATTGTTCAAATGGCTAGAGCTATGCTTGCTGACTCTAATGTTCCTGACATGTTCTGGAGTGAAGAAACACGTGCAGCAGTTAACATTCTCAACAAGGCTCATGTTCGGGTAAATAGTGACAAAACTCCATATGAACTCTGGTATGGTAATTCTCCCACTGTGAAGCATTTTAAAGTTTTTGGAAGTAGATGCTTTATCAAAAATAATGATGAGAAGCTTGGCAAGTTTGAACCTAGATCAGATGAAGGGATACTTCTTGGCTACTCATCTTCAAGCAAAGCATTCACATGTTACAATAAGAGGCTTCAAAAGGTTGTTGAATGTATTGATGTTGTTATTGATGAGTCTCCTGCAGCTCCTAAAGAAGAAAAAAAAACAACAAAAGAAGATGATAGCGACATATGGCCTTCTACATTAGATGGAAATGATATAGACAGTGAATCCAATGAAGAACCTGAAAATGATCTATCTGAAAAAGCTCCATCCAGATACGTTCAAAAGAATCATCCTGAATCTCAGATTATGGGAGACAAGGAATCAGGTGCACGAACAAGGAGAACTTTTGTGGGATCTTCTAGTCATCAGGCACTTCTATCCACAATTGAACCACTCAATGTCAATCAAGCTAGCAGAGATGAAAGTTGGAACCAAGCCATGAATGAAGAGATTGATCAAATTGAAAAGAATGACACTTGGGATTTGGTACCAAGACCACACGATAAAAATGTCATTGGAACTAAATGGATCTTCAAGAACAAGTTAATGAGAATGGGGATGTTGTAAGAAACAAAGCTAGACTGGTTTGCAAAGGGTATTCTCAACAAGAAGGTATAGACTTTGAAGAAACTTTTGCTCCTGTAGCTAGACTTGAAGCCATAAGAATGTTTCTTGCTTTTTCAAGTTACCAAAAAATCAAAGTTTATCAAATGGATGTTAAATCCGCCTTTCTTAATGGTGATCTAGAAGAAGAAGTATATATAGAACAACCGGAAGGATTCATTTTGGGAAATGATGCAAATCTTGTTTGTAGACTTAAAAAGGCTCTATATGGTCTCAAACAAGCTCAAAGAGCTTGGTATTATCGTCTTGACAAATATCTTCATCAACAAGGTTTTTCAAAAGGGTCTGCTGATAGTAACTTGTACACAAAAATTGAAAATGATAAGCTATTGATTGTGGTTGTATATGTTGATGATATCATTTTTGGGAGCAACGAAGAATCTTTGAGTCAAAAATTTGCTTCTGTCATGCAGCAAGAATTTGAAATGTCTTTACTTTGGGAACTAACATTCTTTCTTGGCTTGCAAGTGCATCAAAAGGCAAATGGTATTTTCCTATCTCAAGCAAAGTATCTTAAGCAAATTCTGAAGAAGTATGGCATGGAAGAATGCAAACCTGTAAGTACACCAATGATAACCGGATGCAGTCTCAGTTCTAATGATGATTCTCCCACAGTGAATCAACCAGAGTACAGATCGATGATAGGAAGCTTACTTTATCTCACTGGGACTAGACCAGACATTATGCATGCTGTTGGGATTGTTGGATGATTCCAAGCTAATCCAAAAGAGTCTCATCTTCAGGCAGTTAAAAGAATATTCAAATATCTTCAAGGAACTCAAGACTTTGGTCTATGGTATCCACGGAATGCTGATCTTACTCTTCATGCTTACACTGATGCAGATTGGGCTGGAAGTGTTGATGATCGGAAAAGCACTAGTGGTGGTGCATTTTACATGGGGGCCCGGTTAGTATCTTGGTTCAGCAAGAAGCAAAATTCTATTGCCTTATCAACAGCTGAAGCAGAGTATGTAGCTGCCGCATCTTGTTGCACTCAACTCCTATGGATGATGCAAACCTTGCAAGATTTTCAAATCAAATGTGCAACTCCTATCTCCATTATGTGTGATAATACAAGTGCCATCGGTATCTCAAAGAATCCTGTTATGCATTCGAAGACCAAGCACATTCCCATCAAATATCATTTCCTACATGAACAAGTGCTTGAGCAAAAAGTGAAGTTGGAGTATGTTCCCTCCAAAGAACAAGTCGCTGATATCTTTACCAAACCCCTGCCCAGGGAAGCGTTCGAGTATCTAAGACAGAAGCTGGGAGTGTTCTCTGCCAGTCAACAGAACAAATCTGCATAAATTTTAGAAGATGGCTTGGGATACGCGGGTTTCCTGAAACACAGTCGCGTATGTACGCGAGTTAATGCACAGAAAACCGCGTATGCATGATTGCTGACAATTTTTGCTTGGAGTCAGCTCACTTCAGCACAGCTGCAGTGCTGTTTGGTATCTCTAATACTGTTTGGTATCTCTGGTGGTGTTCCAGTTCTCATAATTCTGTTTCTAATGTTTTGATAAATATGCCTTGATGATTTGTTGGTGATGAAAGTGTTCAGGATGCACAAACTAAGGGGGAGCCTTAGTCTTTTGGAAAGGATGCTTGGATGAACAGATTCAGGGGGAGCATTGGTTTTGCTGAGTATAATGCAGTGTTGGCATTATGATGGTTCTGAAAATATGTTCTCTTTCTTGAGGACTTTCTGGTGTTGGTCTTAAAAGTTATATTTGTAGTTTGATGAAAAGGTCTTGTTGAGAAAATTGTAATATTCAGTCATGTAAGGACTTGTCAATTTTGTAAACCCACTTGGTTGGGTAGTTGAGTCAAATTTTGTAAACCCACTTGGTTGGGTAGCTGAGTCAAATTTGTAAACCCACTTGGTTGGGTAGTTGAGTCTCATATGTAAATCCACTTGGATGGATAATTGATGTCAGTATGAGTCTTTGGTGATAGGAAGTTCATAGAGTCATGTACTTCATTGACAAATATGTTTGAAGATTCAGCATGAACTCAGGGGGAGCTTGGCCACTTCAGCACATATCAGATTTGCAGAATGTTTCTTCCACATGAGGAGAAAAGTGGGAGAGTGTTGGTTTTTTATCCGCCCTTTTCCCTTGATGTCAAAGGGGGAGAGTGACCATGGTGTTTGAATGAAGAGAAGATAATGATGTCAAATTTTTGGGAGAGTGACATATTTGGGAGAGTGACATGGTATCTATCTGTTGTGGTAACCAAACACCATCGTGGTTGCCATCAAGTCCAAAGGGGGAGATTGTTGGAAATATGATGCAGAGTGTTGTCCTTGATGGCAACCCACTAAATGAAGATGAAGACATGCGATTGTTGACATGTGTTGTCCTTGATGGCAAACCACCTGATGAAGTTATTCTTGACTTGATGGACTTGGTAAATGATGTAAATATGATGTTTGTTGACAATATGATGCTGAGTGTTGTCCTTGAAAGGCAACCCACTTGATGAAGATGATGACAACTTACTTGATGAAGTTGTGCTTGAGAGAATATGTTCCTGATGAAGAAAATATGATGTATCTACAGTATGTACAGAAGGCTATGAAGAAAGGATTTCAGAATGTACTCAAAGTATGATGAAAAAGAGTATGTCTCTTGGTATACGCGGATTGGCCTAGGGTAAGTCGCGTATGCACGCGGAAAGGAACGTTCCAAGTCGCGTATGGGCAAAAGCGCTCAAAAAGTGAAAAACCAAGGGTAACCACCATGGTATTGACCCACTGTATTGGGTAATGATCCGCCTAGTTGACCCCGTCCAGGTAGTTTTGGGCTCATGGTATTGTTTTGGCCCATGGTATTGAAAAAGGGGCTCATGGTATTGAAAAAGGATAAACCTATATAAGGAGAAGAAATTCATTGTGCAAATCATGAGTGTGGTGCAAGATGTCTGAGCTTGAATGAATACTTCTCTCTGAAGTAGATCTGAATGGAAAGGGTTACACTTGAAGATAAATCTGAATGTATGATGCACCAATGATGAAGAAGGGGATCTAGATCTGAAATGCACTTGTATCTACTAGATCTGCTTATGGAAGGCCTAGATCCGTGATGAAGCGAACATCTAGGCGAACATCTGTCTGAAGCAAAAGGGTAGATCTGAACTGAATATCTGATCTGATGAAGTATGCTGCTCTGTAATGATTGAAGATCTATACGCTACTTCGTCGCGGAGGAAGCGCGTATATACGCGGCTTCAGCGAAGAGAAAGCGCGTATGCGCAATAAAATATACACTGAGGTATACGCTGGTTTGTGTGGACGGAAGCGCGTATATACGCGACATCAGTGAAGTAAAAGCGCGTATGCAAACTAGGGTTTGCTGAAGCAAGGGGTATGAAATATCCGATCTATTCTGCTATATTTCTGCTATCTGATCTGTGTTGATAAATATCTGTTGGTGATGTATGGTTGTGCTTAAAAGTATGGAAAGGGTCCAGTATGAAAATATGATGAAATGTGGCCTACAAGTGGTGTTCTATTGAAGTTGTTGGATCCAGTGTGAAAATTGATGAAACGTGGTCCAAGGTGGTACTGAGGGTTGTAGCCTTCAGTCAGGGGGTCGTAGCTCCCTTCCAGGTGAGGCTGGTAAACGAGATCGGGGGGTCGTAGCTCCCTTCCAGGAGAGGCTGGTAAACGAGTCATGGGGTTGGAGCTCCCTTCCAGGAGAGGCTGGTAAACGAGCGCAGGTGGGTGCCTGCGTGCTGGTCAAGTCTGCGCCAGCACATATGTTGTAAGATGTTTTTTCTATAACAAAATATTGAAGGCTGAGCAACTGCAGCGGTGGTTTTCTCCCGATTTGGGTTTCCACCTAAAAATCCTGGTGTTCATGTGTGATGCTTTGTGTGATGACTTATTTTGTTCTTACTGCACATGTTTACTGTTTATTAAACATCCGATGAATGAATGATGGAATAATAGGAGTGAAGATTTAATGACATATCTAGATCTTTGTGTATACGCTAGTTTCATAAAGGGGATCCGCGTATATACGCTAGTTTACTGAAGGAAAGTAGCGTATGGGTTTTAAGGAATGAAAAAGTAAAAAGTTTTGAATATGCAGTAAATACTGATTCACCCCCCCCCCTCTCAGTATTTTCCCAACACAAGTTTCACATTAGATGAACATATCTAACATGAACTAACAACATACACACCATGATAATCACCGACATGTAAATTAAGTACAACTACAACATGAACATAAAATACATGGACCATATATATATATACTGAATAATGTTAAAAATATACAACTGTAATATAAATTTCATGGATTAGATGGTGGTAGTACAACATCAATATCAGTACGAGTGGCCGATGGTCCAGCCTCATCTCCATGATGACTGCTGGTAGATGCTAGTGGAGGCTCATGCAAATCTAGTGTGGCGTGAGGCTGTGAATGATCATGAGATGATGGTACGCTACGCCTCACAGACTGTCCATCATGTGCTGCGGCTTGATTGTAACGTGTAACAGTCCTCGTCAGTCGCGTAAAAGTTGTTGTAAATCCTACGACATGCTGCATCAGGCTGTACATGTCACGCGCCATGCCTCTCCACATTCGTAATAGCCTATCATCAACCTCTATGTCTCTGAAATCAGCGGGCCTGATGCCCGCCTCAACAATCAATGCAATGAGTTGGTCGCCCAACTCCATCTTGTATCTAGCATCACTAAGACGTCTACCGTGCACCGGCGCACCAGCAGGAGCAGGTCTCTAATCTGCACCGGCCTCTTGATGATCCTAGAAAATATCTGGCATGCCCTTATCCTCATTAGGATCCACACCTGGATCAGGTGGTGTTGGCGGCATCTCCTCGCCATCAAAAGAGCCAATGTCTACAAAATATATACAAGTACACAACAATAATTAGAGGATTTTATTACACAATTTAATAAAAACAAGTTAAATAACATGTTAGAATAAATTTAAATAAAACAATAATATTACCTCTATCATCTAGCGGCTCATCAGCTGTGAAGAGGATGTTGGCACACCCTCGCCAATCCAACCCCGCAAAAGGACAGGGGACCAAAATGAAGGGGTGCTCATCAACACTGGCTAGCGACTCTAGTGCATCATCTGATATCCTCGCTGGAAAAAGAGTCTCCTCCCTCTTGGGCATCATTTACCCCCACATGTGCATACATGCCTCAGTAATCGGCGTACAAGGCTACCGAAGAAAAGAAGGCCTCGTCTCTGGAAACCTCTCAAAAAATAAACAAAAAATCTCTGAAGTAAAAGGGAAGTTGACCCTCCCTTGTGCATGAGCACAACATTTATCTAATGTTGTACAGAACTGCTGCAAAAAAATGGCAGACCACCTGACAATTCGTCGCTGCTGTAGTAAAGAATCAACATAATATAAAAGATCGAAACTAATGCATTTCCTGTCACTGGTGTTGTGTGAAATGGTCGAAATGATAAGTGAGAGACATTGGACCTCCTCACGACCAAACGCACCAATACGTAACTGCCCTCCGGCGACCTAAAAATCTGCAAGAGATACTAAATTTTCTCCAATGTATCTCTAGGATTAAAATAACTGACTCCCTACCACACAGCCAGCTGGAACCTCGGGGAACGAGGGAAAACCCACTCCTCTCCTCGATAGCCCTGTAATAAAATATACATCCTCCTTAGTGGGCGTGTACCACTGGTTGATACCAACCCGGAAAGCCTGTTGCTGGGCATTCCACCTTCGGATAAGATGTCTCAAAAACAAACTATGGGACTTTAGGGAAGTAGCCTCCTCATAGAACTTGAGGAGGCCTACCTGCCTAAGGAGCCCCTGCGTTGCTGCTGTAATAGGGCGAGGGTATGCATCTCTCTCCCTCTCTCTTGCCTCCCACAGGTGAACCATGTTATACTGTTCCACCTGTTGTTGTTGTTGTTTCCCCTCTTCTCTCCTTCCACGTCTCTGAATGATTGACATATTAAACACAATTTTTTTATTAAACGACACATGTATTTACAAATATACGTATACAATTATTTTTTGAAAAATGAATAAAACAAGAGTCGGTGTGCCAAAAACACAGTCGCGCACCAGTCCTGGCGTATCTTCCCAGAGAGCGCACCGGACACGGTGCACCTCATGATATCCATCGCACTAGACGCGGTGCTCCATAAAATGTTTTTAGCGCACTGTTCACTACATGCGGTGTCAGGAGGCCGGTGCGCTGACTTCACTATCTAGCCGTGGCTTATAACTAACTCAGCACACCGCCCTCCTGCCATCGTACATAGTCGTCGGTGCAGTATTTTAAGAGGCCGCACCGTTGACCTAGGCCAAAAATGGTAAGCCGTGCGTTGAAAAAACAGCCGGCCTGGGGCTGTTATCTTAGTCAACGCACCGCATCACCACAATTGAACTAGGTCAACGGTGTGGCCAGGTAGCCGACTGCACCACTCTTTTTAAAGAAATTTAAATAATATGGTGCACCTTTGGTATCTGCCCCGAAATCGGTGCGGATGCGCTTAGCACCGGTTTACCAGCCTGAACCATTGACAATGTCGAATTGTGGTTCTGGTGCACTGAAAACATTACCTGCCCTGGGGCTGATAATTCGGTCAACGCACTGAGTGCCACGATACACCATTGTCAACAGTGCGGCCTGGTAACCGACTGCACCACACTTTTTGAAAATTTTTAAATTAACATGGTGCACTGCGCGGTACCACGCTGCAACCAGTGCATATACTGTCAGCACCGGGTGCGGTGCGGATTGTAAATTTACAGGAAGCACCGCAAACTGGTGCGAGCTAAACGGCTCAAGCGCACCACGTGACAAATTTTTTTTTTTTAATGGTTAATTTTAAGGTTTTTTCAAATTCTAATCCACTAAAAGGTTTAATTATGGAAAAACAAGAAAAATACCTATACATTTGCTTGTCGAGGAGGCATATTTGCTGTACAATTTGCAAAAGAAAATTTGTCCATTGTTTTATAAATTTCAAGCTGGAGATTGGTGGCAATGCACAGTAGCAGTATGTGAAATAAGTGCAACGGGAGCACGGATGGCAGTGCGGCTCAAACAAGGATAACTTGCACCAGTGCTTGAGAGCTTTGTAGCACTGACAAAAGTGAAAAATGTGGTTTTTTGGCTGTAATTTTTTTATTTATTTTATTTAACCCTGTTCCAGTGCGAAGGGTTTTTATTGGCGTACTGGTGCATTTGCACTATGCCGCCCCGGGCGGTTTCTATTTTCGCATGCATATAGGAGGCATCGGGGCGGTGTAGTGGTAAGATGCACCGGGAACCTTGTCTAGTAAACCAATGATTTGTGCGGTCTTTTGGCCATAATTTTTTTTTTTAACCCTTTTCCGGTGCGCAGCATTAATGGCACCCCGGTGCGTTTCCGTCATTCCGCACTGGGCGGTTTTTTTTCCGCGTGATTTTTATGAGACACTGGGGCAGCTTAGCGGTAACGCACTAGTGCTCTACAGTGATAATACGCATCAGGAACGCTGTCCGGTGAACCAATGATTTGTGCGGTCTTTTGGTCGTAATTTTTCTTTTTTTTTTAACCCTTTTCCAGTGCGCGGAATTTATGGGGCCCCGATGCGTTTTCGTCATTCCGCCCCGGGCGGTTTCCGTTCTGCGCGCCTTTTATGAGAAACCGGTGCTAACGAGTTGACACACACTGGTGATGTTCCTTAATAAAAGGCACCGGGCGGGTGTGTACGAAGCGCATGGTTTTTGGTGTGCCAATGTTTTATGCGGTTTTTTTTACCGTAATTTGTTATTTAACCATTTATAGGTGTGCGTGTTTTATGGACGCCCTGTTGCGTTTTCTTTATTCAACATCGGGCGGTATCTATTTTCGCACACGTTTTCGGAAGCACCAGTGCGGTAGACATGTAAGGAACCAATGCTGTACAGGAATATGACGCATCGGGTGAGGGTGTTAGGAGCGCACGGTTCGTGTTGTGCCTATGTTTTGTGCGGTTTTTTTGCCGTAATTTTTTATTTATTTAACCCTGTGCCGGTGCGTGGGGATTTTAGGGTGGCCTGGTGCATTGGCGACCTGGTGCGTTTAAGGGCGACCCGGGCAGTGTCAATTTTCGCGTGTTTTTTATGAGGCATCAGTGCGGAAGTTATGTAAAGTACCGGTACTCTATAGAATTACAACGCACCAGGCGGGTGTGTACGGAGCGCAAGGTGTTTGGTGTGCCAATTTTTAACCGCACCGGTGCTATGTCGTCATGAACACACTGATGCATTTTGCGGTGATAAGAGCACTGAACGAAATACATCCGCAAAAACCTTTGCTCGCAAACCTCCTCTAGGAACCTCCACTAGAAACAAATGTCTGAGGTATTTTTATAAGGGGTTCCTCAAAAACATCCGCTAGAGTGTCTTTTCCTTGTAGTGCCAATTCCTCTTATTTTCAGGCAACATTTTCTTAATAATCCTTACCAAAATTTTATTGGATGACTCAACCTATCCATTACCTTGACGGTAATAAGGTGTGGAATGATTCAATTAAATCCTATATTGCTGAAAAAAGTTGTACATCTTGGTGGAATTAAAGGCCATTTCATTATCAGTTACTAATTTTTGTGGACAACCAAATCTTGACATAATATTTTCCAACAGAAATTTGATAATTACCGTATTAGTAGCATTCCTGGTTGGTAAAACTTCAATCCATTTAGTAAAATAGTCTATAGCTGTGAGAATCCATCTATGCTATCCTGATGAAGGTGGATGAATTTCACCGATGAAGTCTAGCCCCCATTGCTCAAAAGGAACATCTGCTGAAATAGGAATGAGAGGCAATGGTAGCAATTTACGTTTACCAACAAATTTTTGACATTTGACACAACTCCTGACTTTGGCGAAAACATCAAAGAAAATATTTGGCCAATAATAGCCATCTCTTAGGATTTTGTTTGTAGTGGCTCTCCAATATAAATTCCCTCCAAATACACCTGCATGTATCTTTGTCATAATCTCCTAGGATTCTGGTTCATCTACACATCTTAGCAAGAATCCAACAGGATATTTCCAGTAAAGATGGTCTTCCAAAATGAAATACTTCACAACTCTATATTTAAAAGCTCTTCTTTTAGATTTCTCCATTTCAGGCGGACAATTGAAATTTAACAAGAATTAAACTATATCCTTGTACCAATCTAAATTAAATATTTCAGGATAATTAGAAATACCTTCTCCATCTTCTCCTTTAGCTACCTCCACATTCATATTTAAAACTTTGCAGTTAGATTCAGCCATCAAGTGAGACAAGCCCTGACCTTTTATCAATTTAGTTGGTTTAATTTCAACATCAAATTTCAGAATCTTGGTCAGCCATCATCCTCTCCTTCCATCTATATCTAGATGCAGCAACACATCTTTAACAGTGATATCAAGCACCAAAGAAATTATTTTTGAATGCAACACATACAATCGAAAAGACTTTAAAGCCTTAACTAGTGCATATGCTTGTTTTTCAGTTAAGCTGTACTTTAATTCAACATCCCTTAAATCTTGACTGAAAAATGAAATTGGCTGCTCTAAACCTTCCTTATTCTTATGTAATAAGACAACTACAATTGTTTCTTCTTAAGCATATGAAAAATCAGAAAATCATTTTCAAAGTCAGGACTTATCAAAACTGGAGCTTCAGTCAAGGCAGATTTAATTGCTGAAAAATAAATTCTTTGCTTCATCTCACCACTTAAATTCTGCATCTTTTTTCAGCAAGAGATTTATATGTTTGATCAACTCTGCAAAATTAGGAACAAAATGCCTTAGAAAATTGATTTTCTCTAAAAATGACTGCAATTCCTTTTTATTTCTTGGCAAACCAAAGTTCTGAATAGATTCTGCTCTGTAGAAATTTTAATACAATTATGTATTGCCTGGATTCTCATGATCTAACAATTATATGCCACTGTTAAATACATAATCATTTCTACAAAAATTCTTGTGGAAATTTAAAACACGATCGCCAATTGCAAACACATGAAGATAGATCAATCACACATAACACAAATGTTTTTACCAGGAAAGAATAAAGCTAAAAACCCCACTATCATATATTATGTATATATCATGGATCATGAAACAATCTCATACAAAAATCTAATCCAAGAGCTCTCAGTACAATATACAATCGTCTCACACTGTCATATAAAAATTGGCAAATACATGCGCCAATTTACTACCTCCATACAACCTACCTCCACTGCGCAATCCCTGCTGATCGCAATCCTTGAATGAATGATATCCTGCCTGCCTTGATTGCGCAATCCTCATTGGCATCTCCAATGTGTGTGTGGTTGCATGAGTGCACCCACTAATGTCACAACTGATCAAACGTCCCTTTCACCTATCTCTCAACTGGGTCTCCATTGTATCTGATATGCATGTAGTTAAAAATAGTAAATATTCAACTACATGTGAGACCACTGCTTGTGAATTAATTAAATAATTAATTCACTGATCTCTCACTCGTGTATGTTCAGTTATAACTAGCACAACTGAGTTTAACTCACTTAACTGAGTTAAACTACTTTAAAACTCACATAACTACACATCTAACTCTGTTACAACTTCAAATCACTCAGTTACAACTAAGTCCACTTGCATGTCCCGCCAACCAACCTTTTAACTCGAAATTCCTTCAGCTAACTGGTTTGCCACTTCAGTTAACTGATTTCAAGTGATCCATGAGAATAGATTAATATTTATTGTCCAACTATTATTATGGGATAATAATAGTTGACATGCATCTATAAATAGACATGCGATCTATAAATAGACTTCACACATAGATCTAAAAATATAACATCATCTATAAATAGAATTTTCTCACCATCTATAAATAGAATTCCGATATAAATAGAATTTTCTCATCCGTTCTAAAAATAGGCTTACACCTAAAAATAGACCGAGGCTCCATCATAGTGCAGGTGATTAATTTTCACTAGGATCATCATCTTGTTGAATCTCAACACTCCCTCTCAACAAGAAAGGAATTATCCTTCATCCCGATCCTGTCTCTATGGTATGCTCCTGGTGAGCGCCTTTGTCAAAATATCTGCATCCTGATTTTCTGTAGTAATGTATTGAAGCAAGATGATCTTCCGCTGCACACAATCTCTGATATGATGATATCAGATATCTATATGCTTAGATCTATCATGAAACATAGGATTAATTGAGAGTTTAATGCAACTCTGATTATCACAATGAATCACTGTAGGATCTAAATGAGAACCAAACAAACCAACCAGGATCTTTCTCATCCAGATAGCCTCACATGCAACTTGAATTTCTGCCATGTATTCCGCTTCCACTAAACTGAGTGCCACGGATCTTTGTTTCCTGCTGTACCAAGAAATAGATGTAGATCCAATACTGAAGATCCCCCCTGATGTGCTCTTTCTGTTCGTTGGGCTGCTCGCCCAATCTGCATCCGTGAAGTCATGCAAGTTCACCTCATCCGTCTGTCTGTACCAAAAGCCATACTCAGATGTGCCCTTCAGGTATCTCAGGACATGGTTGCCCCCCTTCCAAAAGAGCTTGGTAGGCTTAACCATCGCTTGACTAAGCTAGTTCACCGCATATCATATGTCCGGTCTTGTATTCACTAAATACATTAGCGAACTCACTAAATTTTGATAGACAGTAGAATCTACTACCTCTCCAGATGTAGTGTCCTCTTTCCTCTAGTTTCCTGGAAGAGAAGTATCCATGGGTTTGCAACCCTCCATGTGAAACTTACCCAGTATCTCCCTTGCATACTTTCCTTCAGACAAAAAAATTTCACCATCTCACTGTCATATTTCCAATCCAAGGAAATTATTAAGGAGGCCCATATCCTTCATCTCAAACTCCCTTGCAAGGTCCTCCTTGCATGAGTGTATCAACTGCTCATCACCAGTCAGTATTAAATAATCAACATAAAGAAAAATGATTAAAATCTTACCCTCCACCACAATTTGGTATAGGTTTGCATTCGCCTCACTCTTGGTGAAGCAAAGTTCGGTGAAATAGTTGTCTATTTGAGTGTACCAAGCACAGGGTGCTTGCTTCAGCCCATACAATGCTCTTTTGAGTCTACACACATCTGAATCACTGTTGAAGATCTCAAATCCTTCAGACTGCTCAATGTACACTTCTTCCTCAATGATCCCATTTAGAAACGTAGTCTTCACATCCATCTGTTGAATGTGCCAACCCATTTGTGCTAAGAGAGCAAGGATGGTACTTATGGAAGAATACCGTGCGACAAGTGCAAAGGTTTCTTCATAATCAATGCCCTCGATCTGTGAGAAGCCCCGGGCCACAAATTTGGTTTTTTATTTCTCAACACTCCCATCAGCAGCTTGCTTTACCTTGTAGATCCATCTTGAACCTACCACTGATTTATCAACCGACCTTGGAACAATTTCCCAAGCACTGTTTATGTTAATGGAGTCATACTCGTCCACCATTGCATCTACCCATGTGGGATCCTGCACTTCTTCCCGAAAAGAAGATGGCTCAGTCACAATACATTTGCTCATGAGAGCCATATATCCAGTAAATCGATCAGGAGGCTATATTTTTCTATGCTGTGAAGTAGGGGCTCCTACATTATGCGCAACATCAAGTATCAGCCTATCAACTTATGTGGTATGCCTTCTGCCAGTTTTTATGTTTGGCTCCGCGTGAGTGTACTCCTCCACTCCATGAACCTCCTCCCGTGGCTGATCCACATCTAGAGGCTCATATTTGGGAACTAATTACAGTTCCTCCTCCGCATGCAAGTCTAGCTCCCTCTCAAGCGACAACTGCATGGATTTCCCCTCATCGAATTTATATCCTATTGCATAATAGTCATCTTACTATAAGGCAAATACACATGATAATTATGGGGTGTTTCTGTGTACCCCAAAAATATCCCAACTTTTGGTCACATGCACATAAACAGATGAGCCAAAATTCTTAAAGTGAGAAACATCTGGTTTCTTACCAATGAAACTTCTTCAGGTGTACTCATGCCAAGTACTCTATGAGGACAAATTTTTTTCACATAAACCATAGTGTTGCATGCTTCTGCCCACAAATGCATTGGTAGGCCCTGATTATGCAACAATGCTTGTGCTGCACCCACGATCATTTTGTTCTTCCTCTCCGTGACCCCATTTTTCTATGGGTTATGAGGCACTATGAGTTCTCTTCAAATTCCTTATTTGCTACAGAAGTCTTTGAATTAATTATAGATGTATTCTCCACCATTATCGCTCCTCAGAGCCTTCACTTGCTTCCCCGACTCTTACTCCACTAATTCCTTAAACTCACAGAACTTTGAGAATGTTTGATGCTTCTTTTGCATGAAGAAGATCCAACATTTACGAGAAAAGTCATCAACAAAAATAACATAATACCTATGTTTTGTTGTTGAAGCAACCGAGAATGGTCCACACACGTCTGTGTGAACTCTCTCCATGATCAATGAAGCACGGTTCTCCTTTTCATGAAAGGTGGAATTTACATACTTCCCCATGGTGCAACCCTTGCACTGATCTAACTGAGCAAGTGTTCCCATTGGAATTACAGTAGATATTTGTTGCATGACTTTCAAGGCTCCATGATGAAGATGGCCCAATCTCCTATGCCATAATTCACCCTCATCCCGACTCACCACCTTTTCTGCCTTGTCCATCATGGCAGGGCAACCATATACCTATAGCTTGTAGATATTCTTAACTCTAATCCCTATCCTCTTCGCTTGACCCATTTTTTTATGTCGTAGGAAATATTTTCCATCACTGAAAAACAAGGTCATAGCCTCGATTCTCCAGCATCGTGACTGAGACCAAGTTTTTCTTCAGACCTCGAACATGCATAACATCTTTCAATTGAAATGGTTTACCTCACTCCCTCTCAAAGGTAATGGTAAAAATGTCGGTTGCACTGTATCATCCATCGTCACCCATATCTATATGCATTTGGAGATCTTTCTCCTCCAAGTCACTGAAAATATCCTTATCTCCCTTCATGTGGAAGGAAGCACCACTATCAAGATACACAACCGATCCAATTGCACTTGATACCAAACATGCGATCAAAGAGAAATCAAGTTTAAATTGCGAGGCAAGGGCCTCACCAGCTCTAGCTTCAAAAACCTTCTTGTTCTTCTTCTTCTGTGGGAAGTTAGTGGCGAGATGCCCATGTTTGTGACAGTGAAAGCCCTTCACCTTGGAAAAATCCAACTTCGTGCCTTTAGACTCAGATTTTGAATGCAATTTCTTCCCCTTCCCTTTCCTTGCCTTGGAAGCCAAAGAAAAATCCTCTTCATCATCATGTTTTGATGAAGAGCCATCTCTGGTGTTCCTCTTGAACTCCTCCTACACTAGATCTGACCATAGTTGTTGCCAATCCGACAGTTTTTCCCGTCTGTTGATAGAGTCTTCATAACTGTGCCAACTATTAGGAAGTCCCAAGAGAACCAAGCTCACCAAATCATCATCAACAACCATGATTCCCACACTCCCCAGTTCATCTCGGCATTGGAATTTTTTTTTGAGATACTTAGGAATATTGTCGCCCTTTTCCATCTTGATCTTTCTAAGTTTATCCTTCAACACCAATTTCCTATGGTCAGTGATGCTTTGGAAAAGATCCGTCAAAGCCTTCCACATAACATATGGAGTGGCTTTCCCATGAAGGCTTGAGACAATGTGGTCTCATACACCTTCCAATAGAATCCTTCTCGCCTTTGCTACTTTCTTTTTCCATGCATCAAGTAATGCAACATCCGTCGAAGTGGGCTTAGGAACATCAATGTTGATGAATTCCTTCAATCCATTATCTTCAAGCACCGCCTCCATCCCATCCTTCTAGTAAATGTAGTTCGAGCTTCCCTCGAGTGCATACTCTAGCCCAAGCCATTGAAATCCATTCTGATGTTTACTCGACTGTCGCACCAAGAAATTCTTGCAGCAAATTCGAATTGTTTCCACCAACAAACTCAACTACTGCTTCAAAGTTGCAATATTCTATGCTCTGATACCATGTATAAATTTTAATACAACTATGTATTGCCTGGATTCTCCTAACCTAACAATTATATGCCACTATTAAATATAGAATCACTTCTACAAAAATTCTTGTGGAAAATTAAAACAAGATTGCATATTGCAAACACATGAAGAAAGATCAATCACACATAACACATGTTTTTACCGGGAAAGCATAAAGCTAAAAACCCCACTATCATATATTATGTATATATCATGGATCATGAAACAATATCATAAAAAAATCTAATCCAAGATCTCTCAATACAATATACAATCGTCTCACACTGTCATACAAAAATTGGCAAATACATGAGCCAATTTACTGCCTCCACACAACCTGCCTCCACTACGTAATCCCTGCTGATCACAATCCCTGAATGAATGAGATCCTACTTGCCTTGACTACGCAATCCTCATTAGAATCTCCAATGTGTGTGTGGTTGCATGAGTGCACCCACTAATGTCACAACTGATAGTCAAACTGTCCCTTTCACCTATCTCTCAACTGGGTCTCCACTGGATCTGACACACATGTAGTTAATAATAGTAAATCTCCAGTTTCATGTGAGACCACTACTTGTGAATTATTTAAATAATTAATTCACTGATCTCTCACTAGTGTATGTTCAATTACAACTAGCACAACTGAGTTTAACTCACTTAACTAAGTTAAACTACTTTACAACTCACATAACTACACATCCAACTCCGTTACAACTTCGAATCACTCAATTACAACTAAGTCCACTTGCATGTCCCACCAACCAACATTTGAACTCGAAATTCCTTCAGCTAACTAGTTTGCAACTTTAGTTAACTGATTTCAAGTGCTCCATGAGAATAGATTAATATTTATTGTCCAACTATTATTAAGGGATAATAATAGTTGACATGCATCTATAAATAGAGATGCGATCTATAAATAGACTTCGCACATACATCTAAAAATAGAACATCATCTATAAATAGAATTTTCTCACCATATATAAAAAGACTTCCGTTATAAATAGAATTTTCTCATTCGTTCTAAAAATAGACTTACATGTAAAAATAACTCGAGGCTCCATCCTAGTGGAGGTGCTTAATTTTCACTAGGATTATCATCTTGTTGAATCTCAACATACTCTTCTTGGATCAATACAGATGCCACTTTCTGTTACAATATGTCCCAATAACTTACATTCTTTACAACAAAAGATGACCTTTTTGGGTTTAAGGACGCACCAAACTTTCTGCATTTGTCAAAAACTTGTTTCAAATGTTTCAAGTGATCTTCATCAGATTTTGAATATACTGTGATGTCATCCAAATAGATGACCACAAATCTGCCATTTTCTCCTGCAAAGGCAATATCCATTGCCATTTGAAAGGTTGCGCCTGCATTCATAAAAAAAAATGGCATTTTGTTGTACATGAATGTGCCCCATGGTGTGGTAAATGCTGTCTTTTCTCTTTCCTGTCAAATGAAATCTGATTATAGCCTAAAAATCCATCAATCATTGACAGTCTTTTGGATCCTACAACTTTTTGCAAGATATAATCCATCTTGGGTAGTGGATAGTTATCTTTAAATGAACACCGGTTCAGGTTGTGAAACTCCATACGAATCCTTATCTCTCCATTATTTTTCTAGACTGGAACTATATTAGCTACCCAGTTAGAAAATATCGAAGGTAGAATTATCTTTTCTTCCCATAATTTTTTGATTTCTTTCTCAATGATTGGGAGCAACGTGGGATTGATGTGTTTGATTTTTTGTGCTACATGCTTTGCATCTGTTTTCAAAGGGATATTGTGCTCCATTACGATCTTATCATAAGTTTTCAACTCACTATAAGACCATGCAAAATTATCAGCAAATTCCTTCAACTGTTTGATATAGTTTGTTTTGGTTTCTAGAGGAAGGAATTTTGATACTTTGACTAATTTTAGTTGATCTTCTATACCAATATTACATTCTATTGTACTCTCTCCATCAACCTTGCTTTCAAGCTTGAGAAAAACATCATTATTATCAAATATTCTTTCTAAAGGAACCAAACCCTTATGAATAAAGTTAGTTTTCAGATCTATAATGTTCTTCCCAACCATGATTTTATTAAAAGGGCTGTTATTTTGGTTTTCAATAATTTCCTATTCATCATCAATTTGTATGTCTGCAAACTCTTCTACACACTCGAAAAATTTCTAAATCTCCCTGTCATCCTCAAATACTTTCTAGTGCTCGATGTTATCATGAATTGAAGGTATGTTTTTTATTTGAACATAATAGACTGCCTTGACATCTAGAGGAACTTTGAAATTACTAGTAGCAATTGCTAGTGAATCAACAATTTGATTTTCTTCTCTAGTGACAAAATCTATATTAAATGTTGAAAAATAATGCTCAATCAAATCCCAGAATTCATTCCTATAATTCTTCAATTTGGAAAATTTCACTTGGTAATTGTTTCTCACCTGCTTAATCATCAACTATGAATCACCAAAGGCAATTAGCTGTTCTTCTCCCAAATCTTTCGCTACCTTCATACCCAACACAAGTGCTTCATACTCAACAATGTTGTTATTGGTAGCAAATTGCAGTTTGTATGATATGGTCACCTTCTGCTGAGTAGGAGAAATGAGGACTACACTGGCTCCCGATCCTTCTCTTGAAGAGGCTCCGTCAAAGTACAATTTCCAGATCTATCTTTCTTCTGAATGTTGCTCATTTGCACCTTGAAAGTTATGTTTTTCACTTAATTCAGGCTGGAAATCATTATCATAAGTAGCACAGTGCAGAATTGATGAACCCAATTCCTTTTCTTCAACATATATGGGATGGTTTGATGGATTGTGCTGATCACTAATGATGTAGGAAATTTGAGTTTCCCTATACAACCTTCTGA
The DNA here is from genome assembly GCA_034641835.2 of Pinus albicaulis. Lineage (NCBI taxonomy): Eukaryota > Viridiplantae > Streptophyta > Pinopsida > Pinales > Pinaceae > Pinus > Pinus albicaulis. Next base: position 907,197,386 of record CM076580.1, on the reverse strand, counting down.
ATTCTGCTCCAAATAATGTGATGGTAGCATATGACATGTCCATATGAAGGGTACCTCAATATTTCTTAGACCAAGATCTGGAAAGTAACATCCCAAATCTACAAGGAATGTCAACAACCACAATGTCCATCACTAAGATCTTCATAGGCAGCTGGGTAAAGGAAACAACCAAATCCTTAATCACTCCTAGAAACTTGAATTTTTTGGAGTCAAAGGTGTAAAGGTCATGGTATTTCTTGGCGATCTCTAATCCCAATTTATCCATCACTTTCTTTGGCATAAGATTGTGGGAAGCTCCAGAATCTAACAGAAAATTATGTAGCAATTTGTCATGTATGTTAAGTGACAGGTAAAAAGGCGACGAGTTATCATCATTTTGGTCTTGAACATGACAACCTAGATAAATAGTGGGCTGATCATCCTTAAGGTTGACTGAATCAAGAGCGAGAGGAGGCTACAATAGAATCTTAAAAGACACTTTATATGTTGGATTTTTCAATAATTCTAGTAGTGGGACTGGAATTTTGATTTTATTCAATTCATATTTGAAACTGAAATAAATTGGTACTAATTCCTTATTTTCTGCAGTAATTTTAACAATTTGGGCGGAATTTTGAGGTGGAGGAACCTCATTTACCTTGGCCTTTTGTTTAGTAACTTGTTTATCTGAATCTGATTTTTGTTGAGGCTGCTGAACAGGACCTTTTGACCTCAAAGGGTAATTTCTATTTTGAACTTCTTGTTGTTTTTGATCATTTTGTGCATAAATTTGAGCATTTATATCATCAGAAAACAAACAAATTATTGATCTATCTTCATATTTCTGCAATGTCAAACATGTTGACTGTGAAGTTTCTCCCACATGGTTTATTTCTTCATTTTATTCCTCATTTCTTTTTTGTTCTTCTTCAGCAAAATTATTTAAAGGAGGTTGAACATTTTGATCATCAACATTCCTTCTTGGGCGCTGTAGGATTTTTTGAGGCTGAAAAGGCCTCCTGAAGGGAGCTTGATTTCTATTAGCTTCGTTTTGATTGGCTCTAACAGCTGGTTTATTTTCTACCTCTAATTTTGACATCTTAGAGGCAATTTCCCTGATCAAATTGGACATTTGATTGATCTTTTCTTCTACTAAAAGAGATTTAAAAGAAGAAGGCTTTTCTTCTTTCATCTTCTTTTTGTCTTTCGCTGCCTTTTCTTCCTCCTTTTTTAATTTATTAGAAGCCATGAGATTAGATTGCACTCTGATTGTAGCCTCTTGCATAGTTTTCACTGTCTATGCTTTTTAAACCCTTAACCATAAGGCAAACTCAGAATCTAAAGCATTTGAAAAATTTATCATAGGTATGGTTTCAGTGGGTTTAATCTCTTCAGGAATTTTCTGATAAATCTTATTAAACCACTTAGTAAAATCAACTAAAGACTCATTTGCTTTCTTCTTCATAGTTCCAAATTCTGTAAGATAATAAACATAGTATTTTTCCTATCACCCCAATGCTTCAAAAATATCTCTTCTAATTCATCAATTCCTATAATTAAATTTGGAACCAAACTTCTAAACCATTTTTGAGCTTCACCACCCAAGCTTTGAACAAAGAGTCTTGTCCAGACATCTTCATGTTCAATATTTTGATGGTCACCATAACTATAGAAAGTCACTAAATGTTCCTCAGCAGAAACTCATTCTCACTCCCCAGTGTATTTTGGAAGATATTTCAAGTAATATCCTTGGGAAAGTGGATGCAAGGCTTGAGGGAGAACAAGCGACACATATCTGGCAGCCACTATCTGCTGCATCCTTGTAAGGGCAGGCTGGGCCATATTTTGCTGATGTACAAATGATGTAGCTGTTTGAGAAATATGAATTACAATTGGTGAATTCTGATTCTGATTTGAGACAATAGAAAATTGGGGGTCTTAAGCTGATTTTTCAGCCTTTGGAACTGAGAAGAGTGGGTTCTAAAAAATATGAACAGATGATGTATTGAATTCTCCTTCATTAGAAGAATCAAAATCTAAAGTTGTCTCTTGAGGGGATGGAGTTAATTCAACTTTATTTTGCTGAGCAAGGAAATCAGATAAATTAAAAGTAAGACCTTTAGGTATAGTCTCTTCAAGTAGATGAGAAGAAGATGCCCCAACAACTAGATTTGGAGAGAAAGGAAAATATTTCTGTTGAGGAATGACAAGAGACTAGTATTCAGGATGAGTCTGAAGGAAATTTAAAATAGCCTCGAAGTCTTCTTCAATCAAAATATCCCTATCAGGGAAAGGTGCAATAGCCAATACTTGTTCTAATCCCCCTTCAGTTAGTAGAAACTCTTATGACTTCTTTTCAACATTTAGAAATTCAGTTTCTCCTTCTTTGACTAGAACAATAATTATTTCAGATTTACTAGGTGATGAGTAAGAAAAACCTTCAGCTGAGCCTAGGTTAACAACATCCAATTTATTTTCTAGAGGATTAGTTTCAACTTGAGATTTTTCAACAGAATATTTTGAAACTAAAACCTCTTTAGATTCTAAAGTAGATAGAGGTACCTTTTTCTTTGGAATGTACTTTTTGTGAAATTTCTTCACTAACTGAGATGTGGCTTCAACTAATCTCTGTTTTCCTTTAGCATCATTGATGATTTTCTCTAGGTCAGAAAATGGAGTCATAGTTGGAGATCTCTGATTCCTCCTTGTAGAAGGAGGTCTTTAAATCCCTCTTCCTCTTCATGGAGTCACAAGGTGAACAAATTTGCAGTCTTATTCAGGTCACCAATTCTTGTTCACCATCAAGAACTGATTATCAACAATTCATAACAATATACTCGGGAGAATACTTCATTACAAGGCCTTCGTCTCCTGACAGACGCACCCAAAGATGTTGGCACTGGAATAAACACTTGGACTTCAGCAAGCGCCTGACTAGAAACATCTTAAACTCTAAGGAAATTTTAATTTTTTGTTTTATGGGATTGGAAGATGGTATAAAATCTGATTCACTGAAGAGAGATTTCAGCCAAATCCACATTTCTACTAAAGAGGGTATTGGAATCTGATGTGGTAGCAAGGTGCAAGTTTGTAGTCTATGAGGAAAGGAAATTGTGAGATGAGAGAAGAATCAGTAGGTCTGTAAAACATAAATCTACTACATTTAGTAGAAATTCACAAAAGAAGCAATTTGACAATATTCCATTGAGAGAAGGCTATTTCTAGTCTGACAAGATTCTCACTAAAATATCATGAAGAATAACTATCATGAGTGATGCTCTTCCACTATTATAACATATAATTTATCAGTAATTCTCACTATGTGAGACTAACAAGAACTGATAAAACACATAACATGCTTAAGAGACTAACAAAAACACATAACAATATGATGAGTTTCAAACTGGAACTAGAAGAAAGGATAAATGGAAACACAAGTAAAGTAGACAATACACACAAAAAATTGGTAATAATTCCTCGGTTGTATCATTCCATTTCATTCACAAAAAATATTACAGTTCATATAAGTCAAAATTCAATAACCAACAACCAACTCTGACTTCCTATCAGTTTGGCATTTATACAAAATATGATACTGTCATCTTCCATAGCAAAAGGTAATTCTGTTTCAAAAGTTATTACAACCTCATGAAAGAAGTGAGGTTGATCCCTTAATCTTAATTACAAAGTGATACATTAAAAACAAGATAAAAATCATGAAGGCATCATGAAGGCTATCACTCCGAAATGGTTGTGTGAAGTGGCAGCTTATTCGAAGACCACTCTTCTATTTTAGTGCAACCAATATTCAACAAAAAGTGAATAAACAATGGGAATGACATGTGTTTGTATCCTTCAAAACAAAAAAATGATATTTCAGAGAAGGTTGGATATAAGACACCTGGCATCATCTATTGCAACTGAATAACCTCTCCACTTTATCTGTTTAATGTCACCATCATGATTCAAAACAAAAGCAACCCATTTCCATCACATGCTGATATTTCAAAATAATTGCTACTTTCGCAGAAAAGGTAGCAATAACTGGAAAACATGGAACATTTACCCAAAATTTTCCTCCAAGTCAACCCTGTTCTTCATTAATCAAAGTTCCAGAATAGAAGCAAAAATTCTTATGGCTTCTGCTTTAGTCACCCTTTTATCATAACTCTTTTTCTGTGCTTGGCTCTTTGACTGAGCTTTCTTCTTCTTTTTAAATTTGTCTTCTAGGCTTTCTTCAATGTTGATAATTTCATCCCTCAGTTTAGGATTGGAAATCAGCTTGCTGTTTAGCCTGATTTTGTATCTTGGTCTAGTATGAGGTCTTTTGACATAGGGATCAGGAATAAATTTGGACCTCTTTCCTCCATGTATAAATTTACTAGACTCCACCTCTTCATATTTTGACTCTATGTAATCAGGATCACTTTTATCTTCAAATGAAAAATAGGAATGTATCTCATTTTTCTTCCTCTTCTTGATCGAGGAACACATGGAGGATACTAATTTAGCCAAAGTAGGCTCTGCTTCTATGGTAGGCTCTGTCATTTTCTGTTTGCCTTTCTTGAGAGAAAGTAAAACTTGTGAGACGGTGGACTTAGTGAGAGATGTGCCACTGCTTGGATGCACTTGATGAGATGACTCAGGAATCTGGCTTGAAATTTTCATACTAGGGTTGAATTCCACTGGTGAGAAAATAGGCTTAGGTGCAAGAAGACCAGGGTTGAATTCCACTGGTTCTTCTACCACGAAAAGTTTCTTCTTAGGCTGGCTTCGTGAAGAGGAGGCAATTTGTTCTTTATTCTTTGGCATAAGCTTCTTAGGAGAAGATGGTGAGCTATGTGAAACAGGGGTAGCACTGGTTTTCTCATTTATATCCTTATTCTTTGGCCTCCCTACCTTTCTTATGGAATTAATAATGCCAAACCCTTCCTCTTTTAAAATTATATCCCAAGTAATTTTCTTCTTTATCAGATAATAGACAACTAAGATTTTAATCAACCCTCTGTGATACAAGTTATGCAAGGAATAGTTTGGACTTTTCTGTACTTTGAGGGACATTTTAAGCAGAGATTTATATAGAAAATAGGGTAGGTTCAGGGGTTTTTCTCCTGAGATGTGGGCTAGGAATCTCAAATGATAACGATGAACAGAAGAAAGCCTCCTTTCACATGTGATGTATTTATGGAATAAAGTAATAACATGCTGTCACTCGGTTTTGAAACAAAAAATATGAGCAGTTGAATTCCATTTCATATGAGCATATTCGGGCTTAATGTAGGAACTTAATTCTTCGGCAGCGCTTTGATTTTAAAACAACATTCACCAGTTGCAGAAGACTGGGTTTCTCGGTATATGATAGGCTTGGAAATGTTGAATGTTTTTCTACCTAACCTGACCTTTTCACCATCGAAAGACTCAACGAAAGCTCACTAGAAAATTTGGCGGAAATTCGGACGGCCAATTCGTCGCTATTCCGACACATAGTCATCGCAAGAGCGACAGTTCGAGGGCGGAAAAAATGTGGTTTGTCATGTCGTCGCAGTTCCGACGCACCTAAAAAGTGTCGCACTATCGACACTTCTTCCGTCGCTTCCGAACAAGCGTCACTCTTCTGACGTCTCACGAACCGTCGCGCTTCCGACGTTTGTAAACGGTCGCACTTTTGACGAAATGTGGTCCGATGTTTTGAACGTCGCTCTTCCGATGTTTGTAAACGGTCACAATTCCGACGTAGTTTGGTATGACGTTTTGGACGTCGCTCTTTCGACATTTGTAAGATGTCGTAATTCCGACGAAATGTGGTCCGACGTTTTGAACGTCGCTCTTCCGACGTTTGTAAGCTGTCGCAATTCCGACGAAATGTGGTCTGACGTTTTTATACTGTCGCTCTTCCGACGTTTCTGATTTGTCGCAATTCCGACGTCTACAAGGCATCGGTATACCGACGGCGGGTTCAATTTCAAAAAAAAAAGAAACTTTAAAAGACGAGAAACGTTGTTTTGAATATATTATATGAAGTAAAACAGTCCATGAAGTCATTACATTTTCACATCTGAAGATTGGAACCCAAATATCCATCCAGAAAAGTGGAAGTCCCACCCCAGATAATGATAGAAAAATACCCCATGTCACATACAGGGACATGATATAAAACCCAGTAACGGTCCACATGGAGATTATCTACAAATCTGAGAAAGCATCCAAATATGCCCGAGGCATCTATAAGAAAGTGAAATAGTAGTATGTAGAATAGTAAAGCAACAGATAGAGTACCGACGTCCATTGTTCCAAATACAAATTAAAGTACCCAAAACCATGCAATAGAGAAAAACACTAATCATGTGAGGAGTGTGATATGTCCAAAATATAAAAAGACCATCAGACCATATCAATAAACCAGCAACATAGACCAGCATCGCTAGTTTTGAAGGCAGAGTGATAAACATTAATCATTTTTTTTTTCACAAGAGAAAAACGTTGTTTTGAATATATTATATGAAGTAAAACAGTCCATGAAGTCATTACATTTTCACATCTGAAGATTGGAACCCAAATATCCATCCAGAAAAGTGGAAGTCCCACCCCAGACAATGATAGAAAAATACCCCATGTCACATACAACGACTTGATATAAAACCCAGTAACGGTCCACATGGAGATTATCGACAACCTGAGAAAGCATCCAAATATGCCTGAGGCATCTATAAGAAAGTGAAATAGCAGTATGTAGAATAGTAAAGCAACAGATAGAGTACCGACGTCCATTGTTCCAAATACAAATTAAAGTACCCAAAATCCTTGAACAGAGAAAAACGCTAATCATGTGAGGAGTGTGATATGTCCAAATATAAAAAGACCATCAGACCATATCAATAAACTAGCAACATAGACCAGCATAGCTAGTTTTGAAGGCAGAGTGATAAACATTAATCATTTTTTTTTCACAAGAGAAAAAACGTTGTTTTGAATATATTATATGAAGTAAAACAGTCCATGAAATCATTACATTTTCACATCTCAAGATTGGAACCCAAATATACATCCAGAAAAGTGGAAGTCCCACCCCAGATAGTGATAGAAAAATACCCCATGTCACATAAAGGGACTTGATATAAAACCCAGTAACGGTCCACATGGAGATTATCGATAATCTAAGAAAGCATCCAAATATGCCCGAGGCATCTATAAGAAAGTGAAATAGCAGTATGTAGAATAGTAAAGCAACAGATAGAGTACCGACGTCCATTGTTCCAAGTACAAATTAAAGTACCCAAAATCCTTGAACAGAGAAAAATGCTAATCATGTGAGGAGTGTGATATGTCCAAAATATAAAAATACCATCAGACCATATCAATAAACCAGCATCGCTAGTTTTGAAGGAAGAGTGATAAACATTAATCATTTTTTTTTCACAAGAGAAAAAACATTGTTTTGAATATATTATATGAAGTAAAATAGTCCATGAAGTCATTACATTTTCACATCTGAAGATTGGAACCCAAATATCCATCCATAAAAGTGGAAGTCCCACCCCAGACAATGATAGAAAAATACCCCATGTCACATACAGGGACATGATATAAAATCCAGTAACGGTCCACATGGAGATTATCGACAATCTGAGAAAGCATCCAAATATGCCCGAGGTATCTATAAGAAAGTGAAATAGCAGTATGTAGAATAGTAAAACAACAGATAGAGTACCGACGTCCATTGTTCCAAATACAAATTAAAGTACCCAAAATCCTTGAACAGAGAAAAACGCTAATCATGTGAGGAGTGTGATATGTCCAAAATATAAAAAGACCATCGGACCATATCAATAAACCAGCAACATAGACCAGCATCGCTAGTTTTGAAGGCAGAGTGATAAACATTAATCATTTTTTTTTTCACAAGAGAAAAAACACTATTTTGAATATATTATATGAAGTAAAACAGTCCATGAAGTCATTACATTTTCACATTTGAATATTGGAACCCAAATATCCATCCAGAAAAGTGGAAGTCCCACCCCAAACAATGATAGAAAAATACCCCATGTCACATACAGGGACATGATATAAAATCCAGTAACGGTCCACATGGAGATTATCGACAATCTGAGAAAGCATCCAAATATGCCCGAGGCATCTATAAGAAAGTGAAATAGCAGTATGTAGAAAAGTAAAGCAACAGATAGATTACCGACGTCCATTGTTCCAAATACAAATTAAAGTACCCAAAATCCTTGAACAGATCAAGAAAAACGCTAATCATGTGAGAATTCTAAGTAAAGTTAATCTATTAACATTGCGAATAAAATTAGACCGAAGTCAAAAATATTGCCTGGCCAGACTCATGGCAAATTTGTCATCAAAAAATTAAAAAATTAAGAAGACTGCCCTCATACGGGGAAACCAGTCTTGAATGTTTAATTTACAGAATTCAAAAATATTACAAAGGTCCAGCACAGTAAAATAATCTAAAAGTAGCCCAATTAAGTGGGCCTGCTAAGCAAGAAAAACAAATTAACCAAACTACTCCTCCGGTGGTTCCTCCATGATTCGGCACCATCCTTCGAAGGTCCAGGATCGCTAGGTGCTACCTCCACATGCATGCCACGACTCCCCTCCTGAAGGCCCAAATGCTGGCCGACTTTTTCCGAGCTCAGACCCGCCGGACGAGTGCATTCTTCCTCCGTTTGGGCCTCCTCGCGGAAGACCACAGTGACTAAAGCCGTGATTCTTGGGCGGTTGAGAGAGCAATTAAAGGAAATTGCGAATATGCCGTCGTGGAGAAGGTGAACTAGCGGTGGGGGAGGGATGTCAGTGGGAATCATACGGTGGGTTTATGAGAGTTATCCCACAACCCAACCCCGCCCTACTCCTAGTATTTGGATATCGACCGCGCCATAATCAATGACTCTGGTCGAAGTCGAACTGCTGGAGGGGTCGGAGGGAGCCCTTAGGGTTGAAATCTATTGCCCTTCGCGGCAACGCATCCTATGACGCACGTGAGGTGCGTGGGTGCGCCTCAAAGTAGCAATAAGAGGAGCTGAAATGAAATCAAAGGACGCCCGTCATAATTAATCTCTGATCATTAATAATGAGAGCCGAAGGCCGGATCATATTGGAGTGTGCGGAATCACTAAGAGGAGTGGAGGCCGATCTTGAACAGTGTTAAAAATTAATTAATGCGGATTTGATGTGAAAACTTAATTGAACAACGTTAAATGTTAATGCGATTGATATGAAATCACCATATCCATGTCCCATCGCCTTAAACGCCATCGAATGAGAGGGGTAACGGTAGAGCAAAAAGGGGTTATTAACCATAACAGAGACACGCAAGGCACCGACTGGAGCCGGATTCTCGTTTTGGGCCGCTCAGAGAAGGAACCGACCCGAAAAATATTAGGGCTAATTTGATAAGAAATTCGCATCACAACTCTCCCTCCGTACGCCAGCCCAACTTCTATTCGAAAAAAAGATTAGGGTGGAATTCATTTGGTTTTCGCGTCACAAAATCGGCCGACGTCAGCAGGTTATTTTGGAACGTGAATTTGGTTTGAATTATGGTTTATCGTCGTTTGAAGTCCGACGGGCTCGAATTAAGAACAATTTTGTTTGATCGCATCTTATAGAATTTGTGTTGGTTTTCTTTGATAATACACATATTTATAATAAATCATGGGAATACCATCAAACATGTGAGAAAAAGTTATATAAATAATTATTGAGAACAATCATTTTTATGTAAAAAAATATCCAAATGTGCTTTTGGGAAATAAGAATTCGAGTATTTGGTTCATATTGTTTTAAAGGAAGGAGTGAAGTTGGAGCCTCAAAAAGATGCAAGCTATTACAAAATGACCTATTCCTAAGAAAATCAAGGTTCTTAGAAGATTTTTTAGACTTACATGATATTATTGATCATTTGTTAAGAATTATGCATGCATTTCAAGTCCACTCACATATCTTCGAAGAAAATATCATTTATATGGAATGATGAGGCTATTTCTGCATTCTCTTTTCAATGGATGCCATGTCTTCTACACCAACACGTTGTACCTACTTTTGGTAAAACATTCATAGTAGAGTGTGAGGCACTAGGACAAGGAATTTCCGTAACATTAACACAATAAGGGATATCATTGGCTTTTAAAAGCAAGGAATTCAAAGAAAATATTTGGTGAAATTCAAGGAATTCACTTTTTCTAATAGGTTTATGTCACACGATGATGCAGGGGCATTAGGCACTAGCCAGCAATGTAGGAGGTTTTGTCCACATGTTGTGGCTAGGAGGGTTCGAAAACATTTGAGTTGTAACAACTAGGTGTGTAACAGCTAGGTGTCAATACCTCAGCTGACTGTATTACTTAGACTAGTTAGAGTTGTAGGAGTCGAACTGTTTCAGTTAGTTGAATTATTATAATTAGACCTTTTGATTTCTAGAAATTTTCGCAGGAACCGAAGAGCCATATGTTATGTATATAAATTGTAATTCTCGCATGAATAAAAGTATAGAGGGAAGAGGAGAGTAGAGAGGGGATTTCTGCCATAAACCTCTGTGTGTGAACAATTGTTTCCGGTTAAATGATTTCCAAGCTTAGTTGCCATTGAATTATCTCGAACTGCTAATTGTGAAGAATTTTTTAACTGTGAGGCGATTGGGTACTGATAATTCCATTCTTCTGTCTTTGAATTCCCTGTGAACTCAACCCACCCGAAGGCGAGGTCTGTGTAGAGAAACGGGGTCGTGAACACTGTTCAAATATAAAAATCCCGCTTAATAAAGAGACAAAATTGTTGTGCTTTCGGAACCTGACCCGAGGATTGGACATGAGTTAACAAACAAAAGGATAGCGGAACCAGACTTGCACCCGTGGTCAAGCCCTCTACCAAAACCACGAGTGGAATCACAAAAGCAGGTTGCCCATATCGCACCGCTTTTGCGGAGTAGGCGGTATTTCCTATTCGTGAGCGATTCCATAGGGAATGCGACATGTGGCGAAGTGACCCCCGGAAAACCATCGTTTAACCCGCGCCATCGCACGTTAAAGCCCGATGTTGGAAGCCGAGCGAAATTTCCAAGAGTCGTTGATTTGGAGAAGGGCCATCGGACGGTGGTCGCACGTTGAACTTGCTCGGAGGTTAACTAAGGTGTGCGGAGGATAGACAGGTACGATACAAGTGTTTGATTGGTTATTGATATATATAGGTGGGGCTGGAGTATAATGAAATTGTTTAATTAAACGATTGGCAGATAATTAACATAAGTATGGAGCGTGATTGTTGTAAGGCTGGGTGGTGAAATATAGAGCCGAAAGTTCATTACAAGTTATTTATTTAAAAAGAAACGTGGATTATAAATACAAAGTGTTGAAAGTTAAACATTGGTTATAAGGCTTGGAGATAATATAAAGTCGGGAATATAAATTAAAGTCCAACCATTGTGGATAGTATTTATTTATCAAATTCTAAGAATTTGATAAATAAACCCGAAGAAAGAAGAAGTCAATTAAGACTCAGGCTGGAGGAAAAGAACGGGGTAAACCAAGGGAAAATTCTGACAGAGCGATTGTAGACACACCAGCTCTCCTTGGGGGTCCAATTTCAGTTTTTTTGCATCACACGATGATCTCTCTTCTCTGGCATTTACTTGTATTGAAGATTACTATTCTAGGAATAAGGAGTTATTTTCTCCAAAAATAACCCTAGCCAAACATTGACAATGCATCAAGGATATCTTTCTATGCTTCATAAGCACATTTGTTCTACTTCTAAATCATGTCTTGGAAGTGGTTTTTGTGATGGAAATTATTCACCAGTTGGTTTCATACCAAATTATTTTTCACATTTTCAGCATCCAATACATGAAAAAGATAATGGTTTAAAACAACATAAATATTTGAAATTTTGAAAGAATTGTCTGGCACACTTTGAATATGAATTTTGAAGTCAAGTGCATGATGCTGCATAGGATCAAGTGTCATTTTGAATACCAAATGTTTCACACGAAACTTCTCAACATGCTACCCTGCAGTAAGGATTAAATGACAATATTGCATCAACTATTTCCATAATAAAAGTGCACCTCGGCCATAAGACTAAACAACTACAAATGTTGTAGATATAACAAGACCACACAATCAAATGTATTCCACAAGGCCAATATTGTATGAAAAATGAAAAGGAGTTTGCAACCAAAAATACCTTAGGCAACTAATTCAATTAGATACACCAAACCATCAACAAAAAGGAAAACCAACCTACTCAAAAGGCAAGCGTTTACCTCCTTTGACAAAATTTTGAGTTCCGAAACAAGGGCCTTTATTGTCTTGTCAATGCCCCTAGTAATTTGAACGGGGTTTGCACCTGCTGCAACAACCTAAACAAAAAGTTTTCATTTCAAATTATTTTCCACAAATTTAAGATACAACCATTGTCAGTTTTGTATTTTCTAACAAGCTCATAAATTTTGGCAAAAGAACCAAATTTTTTTAATACCTGATAGCAATTTTTTCACTCAAAAACTATCTTAGACTCAATAAGCCCAACCCAAAACTAAAAAACCAAACACCATAAGACCCTACAAAAATGAATAGATGATCTTAAACTAGTACTATCGACAAAAACTTACCTTTACACCCTCACTTATTAAACCCTGTGCTGTTGAATTTTAACTTCAACTGCTGCAGCAGAAGGACGGATGCAGTGACAACATTTTTTTTTGGAGGTTGCTTGCATGCCATCCAGAAATTTAATTCAGCATTTAAAATTCCTGCAAGTTTTTTTTGTAGACGGCCGCAGCCATATTTCTTTACAAGATTGTATTTAAACACAACAACCAGCATTAACGCAATTCACCAACCAGAAATTAAACAAATAGAAATTTACCCGACAGTTTTGTAAATTCAAAAGGAGGACACGTGGAGCATTAATATTGGATTGCACGAAATTGAAGGGAATCTAAAAACCTGAAAATCGGACCATAATTTTTTATAGGGCACATTGGATTGAGAATTCGAGTTA